>VXBW01003151.1:127814-173537 GCA_013400375.1 Thinocorus orbignyianus | reverse complement strand
AAAACCCTGCTACACAGAGGCACGCTCAGCTCAGAAGCGGAGAGTGAGTGGCTCTGAGTTGCCAGCCCCCCAGCTCAGAAAGGGCAGCAGTTTTCACATCCTAGCTCAGAGATTTGCCTCCAGAAAAAAATATATATTAATATATTAATATATATTTTATATAATTTTTATACTTTTTTGTATATATATTAACTGGGAAAAAAATATGTATTAACTGAACATTCCTTGGCTATTAACTTCCCAGTTGCATGGTTAGCAGTAAGCTGGTATACAACCTCCACAGAGAGATCTGTTATTCTCTCATACAATGCATCTCACCCTCTGTGGTATTATTTGAGGCCCATTCCCATCTTAAAGCTCTGCAAGCTGGTCAACCTCTACACAACATTGAGTCTGACTAAAGCATAGCAAATACAACATCCCAGTTGCGTGGCTCACACTGAATAACAGTGAGGTCACATCAAACAAAAACACCGTTCTCTACATATCGCATAGAAGGTATTTACTAAAACACTCAGGTCCCTCAATACTATTTTGGATGTCCATGCATTAGAAGGAGAAAAAACATTTCTACCTAGTAAAGTCACTGAGGCTGTCTGGGATTCTCCATAGGTGACACAAGGAATCAATAGGTGACACACCTTGATATGTAGTGGATCCTCTGTTCCACTACCCAGGGTCAGCAGAAAGCAAGCCTCTAACATTTGGGGTAAATCACAGCTGTAAAGGTATTAGAGGGACTGACTGTGGCATGAGCAATCCTCAACAGGAATGTGCAATCTTAAACTGCTACTTAAAAAAAGAGGAAAGCAGCTTAAAAAATAATTAAAGAAAACATATAATGCCTGGACAGCATAAGGAAACACCTTACTGCCTAGGTGTGGACAGTAATAATAAATAATCTACAAAATCCTTTTAGTAATCCAGGTGATGAAGAGCAATACACCTGAGAGGCTGCCATATTCTGAGAACAAATGTGCTTTCGGTGAAGTCATTGCTCAATAAGGAACACAGACCTTTTTCCAATTTAGTACCTAACTCTGTCATCTCCTCTGTGGGTCATGGGACCCTATGCAGATCAGACCACAAGACCAAAAGTCCGAGGCACCACATTACACTGTTTAGGCAATGTCCTCCAGAACTGCGTTCCCTGAGAATGACCAAAAAAAAAATTAAAATATATTATACCAAATAACTGAACCTGCATTCTGAAGGAGGGCATTCATCTAACTGATCTTAGGAGCACGATCTTAGAAAAAATGCTATGCAGTAAGGTTACTACAACAAAGACAAGATACCTTGTCTATAGGAAGGTCTAACAAATTGCCGTTGGGAAGGGCTGCGTAGCCTAGAGTTCAATAGTCGCTGGCGAGGGGACAAAGTGGAAGAAGAAATTGTTGGAGAAACAGTGTGTATAGTGGTAGATGCAGAAGGACGTGGCCAGACAAAGCTTGGTTTGGATGGGGTATGCTTGTTAGAGGACTGAGTAATCCGTGATGCTATGGCAGAGCTTCCTGGTGATTCAGCAGAAGATATTTTTAATGTTGGAGGTTTTTCTTTCTCTTCCTCTTCAGAGCTTACTTTATGAGGTAGAAGAGTGTCCATAGATTTCCTTTTATTGCTAGTAGTGTCACCGTATGTGTTTTTGTTGCCTCTAGAAACAGAAGGGGACCATTTTGCTGCCAAAGATGTAGGTTTCTCTTTAACATCTTTCTGATCATATTCACTGTAGTAATCATCCTCTTCATTAGAAACTGACTGACGAGATTTAGATGAAGAGGAAGAAGGAATTTTTTGAGGAAGTTCAGGTTTGGGCATTTTTGAGGGCAACGGGCCATGTTTCTTCTCTGTTTGGGACACTGTTCTTGTAACAGCCATTGAGCGGGTAGGTAATGAAGGACGAGCTTGTCTTGAAGAAGTGGATGGCAACCTTGGATTATACTGGTTGTCTTTTATTGTATCACTGGCAGAACTGGAGTCTGGTTGAGTAAGTTTTGGTTTGTAGGAAGGTACCTGAGAACCTGGTGGCTGTTGCTTTGATAGAGATGAACTTGAGCTTCCCTGAGAGATAGATGCAGGTAATCCCCTAGAAGAGGACACATCTTTAGGAAATACAGAGGGTCGGCTTGCTCTGTCACTGCCTTCTGTCGCATCCTCATCATCATCTTCCTGTGATTCTTCGTTACTCTGTGATGGAACGTGAGATGGGAGGCGCCGGCCCCTTGAGTGCAGTACTGAAGGACTCTGTGCTCTCTGTGGAGGCTCTGAGCGGGAGGTCTTCTCCAATGGAAGATGAGAGGGGAGTGTCTTTATAGGCAAAGACACACTTGGTTTTGATCGAGCAAGAGTTTCTTTCACCTCTTGACTGTCCTGTTCTTCGGGCTTATGTTTGGAAAGAGATGATTGCAAAAGAGAATGCTTTTCTGCAGCAGCCACTCGCCTCTGTTGTTCTGCTGAGTCAGAGTGGGGTGACTTTTCGCCATGTGTCTCTCTGAGGTGAGAATCAGAATCAACCTGAGGATTTCTTCTCTTGGAATAGATTGATGAAGAAGACTGCCTGGAAGAGGGTAGAGAAGGAAATAAGGGGTTGGCATCTTGTGAGTCCTCCCTATAATTCTTATCAGTATCCTTTCCATTGGATTTCGCACTGCTGGAGGAGCGAGAGTGAGGTGAACCATGACCAGAAACAGCAGACCTTGATGAAGCTGCCACCGCAGCTAATTTTGAATCCTTCCACGTGTAAGAACTGGAACCTGAGGGCAGCCTTGTTTGCTGTGATCTAGAACTGGTCTGTCCTGCTCTGTCCTCTGCTTCTTCACTGTCAAACTCATTATGGTTCTCACGAGCATGAGAATCAGCTGATTTGGAAGAGGGTTGATGTGAATGACCTACAGAACCAGACCTACTGGGATGGCTTGGGACAACATCACGAGTGACAGAAGACTGCCGATTTGATGGCAAAGCCAGGCGACTAGGCTCTGAAGTTTCAGAAGACACTTTCACCAGCATGGGGCCTGGCTTTCCTTCCACATTACCTGCAAGATCATTATTTTTGCCAGGCACATTAGTGTTGCTTTGCCTCATTTGCTTTGTTTCATTATCTGTGTACTTAGGAACAGATGAAGCAGAAGAGCGTTGTGCTGATGATGGTGACACAGCTGGTGGTTCATGTTTCTCTGTGCTCGTCTGCTGTGACACCTCTGATGTGTGCGTTTGAACAGGGATCCTCCCTGAGGCAAGGACAGGGTGGACTGGCCGACTAGGAGACAAGGGTCTAATGATTCTCCTCTGATCCTGGGCTTTTGGTGGCGTCGTTGGAGCTTCCTGGGAAGAATCATGATCATCTGTCACTTCAGTGGATTGGAGATCAGGTTCCAGCTCACCTGTCTTTCTAGAAGGTAACTGAGATTTACTTAGGACCCCTCCTCGAGTCAATATTTTATTCTTATATTCAGAAAGAAGATTCTTTTTATCACTAACATTAGGCGTACGAACAGATGACCGCTTAGAGGAAAGCGGTGGTTGGACTTTTGAAGAAACTGAGGAAGTTTGAGAAGGAGATGAGCCAGCATTCCCAGTTTTTTTAGTCTCTGAATTATCTTGAATACTTGTTTGTTGCTGAGCAACTGAATCCTCATGAGCAGCTGATGGGGAAAAAAAAGTGTTTATTCATAACAACAGAAGCAGCAGAAAAAATGACTAAGGGAAAAAAGCAGCCAGATAGCAAGAACAAGACAACGTATGTGAATATGAGACAATAATTATTTCTGTATTAACCAGCCTATGTGGAATTACTGTAACTTGGGTAAACTTAGAGCAATTAACATCAAACATCTAAAAGCAGGGACTGCAACACCGTATCAGTGGAATCAAATCTTAAGTGGAGCTCAGTCATGTTGATCGCACGGTGCTGCATTAGCCCACCTGGGGATGTGGCTCACATTCTTAGTTAACTCAGCAAATCTGTCCTCACAACAGTATATTTTTGGCAAGAAGCAAGCATAAGGAGTTAGTACCTGAGTAAGTCAGGCTAACTGACTTTCAAGACTGGGAGCTGTCAGGAATAGCACAACCAAAATATTGTATTATTTGGCCTTTGGATAACAAGAGCGCACAGTGTTTTCATACAGTATGGTATTCATGTATTTCAGATGTCCGTGAAATGTCTTTTAATATGCTGCAGTAACAGAAACAGTATTAAGGAAGTAAGATCTGACGGGCTAGATGGAGCACAGAGGAAGATGAGATAAGTTGGTAAGAATGAAGATAAGCGGGACCAAGGCAAGAATGGGCAGACTACACAATCGGTGCATGGCTTGGTGCTCACCTGCTGGGATGGCGACACTGAAGGCTTTAGACTGAGGACCTGGTCCCCTCCTGTTTGCTGCACGGATTTTGAAAATATAGCGCTCCCCGGCCTGCAGACCATCTATTATGGCTGATGTTGTAGCTCCAGAGTAGGTGATGGACTTTGCTCCAAACGGCTTGAGAGCCGGGGCGTATGAAAGAATGTATTCTGAAATGATTTGGCAGACGGTTGGAAGGAGGAAACTGAAAACAGTCCTGTTTCCAGCGGACAGACTGTATGGGTAGGATGAATTAGAATGTGCATTACTAAAATTAATACACTAGCAATGCACGCTGAGTCAACAGCTGGAGTATAAAGACACGAGAAAGAGAGAGATATACATACATGTGTAGGTAAGTTAAACGTTTGTTCATCTTAACAGACAAATCCAAATCACATTCATGACCCAATGACTGAGACAGAATATGTTAGCTATACCTTCGTAAAAATACATAAGCAACAATGCCCATCGGAGTGAAGAGTCACCAACAGGAGTCGGACGAGAGCTGTGCATTCCAGAGAAGGTGCAGGAGGCATGAGAAAGTTGCAGCACCAACTATTGCATGGTTTGGTGTGCTGCACCAAGACACCTTTTTCTGTTTCTGGATGTTGACTAATAAAGGGAAAGAAATAAGTCCTCTGAAAAAATTAACTGCCCCAAATCAGAAATAGCAGAGGAAGTCTACAAAGAGAAAATATACTGTAGGCAGAAAACATCTATGAACGTTGTCAGGAAAATTTACACTGTCCTACTACTTGTGGAAATCTGAAAAAAGTCTGAAAGACTGCACAAATGTCAAGTGGTGCAGATCACTAAAATCAGAATAACCATCCTGTTATGGCTGATGGACCACAAGCAGATTTTAGATTTCCAAAGAGAAAGAGAAATTATGAACTTACTGATTAGCTACCAGGATATTTGCAATCAACAACACGTGATCCAGAAAACATTATTCCAAAACATAACTGGCTCACAATGGTAGACAACACACAATTACATTGCTGACTGTAGCTATGTACACAGCAAATAAGAACATTAAAAAGTTTTCTTTCCCACATAAATTATTTGGAAGAAGAACAAAATGTGTATTCACGTAATTATCATTCAAGACATCAGTATTAAAATCAGGCGACATTATACATCAGTATTAATTACTTGTCTGACATTTCCAACAGAGTCTTGACCCAGCTAGAATTGCAGTGTATTTTAAGACCCCAGCCATGCAAAAGCAGGTCTGCCAGTCCACTGTGGTGAAACTCTACCAGTTCCAAAGGCCATATACTCCTTCCTCAGCAGCACTGGAACCTGAGAGCCATATCCATGAAAACACCAAAGCACTTACTTTAATCTTGGGAACAGTATTACTGCAGTAAAACATAAGTGTTTCCAGCTGAGTCTTTGCTTAGAGAGGTTTTAGCTGTAATCTACGGGCCAGTAGGTAAAATTGATGCCTGAATCATTCTTATTTAGAAAATATACTTCTACCAGGAAATAACAAGACTGCATGTTGCCAAATGGTAGCAATAGCCTGTTGGATGCCTGTCCAACAAAATCAAAATTGGATGCACCGTGCTTAACTACAGCTGGGGCAAACACCACTGGGGAGAGGGAAAAGCAAGGTCCTTTTGCCCCTTAGGAAACTCACCCTGCTCTCACCTTTCATCTTAGCATTACTGTAGTACCTGTGCTCTGCATTAACTTTCTGTATCAAGAGAAATTTCACCCCTGTAGGAACAATTGTAGGCATGAAGAGGAGTCTTCCTGTTACACTCCCAAGGAGCGTAGGTAAGATCTCAGTCATGTGCAGGCTTCCTTTCTTTTCAATCTTCTGTAAGATGCACGGATATTGAATCAAAACAGAATTTTGAAAATAAATTCCAAGGGCTGTCAGTTTTCTCTCTCTACACCAAGAAATACAAGAACACTTGAGGAGTCTCAGTACCATGACAGGAAACCTCTAGAAAATAATAACGACTTAAAAAACAGAAAAATTAATATTTTTTTTTTTTGAAAATGAGCCCATTAAGAAATAAGAGATGCATAGGTCATCAAAATCAAGGAAAAAATCATCAATATTTATATGCGAGTGCATTTAATGCTCACTTGAGAAAAAAATAATGTATAAGAAGGCATGGTAAGCTTTGGGTTTGAGGTTTTTCATTTTAAGATACACTGGAGTTGGTTTAATTGCAGACACACTGATGTTAGTTCTGGTAACTCTCAAATGGCTACTGGAGGACATTTTCTCCCATTACCTTAATATGTGGTATAAACATATAAAATCATGGGGTTGAAAAACAAAAAGATCTAAAGACAAAAATTCCTGATTACCATGTGTTATCAAAATGACTGTGGAGTGCTAATTCAGTGGTTTCATTTAGCCAGCATAAATTTCTTTTGTGCCATTTATTTAGTTTAAAAATACGACCTCTCCTGTAATACTTCATACTCAAGGAAAACAATTATATATGAGACATACATAAGCGTTCAGCCCTTGAATATCAGGTATCATTAAAATGATTGCCTTGGATGAATCATCTCAAGATCAGTAGATAAAAATAGACAAAGGACTACAGACTGCTCAAAATCAGGAGCAGATCTGAAATTTCAGATAGTGTCCCTGTCTGACCCTACTTTAAGAAATAATAATTCTTGGACACAATTGCAGCTCCATTGAAGCAATTGGCAAGACTCCTACTGAATTCAAAGAGGAAGAAATTCCACCCCTGCCTTGAGGAATACATACAGAGGTCTTGTATGCAGGCACAGTAGACTTCCCTCCAGGCTAAAGGTTTTTAAATCCTGAGATGCTACAGTTTTGAAGGCACCTTCAGAAACTTGGGTAAGTCAGGACACCATCCCATCAATCACTGGAGAACCGGAGTAGCCAAAAAATCAGCCTTTTCATTTTGGTAGGGAAAAAGGAAAAAAAAATAATCACAGAAAATTCTGTGCAGGTAAACAGCCACTGAAAAATAAGCTTTATGACCACGTATGATAATGCTATAGTACACAACATAAACCCACTCACTTTCTTCGCAACTACCCAACTTTTCCTTCTTCATCTAACTATTACAAATCCTCTGAAAAACTTCTCTCTTGAGTTCCATTTTGACTTGCTTATTAATGGAAGAAGAGGTATTTGTGCATGCATGACACCCCAGGAAGCTCTGTGACATCCCAGGCACACAGTGATGACAGCTTCCCAGTGGCAGTGCAGAGATACTGGGCTGGAAACAAGAAAATCTTACTCTGGTATAAGCCATTAACAACTGAAAAAACCTTGGCACAGCCAGTGGTTCCAGTTTGCTGTGGAGCAGCAGTCTGGCTTCGGGAAGACCAGCTCCTCGAAGGGGTTAAAAACCAATAGTGACGACTTACCTTTGACTTTGCCTTCACTCTCTGGGAGAGCATCCCAGGATGCTGCTACAGAGGTTGGTTTGCCCTTTAACGGCCAAACATCCAAATTTTCAGGTGCACTGGCAGGAGCTGTGGAACAGCCACACGCAGAAGAGGCAAGTAAGAAACACAGCACACAGCTTTTGCTCCTTCTCATAGCAGAAATTCCTATACAGCCATTTCAAAGATAAATGTGAAGAGCATACATGGCTCAGGTCCATGCGTGCCTGTATTACTTTTCTGTATAAGACTCCTGTCGTGAAATTTTAGTTCATGCTTTTAGGAACAGGCTGCCTGCACAAAAGTGCTACTGTGGCTTAGTTGGAACAATGTGGTAATTCAGTTGTTATGGACCACTTTCCTGTAGCAAAGGGGCCCCACAGCTTCTCCATGGTTGAGGCAGGATTGATATTTGCTGCACACAGAAAGGGACAGCAGATAGGTTGCTCCTCCCAAAGGAAGGGGAAAATCCAGCCGCAGGGGTTCAAGCTGCTGACTCGTCCCCCAGAAACACCCAAACCATCTCCCCCTGTTCTTGTCCTGCTCCGAAGGCAGCCCTGATGTGCTTTCCAGGGCACTGCTGCAGGGACACAGGCAGCAGGACCAAGGGTTTTCCTAGGTTCTCAATCTACTGCTGTCCCAAGCAACCACTTATTCTAGCTTTCCCTCAAGTCAGCTGTATTTCACAGCTTAAACTCTAAAACTTGCATCATCCCAAGGACCCGTTTAATACACACCCGCCTCCGGAGTCCGTTGGTAAACAGACACACTCCATTTGCCTTCTTTTTCTCCCTCCAAGATTTGGACAGCAAACTCGTACATGGTGTCTGGCAGCAGATTCTCCACTAGCGCCCGCCGGTTGGATACCTGTTTGTAATCCCACCTTGCCGATTCCCCCTTTTCCCGGTAGCGAACACTGTATTGCCTGGGACCAGGAACATACAGAAATAAAAATTCACGTGGTAACCACTTCCACAAAGAAGCTGAGAAAGTCTAAAATCACCACTTCTCCTGCTGTGCCCCTGGGGTTGTTTCAGTGCCGGGCTGCACAGCCCTTTGCCGTTACCAGCATGAACAACACAGTCTGGATGCTTTCATACGCTTTGGCACTGTTTATTTGGTCTCTAACTACTACAGCATGCTGCTGTGAGTTAGGCTCTCCAGCTCACTGGAGACTCTGACCTGCTCAGCCTCAGCTGCACAGGGTTTCTGGAGGGTCAGTGGATGCAGGGGGTGTTGATGAGCATCTTTCACGTTGCAGAGTGATGCTTCCTTCACCTGTGACATGGTGTTCCCCACACAAAAAATATCCCAGGTTGGTGCTGACCACACTTCAGAAGGGATCTAAAGCCGACAGATCTCTACATGGTAGACATCAGGGTGCAGGGAGGAAAGGAGGGTGCATGACCCCACATGCACCCATGTCAGGTTTCTATCAACTTCTCTGAAGCATCCCCTACCAGCCACTGCCATAGGCAGGGATATACAAATTTTCACCCCCCAAGATAAATTATTCTCATAACCAACTCTAATTAAATAAACGCAAAAGCAACCACTAGCGCATTGGCAGCAGTTCACCTGCAGTATGCATTCAGAAAAGAAAACACTGGGATAACTACCGATTTCCTGCAACCCTCTGTTTTTCATACAGTGGGTCTGTCCAAGCAACGAGCACAGAGTGAGAGGACATAACGCGGACAGTAATGTCTTGGGCCACCTCCACCTCTTCCTCTTCTGAAACGGCAAAACAAAATAGTTTATAAATAATAACACCGGAGTTCTCATAAGAAACGGTTACTGTCTTCAACTGACATAATAGCACACACACAGCACAGATGAATAACAATTACAGCTGTAGTGGAAAACCAAGTGCATTGATTACCCACGGTGCCCCATGGAAACATCATTTCTTGTGTTAGTTGTCTGCTTACAAGACCAGAATACCAGTATATTCTACAGTCTTTCAATACTCTATCAGTCCCCAAAACATTACTTACAGCAATGTCTTATTGACATACTGACGTTCATCATCTCTGGCAAACTCACTGCTAGAGCCGCCTGGAGAGCAGAAATCTTCCAGTATGAAAAATCTTGAGATCTTAAAATTTGGCTCCATTTTGAAGGGCAATAAAGCCAGGGACTGATAAAAATTCTTCACAAGGGAGAATTCCTGCATAATTTACATTTCTGAGTGCTTCAAATAGGTTGTTTGAATTCAGCTTTTCATTTTTCATGGTACTTTAGGCAAAAATAAAAGAACTTTGAGAGAAAAAAAAATAATTGAAGTGGGCTGTTTAGAAATACCGGAATACCTTATGCACACAACTTACAGAACTTTAAGCTTAAGTGAAATTAGAAGTCTTTGATTTTGATGAGATTCCTTTTTCTATATGTCAATCAGTTTTTCCAGTCTAGTCTACCTACCACCCCAAGAAAGATTTGTTACTTTTCTTATTAGTGTCACAGTGACCATGCCCAAGTCTCATGACGGAGGCACAGAATGCAGAAGATGCAACTTTCCAGCCCAAGTTTTACTGAAGAGTAACACTGGAAAAATACTGATGTCTCAGGAAAGGAAAAAGGCCAGTAAACGGGAGCACGATTTCATTCTCCAGGGACTCACGTGTGACTGAAGTTTCTTCAGCAGGTGGCACATCACCCCAAAACCCAGCACTGCCTGCACAGAAGGCTGGCAGCAGGCAAGCACGTTTTATCATTTTATTAATACTGCTTGAATTAGAGAAGCAATCAGAGACATCCACCATGCTCTTTAACACACAGATGAAAATCTAGCAGCTTTTAGACTTCCAGTAGAAAAATGACAAAGCTATCCCAATGCATTCAAATACCTCCATGAACTGACAGCAGATGTCAAAGAAACATACCTGTGACTTTCCTCTTAGTTAAAGATGACCTATAGACAGGCTGGCTCCGTCCTTGGGAGCTCCTTGATGGCAGTGAAACCACATGAACTGATTCAGAGGCTGTACATGCAGGGGAAAAAACAGAGGCTGTCCTGTAAACTTTTTCATTGCAAAAAAAATAATAATTCTGTCTTTTCAGCCAGAACTCAGTCTACGTTTTTCTGAGATAGAAACGGAGAAACTTCCTTGAAAGGTAATTTATTTAGATACATAGAATTTATGTCAGAGTTCAATATGTATGCAGTAAGAACAGCAAAGTTGGTATTTTAGAAGCGGGAAAGCAAATTATTTACATGAAAAGACTATTACAAGAGTCCTGCATTCTAGGCTTGAGCTCTTCTCTTGATAATTTGATTATTTACAAAGCATTTGTTCTCCTTCTTTAAAAAAATAATAGTATAAAAGCAACCAAAACAAGAACCAGATGCTGAGAACCATGCTACACAGTATTTCTCATCAAGATTAAGTTTGCTGCTGAACTCCCACTATGCTGATGCACAGCCTGGATGGGCTCTCAGTCTGCAGAGTTGTGGTACGTGCTGAGCATCACGTGAATGAGGGAGCATCCTCCACACATATGTGCCTCAACCCCGACACCTTGGCACAGATGCCAAAGCGGCCCCATCACAAGTGTGCGTAGAAAGATAAAAAAGTGAAGGGATACTAGAGAAGGGATGAGATGTAAGTAAAAGGTTCCTGCTAGGACAAGGTGGAATAACTGCTAAGGGTGGCCAAGGAATTCTCTCTCTTCAGACAAACAGAGGTAAAGATGTGCATTTAATTCAAAATCCTCATAGCACAAGGGGAAATAGACATCTACATTACAAAGCCAGAAATTCTGGCAGCCACGTGTGATTTTGGAACCATCACTCACTTTCTAACCCAAGATCAGACCATCTGTGGGATGGACTTCCAGCCTACAGGAGAGATTTTGAGAGGAAGCAGCCTAACCTCGAGCAAACACACCCAAACAGCAAAGAGCAGCCAAAGCTTGCAGGAAGAGGATCAAAGCAAGGCTCGTGAGTGCAAGCCCTGCGCCTGCTCAGGCGATAGGAGCTCACGCAGCAGGACAGAAACAGGTCAGCCACGACACAGGCAAGCGACACAAAGAGCACAAAGGGCAATATTCAACATCTGGAGAAAGAAAACTGCTGCAAACTCTACTGCTACCGTTAAATGGGAAATACTTTAAAAGAAGCGCAGGTTATCTAGGGCATGAGTACAAACCACCACAGCATAGCAGGACAGGAGCAAGGAAGAGGCCAACCTGCTGTCTCAGGAGCCCTTAGCAACCAGGAACTCATGAAGGAATGGGAGAGAACATGGGCATGAGTGTCACTGTCTAGTACGGAGCCCATGAAATAGTTTTAAAGGTAAGTGTGGATACGTTTAATTAAAGTATTAAGTTTTCTCCACTGAGCTGAAATAAGATAGGGGCACCAAGTGTAAGATGAGGACAGGGAACAATGGATTTAAGAGTGGCATCACTGCATGCAAGGATAATCTGAGCTAAGCCTCTTCTCTCCATCCTTTCCCCCTGCTAATAATATGAGTAACTCGCACATGGTGTCTCTTTAACACAGCGCCAAGTTCTGCTGCTGCACTTTCTACCCAGGTCATTGTATTTTTCTGTTAAGAACATGTTATAGAATGCCATTATAGCAAGCATTTTCATTTAATGGAGGAAGTCATGTTGATGGCTACACCACCAGGTGACCTGTGCTCACCTTGCAGCCACAGGGGGCTACACAAGTGTTTGGGCTCAGCTAGATGCTCTCAGGGAAATGTGACTCACCCAGTTTCCTGGCTTCCTGGTTTTGTCGCTCTTGCAGCAGTGGAGCATAGCTCATCCTCCGGCTGCTCTCTCCGTACCCACGGGTGTAACCTTGGGATCTGCTGCGTGGGCCCCTGAAGCCTGCTCCATAAGGTGGTTTCCACCGAAAGGACAACTTGCCATCTGGAGACTGGGCACGCACTCTCAGAGGTCTGTTTGGCATGTCCTTCTCTTCAAAAAATAAGCAAACACACAGACAAAATCCATCACAGTTATTATGAAGCATGTGACACATAGCAGCCCTCATGTCTGTTGCAAGAACACCCATTACATCATATCAGAATAAAGGGCATAATTTTCTATTTTTTTTGGATTTTGCCATAAAACCCAACTCCAGCAAGAAGTTCTCCAAGAAGGATGTACAGTACTCAATAGCATCTTTTCCCAGGCTCTTCAGAGAGCCTGGTGCAAGACACCAAAAATGAAAACATCGTAATGTAAGGACTTCTGCCAGAAACAGGGGATGTCTTGTACTTTTCCTGTTGAATCTTTTCCTTTTTTACAAAAATCCCCTTTCCCTAGTTCAGCTGCCAAAGGTCAGCACAAAATGAAGCACAGAACTATTTCACTACTTTTAAACTTTGTTTTAGAAAGTAATCCATGTTAAAAGCAGGTTCTCTTCTCCTAAACCCATCACCAATGGTTCTGCTCTCTGACAGCCTCATATTTAACAGGCCTGTTCTGCACATGCTTCAACTCTTGACTTCCCAAACTCCCATTATATGATCCCTTGAGCATCCGGCGCTGTAACAGGTACCGTATGCGAGCCATTTATTTTTACATTTTCTGGCAAGTTAGCAGCGCTCTTTAAAAGGTGACATTGACGCAAGGATTACTCAAGCAACCAGTCTGGTTACCCAAAGCAGCATCTCCAGTTTTCATGGCATTCTCCATTGCATATGACCTGCACTATGCTAGTGAGCAGGCTGCAAGCAGAGAAGAGAGCAGGAAGAAAGATCTCAGCCAGGATTGAGATTTTCCACACTTGCAGTGATTTTTTTGCTCTCATCTTTCATATTTCACATCTAAAGTGGATCTCTCTGTCTCTTCTAGCAATGACATTCCACCAAGCACAAGCTTGTGTGAACCTACCAGCACTGAGGTTACATGCTGTGTTTGAACCCTCTCACCCGTTACCTAAGCCAGTCACCGCAATCATAGCCATGTCAAGAGAAGAGGCTGGGACAGCAACAGCTGCCAGAGACTTGGACAGACAACAAAAGACGACGCACCAAAGTACCCCCTGTCAGAGCGAGCGGGATCCTCTTTCCAGCACCAGTTCAGGAGCTCATATTGATTCATGACAGCACTTAAATATGTTAAATATGCTTAAGTATGTATTGATGTCTACATGTCCCTACATATATCAAAAGCAGGTCTTTTTTCACTATTTCTATTTAGTGACACTTTCTATAACCAAATTGCTCACTAGTCTTGATCTGTTGACAAGGTTTCATCTTCTTACACATTCCCAACAAATGTTCTATTAAATTACCCTGTGGAAGGGATCATAGTGACTCTTAAAGCTGTTTGCATATTTTCTTTTGAAATCCCTGTGAGAAATGCAAGGTTTCAGTGTTGATGAGATATGCAACATATGCAAAGAACTGCACACTTCCCAGCTTTTCTACTGAAACATTGGGAAGCAGCTCAGCGTGGCAAACCTTGACTTTTTATTTTGCCTACAGAGTGACGGATCATTCATTTTAAACACATGGACTTCAGCAGCTTCTCTCTTCTGGCTGCTCTTCAACACCCCAGTAAAACAAAGCAGCTATAAATACAGATTAATCAGCAAATTAAGCTGGTTTTACAGGCACTTTGTGCTGCCAAAGCAGTGTATACTATCTGGATCTCAGCAGTGGATCTGGTCCTAAGTGTTTAACAATAAATGTTTTTTGCTATACAATAAATATGGTTGCTTCCATGAGACTCCCTGACCCCTTTTCAAGGAATGTTCTCAGTCATGCACTCTATTAAAAAAACCCACCTGCTACCACAGAGTTTCTTTTTCCTGCTCTCTCCTGAGCACTTGCTCAACACAGATTTCAAAAGCTTGTTAGTCATTGATCATGTTAGTCACTGAACATGCAGGCACACAGCCTTCATTCACAGAACCACCACAGAGAACTGAAAGATGGCAAAATTCCAGTTGGAAGGGACCCCTGGAGGTCTCTTCTCGAGCTCCTGCTCAAGGACAAACTACCTCCAACACTGTCTGAGACCAGCCCTGGTTTTTCCTAGCTCAGTCTTCACAATCTCAAAGGATGGAGATGGCACAACCTCCCTGTGGCCCTGCTCCAGTGCTACACCAGCTGCCTAGGGTGAAAGCTTTCCTAATGTCCAACCCAAGTGTCCCAAACAGCAACGTGTAGCTGCTGCACAGCAGTACACGTGGCCTGCCACCACCAAAAAAGTGCTTCCTTGCAGCCCTCAAACAAGTAGCAGTTAGCTGCTCTGGGATGTCCCCCTACCCTCCTCTTTGCCAGACTGGACCAGCCCTGCGCCCACAGCCTTTCATTGTAGCCTACCTCCCGTAGGCAGGCAACACCTTCCCAGATCTCAACATCTCTCCTGAGAGCTCAGCTCTGGTTGGAGTAACACCTCCCCTCCACCAGCCACACCCCTCTGGGCACCTGCAGCTTGTCGAGCTGTGGTGCAAGCACACCATTTGGGTCTCCTCTCAGTGACCTTGTGTGTCACCAAGTGCCAAGAGCCTGCTGGCCCAGGATACATTTCCACCACTTCCCTGGGCTGCAGTCTGCTTCTGCCAGGCATCTCTCCCCACATTTTGTAATGGGACTAAAGTTGGGCACGTTGCCTGAATCCTCAGTGGAAGATGGCCCTAACATGTCCCAAGACAGGATTCTGGATGAGCATGAAAGCTGCATAGCTGACAGCTACTACAGTGCCTGTGGTTTCTTCTGTCACAGAAAATAGATATGACCTTCATGAAAGCGTACAAGACTGCAGCTGTCTGTTCCCCATTTAACACCTACTCTGGCACATCAGGAACTCAACTGGATTTCAGCAAACTCTGGATGAGGTCCCAAATAAGTAGCAATGAAAAAGCTAAGTCTTCAGATGCATTCATTTCCAACCCTTTTTTTTTCTAATAAATTTTGAGAACAGCTACTTTGGGAACAGTTACTAGTGCTTGATTGAACTAAAGGTTAATTCTTCTCCATCTCCCCTGTATTTGCCCCTGTAAATATCACTGAGGTGTTTTTTCCCTTTTGGTTCCAAAACTGATTTAATAATTTTCTGGACCTCTGCTCTGGCCAAACTAATTCAACTGGTAAACATCTCCAGACCCCATCTAAATAGCTACCTGCAATTAATATGAAATCAAATCCTTCTCTGTGCTCTGGAAAATGAGAAAGAGTCACTCCCTTGTGCTCTCTTAAGTGTAGAAATCCAACATTACCTACAGCTGCAGGAATTTGTGTATAGTAGATTGGCCCCAAAAATGCGGGGCTGATTAAAGCCTTGGTATTGACTTTTTGCAGTTGAAACAGACACTAGTATTGCCAAAGTTTCTGTGCGTGTCAGGACTGTGGGAGAACATTTTGTAAATGATGTAAGCCCAGAGCATGAGGTCTAAGCTGAGGGTAAAACATTCCCTAAACAACCACACAAGGAGGCAGCCTGCACTTGCCAAATCACACAGATTCTTCAGAGAGCCTCATCAATTATCTAGCAAAGGAAAACACAATACAGCTTCAGAAGAAAAGGGAAGTACTGACCCCTAGTAATCAATCTGTAAGTGTGGGGAAAAACATCCCACGCAACTCAAACCTGCTCAGATATAAGTGCAAAGAAGTAGCTCAAATATGAGATCACAAAAAATCAGGTGTCACCACAAGTCTCGGTACAAAATGTTTGGTTTTGCCTTCCCTAGTCAGCAAAAAACTTTTCTGCATTCTCCTTCTATGTGCTATTACTCAGGACTGGAAAACCGGACCTATGAAATGTGTTCTGCTGCAGAGAAGACACATACTTGGCAGTGTGATGCAGTTCATAAACATCTATCACCCTTTCTTTTCACTTCAGGCTGAAGTTTGGGAAGCTAAGCACAGTGACCCAGCCATGGGCAAAGTAACAGCTTAAAGAGAGAAGCTGTAGCTGCTTAGAGATAACAAACTCATCAGAAAGTGATCAAATGCCTATAAACACTTGAAGAGTGGGTATCAAGAAGATGGGGCCAGACTTCTTTCAGTGGTGCCCAGTGACAAGACAATAGGTAATGTGCACAAACTTGAACATAAGAAGTTCCATCTAAACATGAGGAGGAATTTCGTTACTTTGAGGATGGCAGAAGCCTGGAACAGGCTGCCCTATAGTAGGTGGTGGAATCTCCGTCTCTGGAGACATTCAAAATCCACCTGGACATGGTCCTGTGCCATCTATTCTAGGTAAACCTGCTTTGGCAGGAGGGTTGGACTAGATGATATCCAGAGGTCCCTTCCAATCCCATATCATTCTGTGATTCTGTGATTCAGTGATTAGAAAAGGACAAAAATGCCAGCTGGCAAACGAAATCCCATCATGGGCAATTTGACCAAAAATCATTATAGTCTATATTGCAACAGCAAACTGGTGGGATTTTTTGTTAATTTTGTTTTGTTGCATGGGGATACCTGGGGGTTTTCTTCTATTTTTATTTTCAAAATTAAGTTCTAAACATCAAACAAGACTGATTGACTCCAAAACCTGATATGAGACTACTGCTGCTTACTAGACAAAACAGTATGGAAGATCAAATAAAATGTGCCAAACCGCTCAATTCATTCTCTCTCCTTAAAGAATAGGTCCATGTCCTAAGAAGTCTTTAACTGCTCCCTAACCACAACCAATTGTCCTCTAGATAATAAACTTGCACCACCGCTAATTTTCAAGAGCAACCCAGTTTCAGAGCTGGGCAATTCAGTTTAAAAACACTTCCTTTCCAAAACCCACCACTATGGCTAGAAAAATACCTCAGCCAGCTGTGGTTCCCAGATCCCTGAGCTATTTCTTTGAGATAAAACACTCCTGTATACTATGCACTCTCATAAGTGCCTGAGCCTTACCACCATGGAGGTATCAGCTGCACTTGCAGAAAAAAATAATTGTGAATAAGTGTACAGAAAAAAAGAGAGACTACATTTTGATTCTTCAGCTGGTAATTCTAAAATCAATTTAATTTTTAAGACCCTTTGTAAAACATCCACACTCCTAAAATACAGAGCGTCAGCCTCTCCTAAATGTAACTGCCTGAGTGATGATGCTCAAGTTCATAGCACACGTGGCAAACCCATCCTAGGGCACCTTTGGAGTTGCCTTTGTTTGGCAACTTGTGAAATCAAGATTGTGAAACCAAGACAGGCATCTGCCCAGGGGTGCAGAAAGACTGAGGGACACCAGCCTCACAGAACACAACAGGGGAGCCAGGGCTGGAGGAGGCCCCTGCTCAGGTGGCAGTGTTCGTGCACCAAGGGCTGTACCACGGCCAGCCCTTTGCCAGGAGAAATACTTTGCAACATGATCACCCATCTCTTCTTCATGTCCACAACCGGGTGTTGTTTTCCGCTCGGTGCTCTACCATCTTCCAGCTGGTAAACCACTTTGTGCATTGGCTTTAAGTCAGACAACTCTGATACACCATTTTACTTTTCCACTCAATTTGAAATACATTATGAAACAAAGTGCATTTGAAAAAGGACAAAGCAGAGCTTTACTAGCAGAGTCAGGTGTCTAAAGCTCTGCAGCCCTTTGTGCAACTCAAGGCTTTGAATGCAGTTGTTATTCATGAACAGTAAAAGTACCACTGAGAGGTACAAGGGAAAGAGAACATCCCACTTTTCTCATCCAACAATCCACGCAGAGACAGCTGTATCTGCTTGCCTTCAGATACTGGCCTTGCTACCTATCTCCATACAGATATCCCAAAGCCACATCATCAGGAAAGTAAAGAAGAGGAAAGAGAAAATACCATGGGAAGATACTTGTTTTTCAGCCAAAAATTAATCCACCGTGTCACTTTGGCAAAGTATTACTGAATTTTTCTTTTTTTTCTTTTTTTTTTTTTTTGTTAATGTTGATAGTTTGATCCAAGCTCTCTTGATAAAATGGGAGCAATTCCACCAGCTTCAATGAGGCTGGATCAAGGCCATGCTGAGAAGAGTTCATTCTGCAAAGATATTTCCTGCAGTCCGTGAGCCAGCTCAAACAGTGCTGATGTGGCCCTCTAAATCGAGATGTGCTGGCTGCTCTAACTCCAGAAGACTCCGGCCTCGATGATTTACTTCAGAGCAGTTGTGGCACAGGGCATAGCACTAAATCTAGCAGGGTTCTTTGTAGCATTGCAGCAGTTAACGTGTAAAAGCGCAAGTATGCTATCAAAAGGCTGAAATGGGAGAACAAATCCAGCCTCAGGCTTATCGGGTTGGTAGGTCCCCTAGTTCTGTCAACCTTGTCCTGGTTTGGGCTGAATGACTTTTTTAATGCCACTAATGTATACACACAGCATCAGATCTCCTCTTGGAAACAAGCCAATCAGTTAAAGCAGTGGAGACAAGTGACACATAAATCCTTTGTTTCTCGCAGGAAAAAAAATAACCTCTCAGCACATTTCCACATACTCCTGCTTGGCGCAGAAAGCGAGGACTGGAACGCTTTAGTTCCTGCAAAGCACAATGGAAAGTGCACCATAATTCACCAGTCTCCAGCCAGGAGTATTGGGCAGAGGACCAGTATCCAATGGTAATGCCTGATTTAAGCAAAGCAATTCATTATACATCTGTAGAGGAGTTACCTGGCATCCAGAGGACATTCTTTAAATTGACAGCATTAACAGAAGTTTCCAGTGCTCCCTTTGAAGAGCTCTCTGAATGCTAAGTACAGTAGGACTATGGCATTTTCCAAACTCAACAACGCATGTTTAATGCATCTGTTACAACTTAAGAACAACCAACAGTAAGTTATTGAAGGCTTCATGTTCTCCTGCTGATGTCTACACAGAAGTTTCCTTCTGCATCAGCACCCTTTGAAGGAAGTCTGCCAGACCTGAGCTACCCTCCTCTCTCATGCCCACTGCCTTTGGACATGCCCTGTCCAGGCTTCTCCAGTGACCCAAACCACTGTGATGGTGAAAATCCGCAGCAACCTCAAAGGGGCTGTGAGAGAACACTGCAGCCATGGCCCTGGTCTGCAAGTGGCTCGCTGGGGTGTTGTCCAACACCTGCCTCTTCAATGAGTTGGAAGAAAGGTGGTACTGGAGGGACGCCACCTTTGAGAGCTCCTTGTGGGGACAGAGAAGGCAAAAACAGCTGGCAAATTTGCAGAGATGCCCTGACTGTGGAGGACCTCACCACTGGGCTGAATCACAGGATTAAGAAGCACTTCTGCTACAGAGGCAAGAGGGCAAAGGGGCTGCAACCAGTTTATTTCAAAATCACAGATTCCCATCTCATATCCTAACTCCGGCCATTACCTCCATTCATCCTATGCATGGCAGAGCAATCATGTTCAAAGTCAGAACCACTCCATATCCTCCTCTGCAAGCTTCACATCCCCACTGTCAAATGCATGCCCTAAAATGAGAAATTTTCCTAATAGCTTCACATCAGTAAGCTTGGAGGACAAGGCAGACCTGCTAGCGGTTTGGTTCTGTGGGAGGCCACAGCATCTGTGCAGCTTCATCCCCGCCTTTCCTGACAAGCTCAAAACAAGAGATGCACATACTTCTACTGTGATCGCATCTAATAGCAAATGTGATTCCAAATACTCTTCCAGACGATGAAAAAGAGCCTGGTAGCTGGTCCATAAACCATAGTAAAAGCTTAACATTTATCCACAACTGACTTTTTACTTAACTAACCAACCACACGAACAGTTTTCCACCAGCTCTGCTGCAGAAACGGTGCAGGGCTGCTCCCTCTAATTGAAGGCAGGGGACTCGATCCTCCCACTCCTCTGGGACAGACCTCAGCACTGCTGTGGGGACAAAACTGCAACTTTAACTTGGAGTTTCCTGAATTTCTATTATTCAAGGCTTTTAACACTAACACTTGTGAAAAATAAGATACACATATAATAATAAAGACACTCTCTGAGGAGTTTCTAGCAGTTCTACTCTATACAACACCCCCTATTCCTTAGATCTCCTAGGCAATGCAATGTGTGTTAAAAGAAAATCTTTCCTCTTCAACTCCTCATGTTTTGATTCCGTATTATCTACTCACAATAAGTTCCACGGATGCCCCATGCATTGTGTAAAATCCCAAGTCTTCTCACGTGTTCCAAAAATACAGTTTTCCACTTAAAGAGCTGGTTCTTCTCCTTGTGTTGTAAAGGGGTGGTTAATTATAAATTACTTACTTATGTCCTTTACTATATCTGCTGTTGGTGACTCTACATCTCTTAATTTCTTTCCTTGGCAATTTTTTGGGAGATTTGTCCTTTTTCCTCTGGAAATTTTCTGCTTAAAGATTATAGACTTCTGGGCTTACCAAAGACGGTCGGTATCTTAGGCTGAACATGATTGTCTCATGATTAACTACTATCACCTCTCTGAGCTGAAAGAACCAAGTTGGATCCCAAGGGACAAGCACAGGAGGTGTCAGATTGCTCCTCCATCCTGTGCCCTACAGGGATCTGGAACTGAGTCATACACAGTGGCAGAGAGGATGCTCCTTTCCAGGGATTTATTTGGTTTCATCTGCCTGTTCTCCCTGAAGACTGTGCCCTTGATATCATTCTCCCAATCGCGATCCTGCCCACTAAATTCTGCTAGTATATTTGTATAGCCAGAAACTTTAAACTGCAAGAAGAAATCAGTGATGGCACTGCTCATTAGGCAGATACCGGCTTGATGATACAAACAGTACAAATAACACCAGCATCAACACAATTAGGCGCACAGTCAACCGCAACCCCACCACAGATGACACCGTACCCAGTTTGCACTCTCCTTGGTAAGATGTCCTCCTCTTGTCAGTCGCCATGAGGACAGAGCTGACCTCTAAACTTGCTGCCTGGCAGGTCTGGCTGGTCGACTTGAAGTGTCATTACAAGAGATGGAAAAGCTTCACTTGTACCAGTGTGGTCATCCGGACCACATCCCTTGGGAAGGGCTTGTCAGCTAAGACTCCCAGACTAAAGCAATGATTTACCAAGCACAGAAACACAGGGGTGGATTAAAGCCTACCACCAGTTACACGCAGAATGGCAACTACAGAAGGTAATGACAATGTCTCACACACAGCCAGTGACAACGGGGCAAAAACATGACAGTCAGCAGGGGACAACTGACTCAACAAAAAGTTGTTCTTTGCTGCATGCCTAAAGTAAGCAACAAAAAAAAAATAATCATGGAAACAGTTCCTCCAACTGGGTCCAGAGCAGTAATAGCAAAAGCCATCCATTCTGCACCATACAGCTCCTGGATTCACCACTGTTACAATTTTAAAAGAGGAAAGCTTGTTTTTTCAACCTTTCCATACTCTTCTCAAGAGAGGCTACAGAGAGAGCTATGTCTTAAGAAAAGTCCCTTTGATTTATTTTACATAATTGTGTTACTATAGGATCTACTTTTCATTTATGATCATGAGCTTGGAGACTGGCATTTGTCTCACAAGCACTTAAAACTATCCCTCACCGCATGCATTTGAGGTCTTTGATTCAAGACTTCATTCAGAGCTCTTTGGTGTGCTCCCAGCTGAAACCTTAGTAGGGTCGCACCCTCTGTCTCCAGCTCATTTTGGAACTTACTCCTACTCTGGAGGGAGAGGGGGAGGCACCAAGTCATTGCTCCTTCAGGTCCACCCAGACAACAAAAAACCCACCCTGACAGTCCAGAAGAATTGAGCAGGAGGGTCATGAGCTCTCCTGGCTAAACAACTCCAGCCCTTGGGGCTCCCTGCTGCCACCCACACAAAGCGCATGGACCGGGATCCAAAACACATGGTTTACATCAGGCCACTGTTTCAGATCCTGGAGAACTACAGCCCACTGTTCGCTGCAGCAGCCACTTCTGGGAGAATAAAACATGAAACCCAATCCAACACCAGGCCTCCCAAAAACTTCCAAGCATAAAGCAGTGAGATGGAGATGGATGGATACAGCACAGACCATAAAATCAGGTATGGTATGTAGAGCTGTAACACTTCTACAATAAAATCTTCAATTGTTAAGAGAAAATGGAGTGACATTTAGTGAAGAATGTACTTTTTATGTTATAAAACCTTTAATTACTCTCCATTCCCTAATAAACAAAAAATGGGAAAAGCTGAACATTTGGCAGACCCATTTCAAAAGTGGTTTTAAAACCAACTACTTCAAAGGTGGCATTGGAAGGCAGCTTTTAAAACTGCCACTTTAACTATCCCTTTCTATAGATACATCTCATCCACCTGGTTGTCTAATACTAACTCATGTTGGTGGTGTTATGTTTTTCTTGCTAGAATGGCTCTTTCTAGTTTTGCTTTGGGATTCTCTTTGATGCATCTTTCAGGGTCCTAATATTATTAGCTTGCTTACATTTGAAGTACTTTAAGTTCTTCATCTCTCCAAGTCAGTTTTATTTCTGGTGTACTCTGCTCTTTGAAATGGCACAACTATATCAGCCAGAGGTCCTGCCAGAATGACTGACAATGTAAGGATTTGGCTTCCCATGCAGGACAGAGCCACAACTCTGACTCCTGCTATTCCTCGAGAGTCCCGCAAACAGTCACAGGACAGGAGCACAGCTGGATTAGGTGGTATCATCAGCAGAATTAGGTTTACAGCCTTTAAGCTTGTGATAACAAATAAATGTCAAATCTATAATATTTGAGTGAGTTTCAATTGTATATGCAGGTATCCTTTAAATCTTTCTTTACTTAACTTGAAGCCTATTCCTTTTTGGGCTTAAAAATGGAATGGGGTAAAGAGGGACTCAACATCTGTGGTACTCCAGCTTTGACCCAAAGCTCCCTGGCTTCAGTGGAAACCTCTATCACACCTGTTCCTGGAATTTGGTTTCCAAGAAGTGGGACTCCGTGATTTAACAGAAAAGCAAGTTTATAGCAAAGCTAACCTATTTCTTTTACATCATCCATATGACAAAGAGGAATAGCATGAGCTGTCAACAGGCCTGATAAAGCCATTGAATCCAATTGGTTCCTCCATGTACATCTGTTCTGTCCCTCGTCCTCAGGAAAGAAGGAATATCAGTGCTTCTCCCCTGAGATGCACCTGAGGCTTCCCAGTGCTGACACTGCACTGCCCTGCAGGACTCGTGGCTGTCTCAGCTGGCGGCTCCCGTGACATTCACACCCTTCCCCATGGGCAAGAAACTCACATTCCTTGGCTTTGGTGGATATTCAACTGCAGAAATAGCACAAATATCAATTTACAACATCTTAAGCCCTGTTTCTGAGACAAACCAGAGCCTAAGGGTGCTTTAAGTGGTGAAGCCTGAATTTAATCTGACTGCAATCACAAACATGAAAAAAACCCAGTATAAAGTTAACTGAGCTTGTTTTCCTCTAGCTTGTTTTCCTTCCTCGCATAGGTTGTTCTTTAACCATAGTCAGAAGTTCAGTGACAGGAAGAAAACCTTCCTGAGAAAATCATAATGTGAAACCACATGGAGCAATCAATGTTCTGGCAAGACATTATCTGGAACAAAATACACCCACTTCAAAGCTTGTGTCTTTCCACGTTGTGTTCATGACTGTAGTCTCCATATTATTTTCACCTCCAATTTGTTCTTATTTACCTCAAAACCCTGTAAGGGAAGTAAACAGCAGACATAACATTACTACAAAACCAACTGACCTACAATTTTAGTTAGTCTCCTCTTTAAAGTTAGGGTCGCCTGACTCATACTGATATTTTATTCTTATTTTGCTGTCAAATCAGACTTTTCAAATACACTGACCATTGAAGAGAAGAGGTGGACACCACAGAAGAGAAATCCGCCAAGCAGTGATGAATACTTGGAAGCCACATCTTTCCTGGGATGTTCCTTACTTCCACCCTCATGCAGTGTGCTTCTTGTCCCCCAGACAATTCAAAGGCTGTCAGAGGCATGGGGCTACTGGAAGTTGCCCTTGGAACCCATGCAGGATTTTGGCTGCACAACCTCTGATGAACAACAGGTTCTCTAACAACCTGGCAAATTTGTCCACGACAATAGGAAAAGAAGTCATGAAGACAGTGCAAAGCTTGCACCAGGATGGCTTTTATTCCTCTTACAAAATAGACTGACTCCCACAGTGAGCTGACACTTCTGAGCCATAATCTCTCCACATGTTTCTACAGGAGAGAATTCACTCCTGTTACAAATATACTTGGTGAAATCCACCATGGCAGCAGGTAGAAATGACATCACCTGCTAGCACTGCTCCATTTATCTGAAATTTCTCATGGTTTCATCCTGGAAACATTAAATAGAACACAGAATTTGCTCAGACTGACTTAATCTCAGTGGCTTTCTCATATTCTGTGAAGTTGTCACCAAAGGAAAGCTTTCTTTAGAGACTTCCACAAGGAGCTTTGTTTAAGTAGAAGACGAAAACAGCACATCTCCACCCACAGCTGATGGCCACACTGGTGTGGCTAGATGGGAAGGGTTATCCGGATCTGTGCAGGATCACAAGCCCAAGGATGCCCTTCTCTCCACAGCACTCACTTCAGCACAAAGCTTGCATGATGCCGCTGAGCCCAGCCTAGACACAGGACCTGGGGCTGGGAGTCATCGCACTGCAGCCTACCCACACTTACCCTCATTCTTGTGTGGACAGCTTGCAGGTGAAACAGCCTACTTCCCTCTAGGTGGGCCCCAAATTATGTCCACAGGGGAGGTAGTAAAAAGCAGAGTATTGTTTTTAGGCTGTCATGCATCCCTTCCACCACTGCCCCCCCTCCTCATGTCCCCACAGCCTGAGCGAGCTTTGAAGTGGGTTGGCAGGGGACACAAGTCAGGGTGAGAGCTTGCACTCCTGTGAGCCAACCTCTGTCCTGCTCCCTGTAGGTACGGCCAGAGATCTCCAGGGAGGAAAACATACCTACTAAAATTGCACTGCTTATTAGGAGGCAAACTAAACCGGGGCAGCGTCTTTATGCTGTGCACCTGGATTACTTGTTAGGAACCTAAATCTTCACTCCATTGCTCTGCCTTCACATTAGTGCAATCTTATAAAAACCAATGGCACGTTACAGAGGCAGTGAACTGAAGAACAAAGCACTGCATCTTTCAAAGGCTGAAGAAAGCATTGTGTGTAATCATCCTGATGGGAAACATGGACTAGGCTTATGGAAATTCACAGCAGGCAGCACAGTTCTCTACCTGCACCGGCTTTCACTCCAGCCTCATCAAGCAGAGGTTACCCACATCCATAAAGCACAAAGTTTTATATGCTTAGTTCATGTTATTCACTTTATATGCTTAGTTTCATTTAATGAAATATTCCTACTCAAACACCTAATTTCCTTCCAAACCTTGCTCAGCTTTTGGCTGCTGGGACATTTTATGGCCAATCCTCAAAGCAGGAGACAAATGCTAACCTTCTCCGTACTGATTTGGGGTGCTGGGTCGCGGGGGTAAACTGACAGCTCTCAGCCACCTTCACATCTCCATTCTTCGGAGCCTCCAGAAAACCAATTCATCCTGGGCACTTTAACACTCACCAAAACAATTACTTCAGTCAGTTGTGGAAATAGTGACAAGCGGTAACCAAGCCACAGCCAGCCAAAAGCTCATGGTTTCAAATGTTCTTTAGGTACCTAAACCAGGATTTGCACACACACGCAGAGAAAAAAAAAGGCCGATGGGGATGTGTGTCAGTGAGACACTTTTGAAGAAAAGATTGGGTTTGGATCCAAAGCATTTGCCATTTGAATGGTAGGGCTCTCTTTTTGGTTCATTCCTTTATGCATATCACACACTTCACCAAATCATCATCCCTAAGGGCTCTGGAATACTTGCAGGGGCACCAGTGTTGGTTTACACCTCTCTCTAAAACCACCTCATTATATCTAAACCTGTTCCCTTACCCTGTGAAGCAGCACAGATTTTTTAATCTGCCAGAGATTCACATGTTTATGTAAAGTCTTTCCATTCCATCTCCAGCTGAAACACACGTTCAACTTTCCACTAGAAACTGCCAAAAAATGTCTGAGACTCACAAAGTCAGAGAGTAGGAATTCAAGTTTCATCATGCATTGAACAAAAAAAAAAAGTTAAAATCCTCCATTTTTATTTAACGTTGCAAACCTTTCATAAATCAGAAAAGTTTGTGAGCTTCCCAAGGCACAGGTTTGCTAAGAACAGAACACTGGTTCAGCATTAGTCCCTGCTCTTTCATTAGTAGCCCTTGGAGAGTAAGTTTCTTCATAGGGATTGGAAAAAGTACATCCTAAAATAACACAGTCTTTGCTTCTTCCTCTTCACAAAAAAAAAAAGCAAATAAAAACCACTAAAACATTACTTTCTACCTGTGACATAGAACTCTTCATAATTCATGTCTTGAAATAACACCAGCTCTGCACATTATTTATCATAAAAGATCTTTCAACAAGTACACATACAGCTTTGGACCGTGGAAAGGGAAGCTGGCGGCACACACTCCATGTCTCCCAAAGTTCAAAACTCATAGACAGTAGATAAAACACATGCCAAGGAAACAGCCAGAATAATATTGCTATTCTTGGGAGCTCTGCACTAGGTTAGGCTCAGATAAGAAAAGGATAGACACAAATATTCATTACTGATAAGCAACTGTCTTATTTAATTTAATTTTCAAAAAGGAAACCTCTGCAGACATATTCTAAGCAGCATCTCCATGCAAAGCCCTGGGCTGTATTACACAGCACTCTACAACCAGCACTATCATCACTGAGCAGACACGACCGAGGCAAATGGCAGCAGTGACCTGCAATCACATCTGTACACATCATGGTCTGACAACTACTAGCTGGGATGGTCAGCAAAGATTCTACCCAATTAATACACTTGAGAAGCAACTGACCATATTGAAAAGATGCACTCACAAATCTGAAAGTATATAAAAGAAAATCAGTGCCATCTACCTTGTTTTAGGTCAGGCATACCTAGAACTGAAAATAACAAATATCTACAAAGCAACTGATACTTTGGCCTCCAACGCTGAGGTGCAAAAGTCGTAGCTTTTTCCCCACACAGCACAGAGAACCCCTGACCAGTGGGATATACAGCAAGAGGGACATCTGGGGAAGAAAATCAACCCTTTGCGTCAACAAAACCTCTGCAAAAGTCAGGAGAGCAAGTCTCAGGAAAGACCACGGTAGACTTCCAGTATCTTTAACACTCCATAGCTAGCAGCCTGCTGGAGACATACATTGCCAGTGCACACAGACTCCTATTTTGTATTACCCATGTATCCTTGGTTGAACACTTGAAGCAGGACGCTTGGAACAACAGCTGGAGTAAAAGGGTGTATTAATATACTAGGGGATCCTCTGACACTGAGCTGGCACCAGTGCTGTTCAGAAGCAGTGAAGTTTTTAGATACTAAAACACCCATTTGGCATTGCCTGCTTTGATTGTGATCTCCAAACATCCTGCCACCAACGCTTACCAGTTCCTGTAATGAGTTCCTGCTGAAAATTAACCCTTATTTCTATGAGAGTAACATCTATCATCACAGTGCTACGACTACTTTGCATAGCATACAGGAGATGTTGATTGACATAGTCATGGGCAGCCTGGATGTTCTGCATGGACAACACCGTGGAAGCAGCCCTACAGTGACAGCAGACAAAGCCCTAGCTTGGATCCCCTAAACCAATGCTAGCTGCTATTAGCAAGTCACAGAAATCTGTGCTTCTTTAGAAGTAGCTTAAGCAACTTGCTAGCATCTTCTGGGTTGGCCATCTGCTACCATGCAGAAGCACAAACATTTTATTAGAGCAGCAAAGCTTCCTGAAATACAGTGATTTCATTCCATACTAAAGGGGCCCCAAATTATTCAAAAGCTTCTGCAGACATTTCAAAGTTTCGCTATTTGCCTTCTTAGTTTTTACAAGGATTGCTTGTAACCATAATAAAAGTGGGTTTTTTAAAAATATATATATTTATACAGTGCAAGCAGCTTAAAATATATGTTTGCAAGAGGCCCCTCTTGCTGCAAAAGGGAAATGGCTCCTTCCTCATTGCCTATAGTCTTGCAAACCCTATGGCTAATTTTATAGAGGTTCTTATGTTTGGATTAACAGAGCCTGTTCCTGTGACCCTTACTGCAACCACAAGCAGCTTGCTCTGCTTGTCTCAGTCTTAAGAAGAGACTGTCATTAGGTAGAATGGTGGGAACGTGATAAAAAGAATCCCCTCTCTTTTAATGCATACCTTTCTCCTTCAGAAACACCCATCCTACCTCATCAGCTACTCTGATGCTTGTCCCCACCAGACCCTGAGGTCCATCAATTAGCTGAGTTCTTGCTTTACCTCTCTCCACCAGGCTGACATCCTTCCCCTCTCTCTGCTGGAGACAGAGAATCATAGAAACACCTTTCCTCTTTCATTTCCTCCTGACCGCCATGGATGGTTGCTTCCCTGCATTCCCAGTGGGAAGTGTGGAAACCATCCTCTCCCAGCTGTGCTCCCATTGCACTGCTGTGTGGATGGAGCTGTGTTCACACCAGCCATCCTGTGTGGCACCATGCTAGCACCACGTGGGACAGCTGGCTTGTCACCAGTCTGAGGAAAGCCTTAGGTCAATACAAAGACATTTCTCTTTTAACTTCACCAAAGGCATGGTCTGAAATCTACTTCCTCCCCACCAAGGTCTCGTGTTCGTTCCCATTCCCACGTCACATCATCAGCTGCAGGTTTCCAGCCCCACCCGCAGAGCACGGTACCAAACCCGAGCAGAACCACGCAATGCCTCATACCACTCATCATCCCTCCCTGAGAGTCGTTTAAACAGCTGTTCTTGCAGAGGAAAGTGAGAGCCTTTTCAGAGGTGTTTGGTCTTCTGCAACCAGCACTTCCATAGCCACTGCACATCCTGCGCTGGCCACCGAACTGCTGAAAGGGCAGCTGAGGAGCACGGATGGTCTGAGACATCTGGTGGCAATAAACAGGCATTACCTTGCACTCAGCAATTGGAACCCAGCGGCTCTGATCCTGGCTGGGCAGGGCTTTGATGGAGACCCACCCGGTGCTTGCTGAGTGGTCCCCTAATACCCATTTAAGCAGGCTCTTCCAGACCCTGGAGCACCAACCTGTCTTACGGTAGCCATAAAGAGTGAAAAACAGGTACTCAGTGTTCTGGCACAGCAATCATTGCATCACAAACAAAAAAGGATATTAATATAAACATCTAACAAGAAAATTTGGCTTGCTAATATTGCTGTTGAAGGCTTAGGCTTTCTAGATTTTCAACACTAGCTGTGCCATCACAGAAGAGCTTGTTCTTCTGTTTTATTTCTTTTTTTGTTGGGTTTGGTTTTTCGGGAAAAGAGCAATTTATTCTGTGTCTGCAAGTACCAGATAGTTCAAGGCATGGATGTCATTCAGTACTTTATTGGCAGGACATCCTGGTAAGAAAAGATATTCTGGTCTTTACAACCACATGCTCCAGGTGCAGTTCTTCCTCTCTCCTCTGTGTACATACAGCTTTGGACCTGAAACTTGGGAGCAGGGCTCCAGCACCACCAAAGCTGCTCTAAGATCCTACAACATAGCAAGTAGCTAGACTGATAGTAAACCATTTTCACTCCCAAAGCTAAGGACACTGAAGTCAACAAAAGGCAGGAATTAGAAGTAATTTTCTAAACAGTCCCAAGTAGACTCTGAAGTTTAGTGACTGGAATAAAGCTGGATACTCTACATTTTCAGGATCTCCAAGCCTGTGCTTACAATCTCTTTCACCAGAGAAACGTGGACTGATCACTAAACTGAATTTATCCTCAAGCACCCCTCTGTGGTACAGCTGAATTAACATCTCCAGGCTGGAGAGGCAGAGACCAAGCCATAGCAGTTTGCAGGTGTGATCCAACAAAGTAATACGGATGTACCTCCTTCAGTTGTGCCCAGTGATTCCAGGGAGTGCCACCACACACAGCAGGCACACCACAACACAATACACAGCAGACAAGAGAGGGTCTAGAGCAGGGACAGCATCAAAACTTGTGTCCTGAGTTGCAGAAGGGAACTTGAGCCCATGCACCCATCTCCACCCCAGGGGACAGTCAACTCACTGCTTTGTGGGTATGCCACATGTGATGACAGTACAAACCCAACAGTCTCTTACCGAAGCTTGATAAAACCCTGCTGAGATATTACTGAGTATCTCACAAAAGATTTCAGCCATAACTTCTTGTTTGGGAAGTTTCAAGTAGAAAAGAGCAGCAGCTTAGGTTGGGCGGTTCTGCAGCACCACAATGTGGAAAAAGGATTCAACTCATTTTTGAGACAGCGCCAATAGAGCCCAGGAAAGGTGGGATGTCACCACAAACATTTGTCTCTGACCTATGAATGGAACTAGGTCTTCGGATCCCCAGCCCACCTCCCTAGAAATAAGATTTCAGCCACATACCAAATAAATATATTAAACATAGATGCAACCCAAAATTGGGCTGAAGCCTCAGTCCAGCAGAGCCAGATGGAGCCCTTCCATCACCGCCATTCGCTCTTAAATTGTTTATAATACATTTACTTTGGGAGAGCAGAAATGTCAAACCAATGGCACCACTAGGAGAGAAGCTGAGGCGAAGCTGGGCTGACACAGAGGGTAAGGCTGCAAACACATACCCCGGAGCAGCAAAGTCCTTCTGCCAAGTCCCCAGACCGCTGTCAGGCTCACGCCGCTACAGCCTCTCCCTGCGTGAGCTCCGGGGCCATCTGCAAAGCATCCCACGGCTGAAGACCACACAATGATGTCACCAAACGGCATGGCTTCAAGACGTGATGAAAGGGAAAGACATTCAGACTATGTGAAAGCGCAGCTCAGCTGCTTATGCAGGGACGGATTCTGATGCTGTTGGGCATTTCAGCAGGGCTGCCACATGAAGACACTGCCCAGCAGGAGGAACAGCAGCTAAATCCAGCCCTCCACCTGTCCAGCCACAGCCTGTGGGCTGCGGTGCTCTCAGAGCTGGCCCAAGGACTTCAGCAGCACAGGGGAAACTAAACACTGGCTTCCCAAGGCTGAAAACATGAGACCCAGCTGCTTCTCAGGCTGCAAGGATGGGGATGGGGTGCTGCCACTGCGCTCCCCTCCCTTGGCAGTGGGAGCATCTCCAGGCTCTGCAAGGGTTGACGAGGAAGGTGGCAGAGATCAGGCTGGACACTGGGCATGGTGAGCCACCAGCCACAGCAGCACGGTTTGTCAGTCCCATCTGATGCATTCTGCTGTGGGAGTTCTAAGGTAAACTCAGTAGCTGTTGCCTGTTACTAACTAAACCCCTTTCCACCATGTACTCCCTTTCAAGGATGCTGCAGTGACAGGAGGGATAAAGCACTTCGTTACAGAATAGCACAACAGATTACACTAACTCTCTGATTTCTCTTATTTCTGTCTCCTTTTTGGAGACAGGGAAAAACTAACATTCCAGTTCCAGCAGTTCTGCACTTTTTCCCAAAAAAGAGTCTCAGCCAAAATATTGCAGCCAACTATACAGTAAACATGACGACAAATAACCACTTGAAGGGTTTACAGCAGATGTATATATTAAGAATGACTGACTTGTCCAGTGGAAAAATAACCAGTTGAACACCAGAAGAATACAGCAGTCGGAAAGATTTGCTGGAACCCGGACCACTGCAAGATGCCCAAGAGGACTTGATGGCTGAGTAACAGTGAAATAGCTGCACTGGAACAAGGAAATATGAATACACTCCACAGTCCTCAAAGGGTACTTTGCTCTGTTTAATGAAGAGCTGATTTGATGATCAAGCTACTCACTGAAGAGGGGTGATTTAAAATGCACACTTCTCCAGACCCCTTTCTAAGACATACATAGTTACATTTGGATGTACCTTTTAGGTTTTCTTCCAGGGCAAGGAGAAGCTTGGACTGACTTCCTTACAACGGAATTTCAGTATTTCATCTGATGTAAGGAACAATTTCTCTTTGTTGAGGAAAAGCTCTCTGTTTAGAACACACAATTTCTACATTACTTGGGTCTTCCTTCTCCAATTTTTGGGGCTACACACTTTCAATAATGACCAAGCCTGACAAATGCAAGCACCTACAGCAGGATGGGGCCACACACACAGACCCATCTCAGCAGCACTGAAGCACATCCAGCCCTTACCACAGCACAGGGGTGTGACACAGCCAGGGAATGACCTGGCACACAGGATGAGCTCCCATGTGCCACGGTGCAGAAGTCATTTATGAAGAGCTAACAGCAGGTCAGAGGCTATGAGTTCAATGAGGGTGAGGTACAGTGACTGCTGCTCATGAAAAGCACAATACAACCTACACAGATTTTAACCATCCTGAAAACGCTGTGAATGGTACAAAACATGCTGAAGTTTGAACATACATTTGCAGAAACTCTGAGGGGCAGAGGAGGAGAGAAGACCTTACATTACATGCCAGAGAACTGTCCTGGGGAAACATGGAGGAAGAATCAGTGTCTGCAGAGCAGCATGTGTCAGAAACCCAGAAGCCACCTGCCTTAGGAGGAGGACATGGGATGAGAGGACTGGAGAGAGGAGGGTACGAGGATCACCTCTGGAACAAAGGAGGCAGAGGGAGCTCAGCAGCCTGCGCAGATCTTGTTGCGGACCAGAGGCACATGAGCTGTCAGCACAACCTCCCACCTCTCCAGGCAAGCCAACACCATGCAATGAAGGAGCAACCACATAAACACCATTTGACGTTGCTCCTGTTAACTCTGCTGCCAGTGTAGTAGTTAAGCACTCAACCGTGTGGTCCTTCACAGAAAAAATTCCTTCCCATTACAAGCTTGTCTAAAGCTTAAAGAGGAACCAGGGAAACCTGACACTCTCCAGGTGCTTGTGGGTCCCCAAAGGAAATGAAGCCAACTAAGGAGGTGCTGAAGGCAAAGGCTGCTGGTGCCCACAAGTAAGAATAAATGCTAGAGCTGGGATGAGAGCATCAGGAGTCCACCTAAACAGAGTCAGTGCAAAATCCCCTCCCTGGTCTAAGCGCCCCTTTGGCAAGAGGCAGGCAGTGGAGATGCAGCCTAAACCGTACTGGTTCTCTAAATCCCTTGACATCCAGGGTGTGGAGGAAAGCTTAGAAACGTGTGTCCCGGAGACTCAGAGAACAGACAGCAAAGCAAAATATCTCAGCAGTTCTTGTTTTTTAAATCTTGTGCTTAAGCCACTGTCTTGATCTTGGCAGTGCTTATTTTGGCACTGCAGTTTGCGAACATTCAACACAGACTGTAGGTTTTGCAGCCAACAGCGCAGCAGAATAAGCAGCAGTATAGCAAACACATATAGAAAATGTAAATCTGAGTTCAAAGGCTTTATACTGGGTCACGCGCAGCAAAGGATCTGCCAAACAACCTCCTGTTTCTTCAAAAGACCCATCACTCCTTTATTGCCCTGAAGACATAAGCCTTACCTCTCCTTAGAAGCTACGATGTCAGTGCAAACATAGTGAAAATCCATGTTCCCAGCCCACGTGGAAGCAAAACAAGAAGAGAGAAAGGATCTCCCCAGCTTCCAGACCTGCTGCCCCTCTCTGGATTTCACTGCACCACATCCAGGTGGTTCATTCCTCTCTCCTGTGCTGGGACAAGGGCACAGGCTGCCAAGGTGAAGTGGTTGCTCATCTTGGGGAATAACAAAAACACTCACCGTTCCAAGCAAATAAAATTTCACTCAGAGTAATAAAAGCAATCCTGCAGTGCAAGACACCAGTGAATCATTGCAGCTTTAAGGGCTGTAAAACAGAGAAGACAAGTGGCATTTCTTGGGGGAGAAAAGCAAGAGAGGGAGTGCTGCTACCTGCCTGAGGGATCAAGGATACAGGGCTGGGAGTGCCCTCTCAAGGCTGCTGAAGAGCATGGTCCTTCTGCAGCTTCGGGGAGAAAACAGCAGCATGGGGCTTCCTGAGGGGAAGGCACATCAACATCTGCACCATTCCCTCTGGAGAAGTGACCACTTCACCTGCTGAGTGGGCTACGGGAGGCAGAGCTAAACAACCCCACTCCCTCCTCCCCCTCGGCAGAAATCACACATGCAACAAGTGGTAAATGTTCCCTTGATACACACACACACACCTAGTTACAAATGGTTCACTGGGACAGGCAAGGAGTGGAGTTAAGGAATATTAATTTATGAAGGCAGGTAACTCAAGTTAAACAACATAAGTGGATCCTGACATTTCAACACTAGGAAAAAAAAAAAAAAAAGTGCTGGTTTGGTTGCAGGTCATTGAATACCTGGGATCACACTCAGGCTACCAAACACAGGCTCACTCAGAGGTCTTTGGTCAGGAAAAGCTTACAGTTCTGGTCCCAGTCCTTGAACTGTGGCAGTGTAAATTTAAAAGACTCGATACCTGATGCCAGCACATCCTGATCCCACCTCAGCCACACACCTGAGCACTTCCACAGTGATGGAGAGAGCTGGGTGACACAATGACACAGCTGCCAGCTGGAGAAACCATGGCTTCTGTAAGACCACCAGAAATTGAGCCTGGTGAAAACATTGCTTTGCTTCATTGATCTGAAGATAATGGACCACCTGCAGAACGCTACAGATGACTTGTAGCAGACATGAAGCCCAACCTCAGTTATCTTGAGACTCAGAAGCCACATTTACCATTTCAGTGTCCTGCATGAGGAATGTCCATGTCACTTGAGCACTGAATGGGTCTGAGGAGAGAGATATATTTTTTGGCCATATGACTACTCACTCAATGCACTGCAACATATAGAAAAGATCCCATTCCCTCTGGAGGCAGAGAGAAAATGTGCCATGTCTTTATTTTGCTCTGTGACCTATTCAGCCCCCCTCTATTTTCTTCCAGTAAAGCTCAGCTTCTGAAAGCATCTTCTTAACCACATGTCCAGCCAGCCTTGGTCCACGTGCTGTCTGAAGAGTTAGAATTACAGACTTGGACAGCAGAAGAGCTTCCATACCTCTGACACACCCAGAGGCTGGTACAGAGCTATACAGTTAAGACCATTACAGCATTGTCCTACATAACTGAGAAGATACATTCCTTAGAGCTAAATGAAGTGGAAAATTCCCTTGGAGATCCTTCTGCTTTCTCTGTTTATGTCACACAGTCTAGACAAGAAGGGAAAATGAGAGTTAGTGCTGCTGTCAGCAAGGCTCTTGTTCTGAACTCAGCCTCTTCCTAGCATTCCTCCCAAATTTCCCCCACTGGCCACAGGTGGTGGTTGAGTATTGTTTGTACAACAGCAGCCAAAGAGGGTTTCTATAGGGGGGCTGCTTTCCACTGTCAGTGTGTGCTCTACATCCTTCCACATGCAAGACCTGGCTGCAAGCAACAAAATTCTCTCTTGGCAAACCACAAATGGGATCTGCCCCTAAACTGGCTCCAGCACAACACCCTTCTCTTACACTTCATTGGCCCAAGAAACTACTCAATCCCGGGCACAGGCTCCATGCTGACTTTCCATTTTGATAAACAGAAGCAAAGTCAGTGAGAGCACCAGTCCAATGCCAGACCCTCATTTTCTTTCTTTCCATGGGCAAAAAATGAAGGGCTCTTTCATTCCATTTGTTAGAGCCCCTCCACTGAGCCAAGGCAGCCTTTCTGTTTCCCAGACACAGCACTCAGGCAAAGGTTCCAAACTGTAGAGTGAGTTTGGGACAGGTCACCTAGACAAAGCGTGTGCTGGAAAGGTGAGGAAAGGAGAATGGGAAGGGATCATTTCAAACACAGCTAGAAGCAGGGCCAAGGGTAGTTCAGGCACTCAATAATAACTTTTAAACCCCTGAGAAAGGGCTCCAGCATCCATTAGCCTTCCTGCCTGAGACTCTGCTTCTTCGGGCCACAGTATGGGTTTAGTGGCTTAAAAAAAACACTCTTTAGACTGCAGAAGGAAAATTACATCCACTCCGTGTGGCCAGCACACCACCAGAACAAAGAACACACATGCAGCTCACACTCAAGTCCTGCACAGCCCCTCTGGGGGGTGAACAGCACAGTGTTCCCAACCCAGCAGGTTTTGGTGTGCTCCAGAGGTCTGTAGCTGGGAAGAACACAGCACTCTGTGCAATGCTACGCCAAGACATTTGGGTTTGTTCAGAAATTGGCTTGGTTTTACATCACATTGGTGTGGGACTGCAAGTGAAGAAATACTGTACTGAAAATTTTGGACATAACATCCATGAAGTTTCAGACTCCCCTTAAATCACTTTCAATGTTACACAGTCAGAGAAGCAAAAGCCCGCCTGCCCTCAACAGCTAACATTTTTCTTCACAGGCTGTGACATTTCCCACAGATGTCACCCATGCTATCAGCACACGAACTCCCCTGCTCCCTTCCCTCCTCTCACTTGCCAGCAGGCAGCCTCAAACGGAGCAGACCCAGTTCTCCCTCCATTCCCCATCACCACAAAGCAGAGTTTCTGCAAAACTACTTCCAGGAGAGCCATCGCAGGCTTAACTTGGGTGGGTACAACATGTCAGAGAAAGAAACAGCAGTGGATATATGGGCATCAGCCCCCAAAACTGTGCTCGCTCAGCCTCCTGCAAACGCAACTCTGCAACTGTGCACCCTTGCGAGCCACACACCTCCAGCAGCCCACAGAGAGGGCTACACAGGGTATTCAAACCAGGCTTGAAAATAGTTTCCTCGTTCCAGGTTAAGCAGATCTTTCCAGTTTGTTTAGCTACACACTAAAACGCACCAGGAGCCGCGGGTGACATTAGGTCCTGCGCAGCCCTGAGCTGCTGAGCCGTGAGATGTTAACTGTTCTTCACCAGCTCTTCTGTAGCTACAACATCAGGCTGGTGATGAGGCATCCAGAGCCAGGGAGCAGGTGTTCTCGTACTGCCCTGGCCACTGAAACCCCTGCAGTTAAAATCTAGGGCTGAAATGCCCCCGGACGCCCCTCTACACCCTGTCTCTAGCCGTGCTCCGGTGTAAAGACCACGGGAGCACCAGCCGAGGCAGATGCGGGACGCAGCATTGCCGGCGGGGCGGACACCGCATCCAGGCGGGAAAGGACGGGGATGATCCCGGTACCCCACCCCGGGACCGGACCTCCGGAGCAGCTGAAAGCGGATGCTGAGCGCCGGGGGAATCCTGGCAGCAGCCCCAGCCTCGCCCGGGTGAATCCAGAGTCCGATCCACAGGCGACGGGAATGAAGGAAAAAAACTAGGGATTTCGCCCGACTTTCGGAAAAGATGCTCAGCGTTAACCAAGTTAACGAGCGGGGCTCGACGGGACGAAGGGGCCAGCGCCCTGGTGCCGGCGGGAATACGCGGCAAGCGGGGAGCAGCCCTCGGTTGCTCCGGGCTCACGCCCGGCCGGGAGCGCCCTTGCGGGGCTGCAGCCCGGGGCTACCCCAACCGCGGCGAGCCCCCAGACCCTCGATACTGGGGCTTGCCTCGGCTTTGCAAAACCCCCCTCCTGCCCGGGTCTCCCTCCCCAGCCTGCCCTGAGGGACAAACGGCGGCAGGTGCCTGTGCCGTCGGGGCAGGGGANTCCCGCCCCGCCCCGGCTGCCGGTCCCCGCAGCATCCCCTGCCTTCGCCTGCGCTCACCTGGATCCTCCGGGAATCTTCTCCTCGGGGAGATGGCCGGCCCTGAGCCTGTCTCTCTGCTCCCAGGGGAGGTTCCCCTGCCCCACGAATGTTACAGACCTCATCCTCTGCGGCACCGCGGTCTCCCGGCACGGGTGGTCATTCAGCTCCTGGCAGGCAAAACTGTACAGGACTTCTACCTGGTGTCTTTCCTCCTTCATATCATCTTTTGCTCTTTCTGCACATCTGCCTCATATCTCACTGGGTTTTTTGCTTCAGGCCAGTCTTGAACTTCCCAGTCAGGCTTCTCTGGTTCCCACCACGAACCCATCTACTTTTGGCTGCATCACTGAAGGAGACCCATAATTTCACAGCAATCAATAGAATCAGAGAATCACAGGATGGTTAGANCCAACAGTTCCACATCCTTTCTATGTTGAGGACTCCAGAGCTGGACACAGTACTCCAGGTGGGGTCTCACGAGTGCAGAGGGGGAGGATCACCTCCCACAACCTGATGGTCACACTTCTTTTTGATGCTCTTTTGATGTGTGCTCTGCTGCAAATACTAAGCCAAAAACAAAAAAAAAAGGAGGGGGGTGGGGAGTGGAGCATTACAGTTCTTGCTGCTATGGAGGGAGAGGTAAGATACAAGAGTTTCTGTGGGCACTTGGAAAAATAAACACCACTTCTTTTTTTGGGGGAGGGGCTGGGGGGAAATCCCAAATAGACCAAAGAAGCAAAAGCAGAATTCAAAGAAAGGCGAATAACACGGGCAGGCTTCACACAGGAATCTAGCAGGTGCCAGCTCCACACCTGCTTTCTGCCCACCCATCCTGGTGTGCTGCTGCATGTGGAGGGCTGACACAGAGCCTGAAATCTCAGGCTGCACCTCTGCTGCTGGATGTACCCGCTCCAGGGACTGTGGCCCCACTCACTGCTCCAGTCCTCCCACCTGAGCTTCTCAGACCTCCTTGCCCACAGAGTGTCTCTGCTGCTAACAGCAGACATGCCAACACCTTTGGGCCCTGCACGTTAACTCTTTCTTCAGTTCACAGCATCCTAAATGAGGGAAGGACAGTATTAATTGATGAGTTGAATGGTATTTTTATAGCAAAATGCTGTGGGCTGCCTAGCCTGGTGATGTTACAGTGGAGATGGTGTTGGAGGGCTCTTTGGGGCACGGGGAGACAAACCTGGTGCCCCACTGATTATGGGGCAGCCCCTGCAGAACCACACTTGCGTTTTGCTTCAGAGCAATGTGATCACTGCACCCCAGTCTGGAGCCTGGGAGCAGGCTGAGATTCAAGCAGCTATGTGCAGGGGGGGACCATAGCCCAGAACTGAAGCAAAGGAGCCAAATTATGTGACAATACAGGCACGCTGTGACAAGCAAAGGGAGCCAGAACCAGCCTCTAGCTGTGGGGGTCTTCAGAAGACTCTTTCACCACTCCTGGAATATTTCCACTCAGAATCTGACTGCTACAACCTGGGAGAGGCTTTTAAAAACAAAACAGTATATTGAAAACAAGGAGTCTCTAGATGACAGGGTTTTTCAGACAGCTCAGGCACATCTGTAATACCACACATTCAATATGTTGCTGCCTGTTGCAGCCTGTTGGCTCTGCACTGAAGGGAGCAAAACTGGTAACTTTCTCCTCTCCTAAACTGTTTAATCTTCCCCTCTTTGCTCTAAACGCTGCCCCTGTTGCTTGAGCATCACTGCTTTGGTTCTTCCCTTCCTGAGGGACCTCCTCAAGGACAGGGCCTGCAGTGCAATAGCTGCAGTGGTGCAGTGGGGTGTTGTGACAGTGAGCTTTGTACATTAAATGCCACCTGCACGCTGAGTGCAACTTTTAAAGGCTTTTTCTGGATTATGAATAGAGGAATGACTTGAACACTGAATAGTTAACTACATATCCAAATCTCACATAGGGAAGCAGCTATTCCTGAGAGAAGGTAAACTCCACCAGCAAGGCATGACAGCTAGAAGGGAAAAAAAGGTCCCAATACCCAAACCAAGATAGCTGAATATTTGGGTCAAAAGTTTTAGCAAAGAAAACTGGGTAAAGATCTACTAGAGGCTGGGATCTCAGCATCACAGACATCCAAAACCTGCCTAGAATCCATAGCAAGAGCATTTCTGTGTGAGGAAAGTATTGTTGAACATGGTGCCATTTCGGAATTGGGGTGGATGTAGATACTGGACAATGTAGCTGTGCCAGTGGTCCCTGACAGGGACATTTGAGCTTGCACTCAGGAGCAAAGGGCAGTACCTGGCAAGGCAGGATGCACAGCCTCAGCATGCCCCTCCAGCACCCACATGCCCCCTCATCTCCCCCAGGCTGGCCATGGGTGGCAGAGGCAACACAGGGGACCCTCCAAGGGAGCTGACATTGCTCAGCAGACTCAAATAATAGCTCTGGAAAGGACAGAATACTACAATTGTAGGGAAAATGGTATATAGATATATATGAAAGGGTGAATCTTTGCAGAAGTTGACAAAACTGAGAAGTTTTTTGTGTCTCTGAGCTGTTTCTTCACAGCTCACCAGGTGCAAGTGCATCCAGGGGAGACGGAGGATTGAATGTGCAGGAGTGCAGCTATCCGCCCGGATGAAGCTACCCACCCTGCTCACCTGCACGTGCCCTGCAGCCTTAGAGGTTTTTAAAAGGCAGAATTCCATTGAGAACGTGAATACCTCAGGAATCAAACGAGATGCCATGTTTCAATGAGTATGGACTGGTTTCCATGGTAATGTGCGTTTTGTTTTTTTGGAGGAAAGGCATTTTCTGTAATTAGCCCAGCTGACATAAGTGTAACATCTAGGATTAAATTTTAGCCCAAACCAAGACAAGGGATATTTGGAATTGCTGATACTTCCTCTGTTGTTTATGATTGTGCTTCTCTTTCAAACCACATGAAGCCAAACAAATAATCACTGTATGTGGGAGAATCCCTGAGCAGAGGAGATGCAGCACACCAGCAGCTATTTCTAAAAAAACTTACTGGAGCAGGTCCTCAGCTGGCACAACCTAACAGAACTACTTGCCTCATCCCTGCTAATTATACCTGCTAATTAAACACCTTTTTGCATTTGGCTAATCAACTTTTCACTCTTGACTTCTAGAATGTTTGCCATTAATGCAAAGGAAAAATAGCTGCAGCCTCTGGGCTAGAAACGGCCATCCCACCATTTGTAGCGGCAGGTTTATAAGAGACAGACAGTGGTGTACAAATCAAGACTTTTAGTAAGCCAAATTGCCCAGTTATTTATAGGCAAACTCAAGGATTCTGTTCATAGAATTTCTCTCCTCTGCACTCTGGAGCACTGGCTGGAGCTCACTTGGATATAAGCAGGCAATATTCAGCCCCAGCACCAGTACAGGTGTGGATGTGGCAACACGGGATACAGGCATGGCTCAGCACCCAGCAGCTGAAGCCACATCTGCTGCGATGAGCATCTGAGAGAGCAAGCTTCAACACAAGCTGCAATCACAGCTTTGGATCCAAGTGGAAACATTGCAGCCTTGCACTAAATGTGAGTGACATTTACTTTATTTATGCACAAGAAAGCAGGAATGCTGCATTAAACCCTGCTAAGAGAGATTCTGGTCACTTATTCTAATGGCTATCATCACTCAGAACAGCTCTGTTTAAATGATTTGAGACCCTTGTCCTGTAAACATTTTGCATCTGTTTAACATTAAACCTGCCCAAAGTGCAAAGATTATTTATATGCGTAAGCCTAGCATCCATTTTACTTTGAGATGAACAGAAACAGTTCTAAGGATGTTAATCATGTAATGCTTTTGAGTTGAAGTCTACAATTCTGTTGGAGGCCACTAACAGAGAAAAAAGAGATTGAAAGAGAGCCGGGGAATATCCACCAGCCATGTAAAACTCCTACAAGCATCTGGTAACTACCCCTCTTCCTTGCAGGTTGTGCTCTTTCAGCATGAGCACATGCACAGGTTGGTAGAAGCACAGGTAGATGCATCACATAAAATAAAGACTCATTTTTAAAAAATAAGGCAAGGTAGAATACATACTTGCTATGGGCAAATCACTAGTGATCAATAATTCATTTGCTGAGTTTTGCCTCTTCTTCTGGCGATCATTTGTCTGCAAACAGTTTCTTTGTTGTATTTCTTAATTACTGCTGTGTACATGTTTTGATAATCCTCCCACTGAAGTCAAAGGGAAGTTTTCCATTGCTTTAGTACTGAAATGGTTCAGACCAACGTTCAGGAGCCTTTGGGGATATTTACCCAATTCACCTTCAACATACAGGTTAAAAAAAAACTGTTGGAAGAAACTGAAAAGTTGTTTGAGGCAAATTAAATTACCAGATGAATGTCAATACAGTCTGAATTCTTGTGTGCCCATCTGGTAGACTCATTTAAGCCAAGTAAAGAAGAGGAGATTATGTCATTAAAGAATGCCTGCACATAAACAAGGAGCAAGTAAGGTTTTTCAGGCAGCTGTAGAGCTGGCATTCCTTTCTTCTTGAGTTGTTTATGTCTGAATCTGTGTCTTTTCCATGTCATCCCCCTCACAAAAATGTCGGTGATCAATGATCTTAAGAATCTCTTCCAAATTAAATAATTCTATGCTTCAGTGACTTTTAGGTGCAAAACGCCCAACACTACTTCTGCTGGGCTCCCTTTTAGCAGTTCCTCCTTCCCACAAAGCCAAGGCAAGGTGCTTTGGTTTCCAGCCCTGTGGCACCAAATGCCACAACACGAGCTATAACTTTCTCCTCTGAGGAGACACCAAGTTCTGCCTGCATGTGCAGTGCAAGCCTGCCTTGGTCCAAAGAGCAAACCCCATGAGAATGGCTGTTGAGACAGCTGGTGAGGCCACTCAGCCAGGAGGGCTTCGGTGAAGTTTGAGCCAGCTACGCAAAGCAGAGCAGTGTGAGCAGAGCAGTTGGGAAGCACCATGGCTTCATTCAAGCCAATGATTTTACAGTGAGAGTGCACTGGGAGCTGGGGATTTGTGGGGTTGCAACCTTTGGAAGTTACAGCACCCAAGCCTGCTGCCTCAAGAGGTTAGTTATATTAGTTTGCTTATTCTCAGATTCTTTCCTTTAGTCATTTTTTTCATTTTTTTATCACTCTTCCTCAGCAGGTGTATCTCAGTTATTGCTGCAACGGTAGCATCTACCTCCAAATACGGATTCTCCAACTTCTCCTTCCAGTACACTGCCTATCTAGACACTAATCACCTGATATGACGACAGTGGGCAGTAGTAAGAGATTGTTGCTCCTCTCCATTAAACAGCTTCAGCTTCTAGAGCCAATTAATGTTTTCCTTTGAGTGTTTATGGATACGGAGGTGGCACTGGGTTACTCTGCAATGTGATTTTGTCAGAACAGTGAGTGTAAGAATACAATGGCATGATTCCCCATTCCTCATCTCCTGATGAGACTGAATTGATGTAATACAGCCACACAGATTTGTAGCCTTTGCTGCTTCACCTTTCAACACTGCAACTGCTCAGCAATAAAGTAGCAGAATACAAGTGCTGCTTAAGATTAAGAAGGCCTTTGCAAAATTTACATTTGAAGCCTCAAGAGCAAGATCCCTGTGCTTTGGTATGGTGTCACAAAACCTGAGCCCTGCTCTGGGACTGACAACTCAATGAAAAGTAAGGTGGGTAAATTAAGCAACACCTGAAGCTTGTCAAACCTTGGTGGTGTTGACTGCCTGAAGCACACAGTCCCCAGAGGTATGGGACCTCTGCCAGTGCAATGCCTGGACATGAGCGTTCACACCCTGGGAACCATTAGGAGAAATACTAACTGACATGAACTTTGATGAGGGGCAGCCTGAGAAAAGCAACCTTGGCTGACCAGGTTCAAGACCATTTCAACCACTAAAGCTCACAGTCAGCACAAAGAAGTGTTGAGTCCTGAAAACTTTGTCTTGGCAAGCAGCAGTCTAAGAAAAGGTGTGTCAGATTGGCCACTCTTACCACGGGTTCTTCCAAATTAAACATGACTGTGGCTGCTACTAGAAGAGGAAAAAATGCCTCATTCCTCTGCGCTGAGCCCCCCACAGTGGGACATCACTGAACAGGAAAAGCACGTATAGTTTCAAAGCTTCAATTCCTGCATGGCTCTTGTGTGTCCACATTGTAGCCGGTGAGAACATCAAGGCACGGCACTGGAAAAAGCCTCAAGTGGAAACGCAATTTGGGGGTCTACACAAAACCTTGACCTATGTCACTTGGCCAAAATAAATGGACTTTCCTCACAGTTCCAAGAGGTAGAGGGCATCTGAGTTGAATGGACAGGTCCTGCAGCACAGCCTGGCTACATCATGGAGAGTTTAGGATTTCTAGACCCCCATTTTCACCCTCTTCCCCTTAACTCCTACAGCAGGAACTACAGCACTGCCAGACACTAGGAGAGTTGAGGATGCAGGAGGGTCTGCCCTTACTCCCTGCTTCTCTTTGTCTGGTGACACCACAGCCAGCAACTCAGAGTAGTGATGGAAGGAAACTCCCATGCTGCTGGCCCAGGGACAGTGACCAGGATGGGGATGGGGACAGGGAGCTGTGGTTCTGGAAGGAAAGGGCTTTCACCAGGCTCAGTACTCATAAGGACTGTGAGAAGATCAGGCATGTTTCGTGATGATAAGTGCCTCAGAGGATTCATGTCCCAATGCTAATAAATGTCTGCCACATAAATTCCACTGATTTAGAGATTTGTCCAAGCTCATTTTCCCTAGTGCTCCCCCTGGTCCTCCACAAGGGAGGAAGAGACAGCTCGTTCCTGACAGGCACCTCCAAGAAACCCACGTTCCTGGAAACTTGGGAGTGAGAAGGCACCTCTATTTTTTTTTACAGCAGTAGAGTGTACTCCTTCTCTGGGGTCCTTCTGCTAAAAAAGCAGGCTATTGTTATGTCTCTATTTGGCAAGAAAAAAACTAAGATTGATCAATGACTTGGGGTTGCTTTTTCGTTAATGACTGCAGCTGCTTTGCTCTCATAGTGTTTTTTTAGGGATATTGTTTACTCCAGCTTCAGGTCCGCTCAGAACACTTGGAATTCAAATAAACTGCATTGCAATGCATTTTCTGGCAGGCACCCAGTGCAATGAATTTCAAACTAGTGTTTTATTTTGTCAGCTACAAGGCAGAGAGGCATCTCACTAGTCAAGACTAATCCTTCCAGTTGCTAAACAGCATGACCCCATGAATCTGCTGCTAGTCACATCGCTGAGGTCATGTTATCCCTCAGTAAAAGTACCACGAAAACATGGTAAATTGCAAATGGTGATCTGCAGAGTTAGGAGACTCTGAACCTGTGGTATTGAATACCTAGAATTAACTGTGGTTGTATCTGCCGACATTTGGAAGAAAGATGAAAGATTTTTAACCTTTAGGGTGATTCACGAAGACTTAAAATATTTGGAGTTATTTGTGGTTGCAGATCTTAAACAGATAATTGAAAAAGTGTTGACCAGACATGACTTTTTGTTAAGTAGACAGACAAGAACAAATTAACTTCTTGAGGTCAAGAGATCTTAACGAAAATACTATTCCCCCCCC
>VXBW01003151.1:90867-127622 GCA_013400375.1 Thinocorus orbignyianus | reverse complement strand
AAAATGGATGTTATATATATTTTCAAGCCAAGGTTTCCCAAAGAGCTTTACGACATGCTACCTGATGAACATGAAGACAAACTACCACTCTGACTCACACAGAGCATGGGCTATTTAATGCCAGCTTTAAAGGGGGGTCCTGTCCCCAGTCTCCTCCCTCCCACCCATTTTGCACAAAGGAATTAGCCAGAGCCCCCTGGGTTCCTTAGCAGGCTTCAGGCAAGTCTCCTGCAGCACTGGGATGTTTGCGCTTCCCCTTCCTCTTCAGCAAGATCCCTCCCGCCCAGCAGCCCCGTTGCCTAAATCTTCATGTCAGCCCAGGGACTGGAAACAATACTGTGATTGCACAAGCCGACCCTCAGAACGTTGAAGGGTTGTGCCTGATTTCTTCATGAATGGTGTGACTGTCACCAGGGCCGTGAGGAAGGCCAGATCCCCGCCCCACGCCCTGCCTGCCACCCTACAAGAGTATTCTACAAGTTTTCTGGCTCTTAGGATTCATGGTCCAAAGAAGGTTTCCCTGAACATGCAGTCACTGTCCCCACCAGACCCACAGGCTCAGACGGATGGTCCCAAAGTGGCACAGCATTGCATTGCCCAGCTGATCTCACTGGGTCAGTGTGACCCCCAGGCACAGCTGGGGCTGCTGGATGGGGCTGGAGGACACTGCTGACACATTCCAGCTCTGCCCACAGCTTAGAACAAGGAGAATTCTTCACTGAGCACGAGACCACCGTGCTGGGAGGGGCACAGATCTGCTGCTGCTGCCTCAGGAGAAATATTTTTCCAACACATGATGGCTCTGCATACTTGAAACATCAGTTTGGAAACACAGCATAGGACAATCTTGGCAAAGCTCTTCTGTGGTATTTGTGTCATTAAGGGTGTTTTATCCTTCAGTTTGCATTGATGAACTTCTTACTCTCCTTCAGGGACAAGATAGTCTTACTCCTGACCTGGGACTGTGGATTATAAACTGCCGGGATTCAGGTGTCACAAAGAGAGATGCAGCTCAGCCTGGCAGAGGAAAAGCTAGTGATGGTCTGAGCACGCTGCAGCTGCAGAAGGCATCTCTGAGTCTCAGGGACCTGTGTTTCCCTCCCTTTCTGTTAGGAATTGCAAGCAGCCTGGAGTCCAAGTAGCATTTTCCCAAGGTGTTCTTCAACTACACTCATGTCCCTGTCCTCTCCAGAACTGTTGCTTTGTCCTGCCTCAGTTTTCCTTTGCCTAGTCCTATTTCTTCCCTTTTTATCTTTCAGCCCTCATCCTCAGATAGCATCTCACCTTACCGACCTCTTACTTCTTCCTTTTCTCTTTCAAACTTTCTTAGCAACTAGGTCCAGCCCTCTGTTCCAAGGAGAGGAAGTGGAAGGAAGCTTCTGAGCTTTTCGTCTCATTACTAATTCCAACACTCTGCTCTAACTCACCCTCTTCCAAACATCGCCACTTCATTCAGCTCTTCTTCCTGCCCCATCCTGGCATTGCTGTCCCGTGATAAAGCTTGGACAACCTCCCTTGGACTTTCCCTTACATCATTTCCTTCCAATCACACCCTTGCCGACTCTCACCTCCACACAGGTACCCATTTGATTACCTGGCATCTTTCCTCTTTTCCCTTGATTTTCCTTGCAGCTGTGGTCCACATTTCAAACTCATTGAAACGGATCTTGCCTTTGCCATGGATTGGTCGCTCACTGGTCTGCCTGACTGCAATGTTGGTACCTGCTTTAGCACTGCTCTCTGTGTCTGACAAGTCAATACCAGCTTCTTCTAAGTCTCCTCAGTCCTTCTCCTGGGTATCATTTTTCACTCCTCTGGATATGACTGTTTCTATGTCTCAGTTTTACCCATCTTCTGCAGTGTCTCTAAATTCTGTCATTTCTTCTCACATCATTCCACAGCCCTTCTCCTTTCCAGTTTTGTCTGCTCTTGCACCCACCCTTCACAGCATTACACTAAATCATTTTAACTCTCTATTTTTGCCTGCTTGCTTCCTAGCACCTGCTGGTTCCACCTTATCAAAGGCTTCTCTTTTCACCTTTCAGACCTTCCCTAGGTGACCATTCTCAGCCTCTATCATCCTTCAGCCTTTGACATTGCCTTGCTTTCTCCAGTGTAGAACTTACGCGTGTGACAAATTGCTGAGAAGGGCTGGTCTCAGTTCACCCCTCATCTTTTTAACCAGGCATTCAGTTCTCTTGCCTCTGACCGTGTGTAAGCAGGATGACTCCTCTTCTTTCAATACTTCCTCTAGCTCCAGCTTGGAAAATGGAGTTATACCATGGCCTGACCACATTGGGACATTCAGAAAAATTCACTGGAATTCATGAAAACTGTGAAGTCAAACTTACTCGATAACATCACTTATCTTCAGTTTGAGAATGAGAATGTCCATGTGGATGGATGGAGATGAGGTGTAACTAATTCCCTTCACATTTATACTTCCAAGTAATGTACCTCTGTAGGCACCCACATTTTAAAATCTCTTGCCACATCATGCTAATTTTTCAGCAGTCTCCAGTGTCTGGTTGCTGTACACCTTTCCTTTTTATGCCTGTAGGCACTTCTTGGCAGGGCTCATGTTTTTTCTCCTGCTGTAAAACAGCCATGACAACATGACCTTGACTTCCACAGGACTTTGGCAGCACCAGAATTAACAAGTTCTATAGGTGCTACACCTCCAAGTCTGGGCTGTGCTGGGTGGCAGTGCCCCATCCAAACTGTACTGCAATGGCAACTGGCAGGAGAAGAAGCTGCCTGAAGGGAAACCGCTACTGCAAGTAGGATGCACAGCTCAATATTTCCTCATGCTTGGGATACTTGGCACAGAGGTTATAAAAATAAAGGACAATTGACTCTCTCCTAGGGAAGTGGGTACAAAGATAAATTTCATGCAAATTCTTTTCAGAATCCAATTTTCCCCATGAGAATTCTGGCATTTAAATGCACTTTAAGAGCAAAGAAAAATGCTTAATTCACTCTCTGCTGCCAGACAGGAACACGGCATTTCAGATTTGTCTCAAGAACTTCCTGAGCAAGTGGGTTTGACACGTTAACATCACTCTTAGTTGCGGTTAACTTCTGCAAAGTGCCAATATCGCTATGAGTCTATTGATTGCTTTTCAGGATGCAAAAGACAGGAGTGTTTTGAACAGGCAGTGGGACTCCCCTTCACTGTTAATAAACCACATGCTAACTGAAATGGAGATAAGACTGTTGTTTTGAAATAAAATATGCAGAAAATTATTTATCTTTTTTTTTCATGAGAGGACATTGAGCTTCTCATTAATTCCAACAAGGTTGATTGAAAGGTTGATTGAAGTGATCTCCAGGAGAAGAACCTGAATGAACTTGCACTGAAGATACCTGAACACAAAGTGCATCTTTCTGACCGGTATAAGAGGCCCATGAGCAAGGGCTGCTCTATCATATGCTTCCTGCATTGTGCAGAGAAGGCAGCCACCCTTCTTCCCAAACTGCAGTTGAGGGATATGCTATGGTTTGAGTCAAGTGCTGTTCAGCATGAAGTCTTAGCCCCGAGCACATCCATAGAGCAGCTAATCAAAGCCAGCCAGCCGCCCGTTATCTACCTAAACATGACTTGGCGTGACCCAGCATGAACTTAAGGTTTGTATCTGGCCTGTGGGTACATAGGGACTGTGTTCAGCCACTGCTCAGACTGGAGCAGAAATAAAAGGCAAATGCTCCTCTCTCTCTCCCATTCATTAGTTTCCCATAAAATCGAAGAAAGCAAGTAGCATCTCCAGCGTCACAACGATTCTCGTTCTTGGAGCAAGGATTCGGGATGCCTTAGGTGATGACATTTTGTCTCAGTTAGATTATGCTGTGATCAGACAGGCTGGGACCATTTACGACTTACAAGTTTGAGGTTTTATGGCCTAGGGAGCTATCATGCTGATCCAGAAGGATTTCCTCTGCAAAAGAGGGGAGAGAGAAAACACATTTCAAGCCTCCGAATCCAAAGGACTTTGTAAAAACTATCCTCCAATTCTATCTCGCTTACAAGGCATTAAGCCCCACCTTCTGGTGAATGGCTAAATTGCAGCAAGAGGCAAAGTTCCAGGTCAAGTAAAAAGGGCTAAGTGTTTTTAAGACAATAGTATTTAAGCCTTAATTACACTTGAAATATTTTAGAGAATGCACTGTTCTTCATCAAACTGACAAAAAAAAAAATTTTAAAAGGCATCATAATGTTTTATTTTAAGTGTTGGGTTTTTTTACATTGGATTCCATTTTCTACACTTGGTGTAAACTGTCGTATTATAAAATAAACTTTATATTTCAGCTATCCCTAACCAAAACAGTTTGGAATACTTTCCTGCACAAAATCTTTCAGTATTTTTTTTCCCCTCATTTAATCAAAGTGAACAAAAATACGTGTTGAAGTGTTAAAGTTTCTCTGAGGACAGGGGATGCTTCCCAGGCAACACCCCAGAGCCCAGTTTTGTGTTGCTCATAGCCAACCACTTCTTCCCTTTCCTGCACACTGAGATAGGTGCAGAGCCCAGTGGATATTGCTGGTGTGAGGTTGCCCAACTTGTTGGCAAAGTCTGGGTCAGCAGCTTCCCTCCTTAGATGCTGTTCAGCAGGGATGTAAGTAATCAAAGCGTGGAGGTCAAACCAGAGTGCCAGGTATGGATGGTGCAGAGATATGGGCAGCAGGATGGAGGGAGAGAGGGACTGGAGTGATAGTTTGACCCATATAGGTCACAGCAGTAGACAGCAGATGTACAGGGATGAGCAGCTCAGGAGATGCCTGGGGACTGTGTGGGGTGCCACTGCTGGCAGGGTGGGCAGTGGGCAGGGCCAGCAGCTGTGGGAGACCCCTCCGTGTGCAGTTATCACCCAGCTCCATCAGTGGGGACCAGGGCTTCCAGCTGCCGTGTTTTTACAACTCACCTGATAATGCCGTTGCAACTGGTGGCAGCTCCTCTCATCACACCTCTGTGCACTAGATCCTGCCCTGCCAGTAAATGAGTTCCTGAGCAACTGGGTGGTATGAAGTAGGGACCGTTTGAATAAGGAAAGACACACAGGTAATGCTGTTGAACCGATAGCTCAAAGCCCATCTAACCAACTATCCAAATAACTTAATCTTGTTATTTTAAGCAGTTTTCTCTCACTTCTCAGTAGAGGCAGTGAGCACACACTAACCAAAACCAGTGCCATAACCATAAAAGGTCTAACCACTGGCTGGGGAACATGATGAATCTAGTAAGATGTGGAAGAGCATAACAAAACAGGGAAACAGCCCATGAGGTGGCCATCTCACTCAGGATCTAATCACTGCCAAATCTTGTGGAAGTGCTATAACTAAAAAAATATTTTAAGGAGGGATTTGAAGCTGAAAATAAGCAGACATGGGTATTCATGTGGGTAGTCAGCCTTTTGCATGTCGGCATGGGCACCCACAGCTGGCAAAGCCTCTGGCCTTCCTCCCCATGCAGCCACATTCCTCACCGGGCTGCCCAGTGCAGCGAGAGAGGCAGGTCCCCCAGGAAGTCACCTGCACAACAGCAGGTGACTACGGGCCACAGCACATCTCACTAGCGCCCAACCTTGCAACAGTGGTGGTAGGTTCAGCACCACCTGCACCTTGGCACCACAGAAAAGCTGCTCAGAGTTACCACTCCCCATCTAGACTGCTTTTATAAACTCCATCTTTCTGTTTACTCTAGCCACAGCAACTGGATGGGAGAATTCAGTTCTGGAAGGTCTCCAGCCTGGGTCTGTGGTTCTCATGCAAGTGCATCATCTCAAAATGCGTACAGATAAGAGTTAATTTGGAGCTGCACCCTTCCCCAGATTATTCCTTTGGGCAGCTGACACAAGCCAGTCGCTCACTGATGGCCCAAAGTAGAGCAATTATTCACAGGCTAATGGGCTTTGCCAAAGTATGATTGTTCTTGTCTCCTCAAACATCGCTAAAAGAAGGAAACCGAGGTATCAGCACCAGGAAGAAGTGTTGCATGGCTGGGATGTCAAGCAGTAGCAAAGCAGTGTGACGGGTGTGGGTGGTGTGTCACAGCATAACCAGCTGCTTACAGGGGAAAAATGGGATGGAAAGGACTCAGAGAAGACCGAAGAAGGGAGAAACAGCAGTGGTCCGAACTGAAGCTACACCAGGGCCAACAGTCAAGCTGACTTCTTGTTTGGAGACCTATTGACATCAGGAACACAGGGATTAAAAGTGGTACGTGAAGGAAGTCACAGAGGGGCATGGAATTAATTAGTTCCCCAGTTCAGGCAAAAATAGTGGCACTTTGGCTCTGCTCCCTGCTGTCTCCTTTACTGCAGCAGCAACAGTCCCCTTTCTTTAATCCCCCTGTGCACTGATACAGATGGGACACAACTCTCTCTGATGAAACCCTGGCAGGCTTCAGCAAAAAAAACCCTCTCCAAACAGAGCCCCAAGATCGCATGAGGATAGTCTCCAAACCAAGCAGAAAACTGGAGAAAACCCCACTACTCCTTCAGCTCACCCTCTGCACTCTGTGGTAGCTCAATGGGAAGCAAAAGCCAGAGAGGGCTCAACCAGCAGGGAAAAAGAACAAGTCACCAAAGGCTGTAGCTGCCCTCCAAGGTGTGAATCCCTTCCCAATGATTACAAAAATTTAAAGGGTCGACCATTGGCTTTCAGGTGCCTCAGGTGGGTGCTTGCAGCTTGGTGGGGTAAGGCGAGTGCTGGGGGCTCATGTGGGTGCAGCAGAAGTGCATGGGCCCATGGAAACACCCCATGGCACTCCTTCCATGTCCTGCAGTGGCAAAGGCACCCCCACAGGTCCACCTCGCCTGGCAAACAACAAAATGAAGCATTCTGGTTGTGACTGCTTTCCTAACAAAAACTCTTTATACTACTAGTCAAACGCCCCCAAAACCAACCAGATGGAGCTGTGACATACACAAAGGGAAGTATTATTTTGTGGGTGCCTAAGCCTGGGTGCCTCGAACCATCTTCTCATCAGCCCACCAGGGAGAAATGGGAGATGCCTGTAAGGAAGGATTGCCCTGTTGTCTTGGACGCAATCCCCCACGTCTTTGGGACCCATCCACAGGTAAATTCTCTGCAGCTCTTTCCTCCCCGGTCTGCTGAGGCACTCTGACCCTTCAGCAGTGGAGACTTCTGCTGAACTTCTGCGGTTGGTTTCCTAAACACACCAAATCATGCCAAAATCATGTGAGGTACAGCAAGGGAAATCAGGACTGGAATCACTGTAGTTATTTACTTTGTGGCAGCTGCCTGTGAGTTTTTTTCCTGCCCTGTTTTGCCTCAATGATGCAAGGAAAGTGCCTACAAAAGAAAGAGGTAGAAGACCTCATATATGACACTAAAGTAAGGACGGGCAATGGGCACTAGCTACAGAGTATCTGATGTGTCCTCACAGTTAATTTACTGCAAGTAAGATGTTTCCAAGTCCTTATCTTCAGTTTAAGATATTTTTATTGCGGGAAAAGAGCTTCCCCACAGAGTGATAGCCAGGAACAGGCATTTTGCTGTGCATTCCCATCCTCACATCCTTCTTTATCTTCTTTGTGTAGACAAGGCCTGAAATTCTCTGCTCAGCTTTGCCAAAAAAACCTGCTCTGTTCCTGGTTCATGATGTTAGGTTTTCTAGCAGCATCTTTGGAGAAGTCGAGGTGGGGGGGAGGGAATGGCGGAGATAAGCTTTTAGCAAAAGCCTTATAGCTAACTGCCATAAGGCAGCATGAGGGACGAAATCTCTTCCTCTAAGAATTATTAAGCACCATAATCCTTCAGCCCTCCTGCCCCTCACCTCCTTATTTCCTAGTAAACATACACCATGTTCAAAAAATAATGCCTTAACACAGTCCTCACATGTCACCAACTCCAGCCGACCTTCTCTCTGCCTGTGCTGGCAGTCTCACTGGTGAGGTCCATGTGTTGCAGAGTGATGTTTCAATTCATTCCCAGAGTTTTAAGTTGAGGTTTTCCTTGTCTCATCCGCACCGTGCTTCATATCTGAGAAGGAAACAGCAGCTTGGAGTGATACCTTGGCAATGTGAGACGCATGTTCTGGAACTCTCAGCCACAAGATTTTGGTACGAAGTTCATGCAGCTGGAAAGAGACTTTCCTGATCTGTATTCCATCAGTTTTCCTAGGGGACTTTCTTTTCCACTAGGTTTCACATACACATTTTTTCTCAAGAGACTACAGGCCCTACAGGGGCTTCTCTTTTGCTTGCAAAGCACCTAGGTAGGGACTGTGCACAGATGGCAGACTGTAAGAGTGAAAGCAGAGAAGGGGCTGCTTTAGCAGGGGAGTTGGACTGGATGATCTCTAGAGGTCCCTTCCAACTCTCACAATTCCGTGATTCTGTGAATCTGAAACAGTTTCACAGAGAGGGGAACATTTTCTCTCTAATGTGAGTTCTTCAGTGTGCCAAAGTGGCAAAGCTTGGAATGCTTCATCTCTGCCTACTGACCAAAACAATCCCTGTGGTCCATAAGGCACTGTGATGAGGTGACCAGTTAGTTAACACCAAGCTACTGTGATGCTGAATATCTGAATTCACCGTGTTTAGACTGGGGTAAAGGCAGCTACAATATAGATGTGCTTTTTTCAAAAACACTATTAACATATCCTTGTTCCTTCACCTTACTCAAGAGCAGGGTACCAGACTTCACAGCAGAGATGAGAAGTCAACTAAAGCCTGATCCAGAAAGATGCTGAGTACCTGAAGCTCACTCTGTGATTCAATGGAAGCTCCAGCTAAAATGGCTGGATAAGGCTGAGGTCTGGATGACTAACAGGTTGGATACTCAAGTGCTCTGCTTAGGTTAGTAAGTCCGAGCCTGCAAGTGGCCAAAGGCTCACAGGGCCAGGCTGTGGCCCTGCACTGCCCCAAGTCTTGACTTCCCAACAATGGAGTGAGTCATCCTGTGCTGCTGCAGGGACCCCACAGGCCTAGTTGCTTTCTGTGGCTGGCTTGATGAGCATATGGATTGTCTCTTTCCCTTAAAGCCTCTTCATAAACAACCAGTCAAAATAGTGGGAATGAAGTCACGAAGCAGAGCACTGAGGGGGCTGTCTGCCAAGGCAGCCGCTCACTCCAGCCTCCCAGGGTCACCCCAGGACAGCCGCAGTCAGCTCTTCAGTGCAACAACTTAAATTGCTCACAGATTTGTCTGCAAATAGCTGCTTCAGGACTGATTGTTTAGAAGGAAAATATTTTAACAAGCAATGAAAAGCAGCATATAGCTCTTTAAACAAACAGGCTTTACTGCCACTTGTAGGAAGGTCTGTTGCAGCTCCTTAGTGATGTTCCAAAGCTCTGGTGTGGACACAAGCCACTTTCCCAGCCTGTGGATGGGTCTGTCACACTCTCAGGAAAGCTTGTGGAGGTCATGCTCAACCAGGTCCAAGCCAGCGATACACTGCAGGGTTTATACCCAACCCCCTGCTTTGAAGGTCACCCCAAAGGCACTGTTGAGGTGAACATTGAGCTTAGCCTTTCTCATTATGGTCACCTCTTAAGCCAACATGAAGAGTGGTCTAATACAGCAAAGGGCACCCTCAGCCTTCTAATATATGAAGTGCCAAATCTGCGCATACGCTATTCAAGATGTCCTAACTACTAGTACTACTAATTATACTAGTAGTACCCTGTCACCAGTAAAAAGAAAACACAAGTCTTTACTACTGTCCATTCGTCATCTTCACACATTTGTTTCTTCAACATTTATTTATACCAAATAGGACATCAAATATAAATGCTGCAAAGTTCAGAAAATCCTCTACCAGCCTCACCTAAGCTCCAGACTAACCTATCTGCAATGACAAGAGTGTGTCAGGAAATCACACTGCAGTGCTAAGATAGCAGAAAAGAGCTTAGTTTGGGTGTCATTGGACTGTGGCTTTACAGATGTACCAGAAAGAGGAAAGAAATACTAAAGAAAAACACAATTTCCTCTGGTTCTTGTGAGGTTTGCTACACCATAGATGGAATAAGAGCCTGCTTTCAGCCAATTACTCATATGAAGACTCTTTGGCCAAAGCAAGAGACAAGGAGGAGCGGGTGCTACATGTCCTTACATCTTCAATCTTTTTTTCCTTGTTTGTAAGTTTCATGTTATGGTTGTTTGTCAAAATGGAGATCAGAGAATTAACAGCTAAAGGCTTCAGTGTTTGACATGTAACATTGCCTTGGCAGGGACACAGCAGAAGGTCAGCTGAAGGGCAGCTATGTCCTTCAACACAACCCGTGAAACCCTGTTTCTTCACAGTCAAAAAGTAACAGTCACAGGCCCTGCACTAGAAAAACGAGGGACATCGAGAGCACCCCCATATCCTCAGCCACTGCTTCAATCCTTTTCACACCAAAACAGAGTACACTTTATTTTGCTCAGCTTGAGAGGTATCAACTTTGATAGATCAGGTTTTTTCCCCCTTCACATCACTTTCTCTTCTCTCACAAACACAGACTGGCACAGTTGTTAACCCAGAAAACATTAAAGTCACGATTTTCCTAATGTTTCTTGTTCCTCCATGAAATTTTACCAGAAGAACCTTAAGACAAATATTTAAACACTGTGTCCATGCTGTCACTGGAAAGGCAGCACGTGAAGAAATATACTTCAAATTTAACTAATTTTAACCATGTCCTGAAGATGACATTGGAATTTCACTATTTGTTCTTGGAAAACGATATTTAACAAAATCATTCCACCTCCTCTAAATATCCTTTGGCTTCTGCATTAATTCTTTAGCTCAGACAGCAAAAGAACAGATTTTTAGTACATGACGCATACTAAAAATTTTAGGATCGAGCGTAGCTGCTGATGCATGACGGGAATATTGCTTATTTCCCTTTTAGAAAACTAGCAGGTATTTTTTTGTGCTGTATGAAAAGACCAATACTTAAACATGAGCAAACGCAAGAGTTGGTTGCCTGTGCCATCTGATGCCAGCCCTGTTGTACACCGTGATGAATGTTTAATGATAGCAGTCTGATTCTTCAAGCTTCACGCACATGTGCTTAGCTAACATGTGTACCCAGTTACAGGGCAGCCTGCAGCTTATCACCTTGCAGTTTCCCACAGATTGTAATAATTTCTGGCCCAGAGTATTTCTTCCTTCGCAAAAGTAACTGAAAGGCATTTTTGCATCTGGTTGGTTATCCTCATTCCACCCACAGCAGTTCAATACCCAGTCATGCCCGTGCCGTGTGTGGTCAAGCCAGAAACCTGCCAAGAGAAGCGAGACATTAAACACAACCTCACGTCTTTGTAGCGAGTTTACAAATCCTAACTTTACAAGTTTAATCTTAACACCATTTCAGCAGTGCTGGGATTTACACTGCAGCCCCGCAAGCACTGATATGAGCTTTGTCCAAGAGGCATCAGACTGGGAAGAGCTTCAGAGCCAGCTGTGCTGCGGAACACGAGGCAACTATGCCTTGGTTAAATGGAATTCACTTATTTTTTATATTTTTTTGCAACTTATATGAAGTTTGAATTGCCATTCATCCATGATCAGAATATAATTTCTTTGGACTAAATTTCTTTTTCACAAAAAGCACGGAGTCTGAGGAGACGTATCTGTCTGGGGACAGAACAGGGGACTGTTCCAGATGTTTGAGGTGGGTTTCAAAACAAATTCCAGTTGTGAACTACTTGTGGTAGAGACTATTCTGCTGTGTGTTGGGGGGGGTGGGTGGGGTAGCATTCGGCATATTTTGTGTGCTACTGCAATAAAAATCAAGCTGGCATGAAAGCGAGAAAGCAAAACATTAGTTTTGAACCAAAGAAAAACATTATTATAGCCGTATTTTTAGAGCAGTCAGAACTGATCAGGTACGTGAGCACCCTGACACATTTCTTCACCACAGAATGATGGCTCAGTTTCAAAAGGCACCAAATTATTGAAACGTGTCACAGTTTAATCCTTGTTAAATGCAGCTAAGTTCTCTTGCAATAAAGCTATCCTCAAGGCAGCGGTAAGCACACGTTTTGAGTAAGTCACAAGTGCATAAATTTTTAAATGGATTACAATAATAGTACTAAAATGAAATATTACATGAATAAATATTAACACAGAAAGTCTACAAAATTAGTGGTGCAACAGCATGGAACCATCAAGCAGAGCTCTGATGAGGATTCGGAAACCAGTGATGCTTAAAATAGCTCAGCTTTTAGAAGGAATTATCTGATGTGCTGAAGTAAAATCCTGATGCTAAAACAGACCATGAATGTTATCATCCACGAATGTTTAATATGTTTACATGATCATAAAACCCAATGTTTTATGCAGAATATGACTAAAGCATAAGAAGTGGCTCAACTTTTACAGTTTGCAGGAAATAACTCATTAATGAAATTGGTTCACTGTGCAAATGTTAACTAATGAACTGCTACCATTCTGATAAATCAGAAAATCAAAAACTGAAGGTATTCAGAACTATAGAGCCATGGTGAGGACCTAGGGCCCCCACACTGCTCCATTCACCCATGATGAATAAAAGGTATAATGTTTTGAACCTTAGAAGTATCCTGTTGGAAAAAGCTAAGTATTTCTGCCTCTTGGAAAGTTTTAGCAACTTTTTAAAATATCCATTTATTTTTTTCAAAGGAATCTTGCAAGATGGCATGCAATTCTATTAGTTATCTGTGCCTTCAGTTGCATAACAGCAGCATTTTGCTGCCCTCTGGTGTAGCAAAATAAGAAAAAAAATCACTTACAGTGAAAGACAACTGGAATATACATATTGAGTAAACTGCTGGGATTTCTTACTTTATAAAATAATTAGTAAACCTCACAAATGCAAGTAAAACTCACATGCTGCCTGGGCTAAAGACAGCCACATTACCAAGAGAATGATAACAAACATAATCAAAAATGAAGGTGGCAGTGCACTTCTATGGCAATATTTTCTGAACTAAGTATAACCCACTTATAAGTAAAATAAATCATTCCAGCAGAAAGCTTTGCATGATTTTTCTGTAAGAGTCCAGCTTGGTTCTTCTTCTCTCAAATCATTTGTAACTAAGGCACCAAAAGCAAACCATTCTCCTTTCACCTGCCATGCTCACACTTCTCACTGTATTTGTAAATCTTAGATAACATTGTTTCAGTATTCTATTTTTAGCTAAACAGTCATTAAATTCTACACATAATATATACTATAATTTTTAATCAAAAGTGTATATATGTTCTAATCTGCAAAGATATGTTAACCAGCAGAACAAAAGCAGGTGAAATTCCTTCTTACCAAACACAGTGCACATCACATTGGAAATAATTTATATTTCTCACACTTCACACCATGTGAAATTAAGCTATGGAAACTCGGGAAAATGAGGCAAGGATCACAGTGGGAAGCTCAGCTAAAGCCACATCGGTTGGAGGTGAGAACATAATGCAACTATCAAGCCAATTTATAATCCTTCATCGTTCAGTCAGGGTAGAGGTAAAAAAGATGGATCCCAGTAGGACAACTAACAAAACCTATTCTTAGGATGCTTTACCCTCTCCAATAGTAAAAGAACTCACTGCTTTCATTGGTTTGAAATATGCTTTGAGATTTAAGAAATATACCCTAGTTCAGAAACACACTCGTGTTTCCCAATTCTCTTCAAGCCTGTCTTGAATTCTTAGGAATTCTGACTTCCTCTGGTTTTCTCTGATTCTTAAGAAAGCGTTTGCAATGTCTCACCATCACTACTTGGTACTGACACTTTAAAAACCTTTTCCAACCACGATAAAACAGAGGTATGCACTTAACTGGGATTGGAGCAAGCATACCCAGCAAGTTCACCCACCACATCGCTCTCACTGGTCCCTGAAGGCTGTTTGCCCTTTATAATGAAGGGCTGGCCTGCCAGGGGGCACCAGTCTTTACTTATGCATCATGAATGTGTTGATCACATTTTAAAATGAGTGTTCACATTTTGTATTGAGAGAGACTTGAGAATACCCATGGATATGCTTAAAGAAGTCTTGAGGTGTTTTTTTAGCTCTAATCTATTGCAGGAGCAGGTTAAGTTCCAGTGTCTGGTTTTCATTCCAAGATATTCCAGACCTGTCTTCACAAAACATGGCAAGTTCAGGTTCCAACCCGTTACAAAAGCACCTGCATTCTCACTCTGGCTCGTCCAGGTCCCCAAACCCCTGCCAGGAGACGAGACATCTTTTGGAACTACTCATGGGGCAAGCAATAAAGCGATTGACTCTTGTGTTTCCTTCTCCTCTCTGGACAGTCACTCTGGTGTATGCAAGGGAAGATCAACGGGAACAGGAGCTTTCTCAACAAGTACGTTGCTGGCTCACACAGAGACACAGCAAGTTCCTAAGATTCAGTCACAGAAAATACTTTTATTAAAAACAACAGTAACAGGAAACTTGCTGGATTTAGACACAAACGTTGCTCAATTTTCACAAGACTGCATTGCATGCCTACTAGGAAAGGCCTGAACTAGTTAAGCAAAATCTTTCAGGTACGTTCCTCAGTGTGAGAGGAACAGAGGGTCCTCCCAACTACCGGCTCCAGCTCGCGTGAAAAGTGAGAAGCAAGAGTTGCTCCCAAAAAAACTTGCAGGTAAAATTTATTTAGGATCACTTCACCCATGCCCTCATCTTAGTACACGCAACAAAATTGGAAAAATGCCATCTCTGAATTCTCCAGAAGATGGATGTACTGACTTAAATGCGGCCTGAGGAGCTTGCATGCTTTTCCTTACTTTATTACAGTAGTATGAATAGCTTTGTTTCATAAGACTCAGTAAAAAGTGTCAGAAGTTTATCACTCAGAAGTTTTGAGATCACTAACTTAAGAAAAAAAATAAATCATTGGTAAACTATCATAGTCTTAATAGGATCAGAAATCATTTACCTTTACAACGTGAAAAAAAAACCAAAAAAACAACTCACCAAAAAAGCCCCCACCTACAGCCACCTGCTCTATGTCAAATATGAGAACACTTCATTCCTCCAAGCAACATTATCTCTAACTTTAACTTTGCGGCTTTCCCATTCATCAGAAACCAGAATTTATTTCTACTATGACAAGAGAAAAGAAAACCCATTTTAAGAGGTAAACCAAAATCAAAAGGGTTCAGATTGCAGTCTGACCTGAGATTGTGTCCCCTCAAGGCATTCTACTTTAAAGTAACAGCGAATAACCCTTATGTTCCCCTTGGGGAGGACAGATAAATTTGGAAAAGTCATCTGGCAAAATGGTTCAGCTTTTCCCAAGCCTGTGCATCACCTATTCCCTACTAACAACATCTAACACCACAGTACACTTGTTTAGTGTCATATAGAAAAAAAATTAATCACTAGATGACTAAAAAGCATTAGGAAAAAAAAAAAAAGTAGCTAAGTTGGATCAGAGAGAATCAAGGTTTGGAAAATTCAAAGTAGAGGGGAGGAGCATAACACAAGAAAATGGTATCCAAAGAAATGCAATTTTTGAGTTTTAAAGCACTACAGAAACTGACTTATGCTGTACCACGAACCACCCCAAACAATAAACGCTTAACAATAAATCAAATCCTTCTGAGTGTCAACAAGCTTCCTCCCTTTCCTGAAAACACACTTTTGGTAAGCAAGTACCAATCAGCCTGGCTGGGAAAATACTGTATCTGTAAAGCATTGAGACCTGCACCTTGGATGGCTGCATCGAAACACTTCACACTGAGTGACCAACGCTCCTCTTAGAGTAAAGGGCTCCTGCGAGCAGACCACCAAACAAAACATTAGAAATGCCCAGTGAGTTTTATTCTTTTCCATTTAAAAAAAAAAATAAAAATCCGAACGACTGCACAGTTAGAGGAGCCGAAGCTGTCCAGAAGCAGGCATTTTACAAGGCTTTGTCCCCATGTCAGAGTCCTTCGAGGGAGCAGAGCAGAAGGAGCAGGAGGCCGGGGGGGCTGCAGACGCCAAGGCTCCCCCCCAGCGCCGGCTGAGGCGGCTCCCGGGGCCTTCCCGAGGGCGTAGGGGCATCCCAGCGGCACCGGGTCCGGTGTTGGGCCCGGGAGGGCCGGGTTAGGACTCGTCGGGCTTGTCGGCGGGGGGCCCGCAGGGCTGCAGCATCTTCTCCATGAGGTTGAAGCGGACGCGGGCCTTGCTCTCGTTCTCGGCGATGGCGAAGTAGTTGAGGAGGTCGAAGTGGCCCATGTAGGAGCAGTAGGAGTCGCGGTGCTGGTTCACCAGCCACTCCCACTTGGTTGTGTCGGCGTGGCCCGTCCCGATGTACTTGGACTGCAGGTGCTCCAGCTGGCTGTGGATGGTGTAGCGGTCCGTCATCGCGGCGGCGGCGGCGGCGACAAATGGCGGGCGGAAGTGATGCTGTGTCCCCTCAGGAAAAAGGGACCCTTTCCGCCGCTCTCTTCCGCCAACCACCCACCTCGCCCGACCCTCAACCCAACGCTTTTTAATTACCCCTCTGCGTAAAATTTAAAAAGAAAAATGAAAAATAATATAAATGCAGGAGATGGGTGGTGCTTTCCTGCCGCTGTACGCCATGGGAGCGCGCTCGAAGGGCATGATGGGAGTTGTAGTTCTCGCTCCCCTCCGCCGTCCCTCAGGGAGCCGCTCAGCCCGCCTCTGGCGGTGTCTATAAATGTCGCCTCGTTTTTGCTTCTTAAACAGATGGCACAGAGAGTCTGGCTGTGAAGAAAGATAAAGATGCCTGGAAAAGAGCCAGGAGGCGCTCAAAGCAGCTTAACTCGTTCCTTTTCCTTAGCCCTTGGCCTGGCCAGAGGCACACGTGGTGCTTGCTGTGGAGGCCCTCACACAAGTAGTCCATATAGAGAAAGACTAAAGAAATGCACAGGGTTCATGCTTTTCAGTGGGACCCAGCAACAGTCCCAAGCTGGAGCAGCAGAAATTCCATCTCAACATGAGGAGAAACTTCTTTACTCTGTGGGTGACAGAGCACTGGAGAAGGCTGCCCAGAGAGGAGTCTCCTTCTCTGGAGATAACTCAAAACCCTCCTGGATGCGTTCCCGTCCAGCCTGCTCCAGGTGATCCTCCTTGATGATGTTGGACTAGATGATCTCTGAAGGTCCCTTCCAGCCCCTACAACTCTCTGATTTGCAGGTCCTCCCAAAATAAGTAGTTTGGTGAGGTTCGTTCTGTTACATGCTAATGAGGAAAAGTGCTGTAGGTCCCTCCCCTGCTCCTCAGTAAGGTGCAGAGCTCTTACTTTTCTTACTTACTTAGCCTTGTAGTTCAGCCGGGTCAAGGGATTTAAGCCAAAGTTAAGTATTACTGTTGAAAAAGATTTTTTTTTTGACAGTGCAGGGGGATTGGAACTCGATGATCTTTAAGGTCCCTTCCAACTCTAACAGTTCTATGATTCTATGATTCTATTTTTAAGGGAATGTTAAACTCAGAAGCAGATATAAACCCCACAGAAGTTATAAATCGCGTTGCCTATCTTCTTTGGTCAAAATGAAGCTTGAGATAAATTTTATCACCCTCCACATAAGTAGTCTTTCTTCTCCAGCTCTCTTCAAGAGCTTACATAATGTTAAGTTTAAAATACATGAAGTGATTCATGCTTTCATATGATGGTAGTGTTTTTAATTACTTGTTTTAAAATAGAAAGGATGCATTGCCAGAAATCTTCCAATAGGACACTGAGCTATTTCTTCCTGGCCTTGTAAATGCCCTGTAGCCAAAAGAAAATCCACTGAAATACTGTATGAAAATCCAGATGATTCTAAGCCCCTTGTTTAAAAGTGCGCATCTTATAAAACCAAGGTTACAGAATGCACCATCAAAACAATGTCCTGAAGTGTCCTTACCCTGTAGTGCAAATAACTAAATGAGGACTATAAATTTTTTTGTTACTATTTTTATAAGGATCTGCTGAGCCGTTGCTATCAAGGCTTACTTAGCAGGAAGCACTTTACACAGCTGGATGCCGCAATTGCATTCTGTGGTTGCTTCCAGAGAGACAAGAAGAGAAGAAACACACAAACAAACACAACTCCTTGGGGGTTTCTGCATATGCCAGTGTATAGAAACACAAAGAAAGACATATTCTGAACATGGGATTTCTTTTTTAAGTGGTATCTTTAGCAGGACGGTATGAAGGACACTTTTGATAGATGTTCAATGCTAGCACAGCGACACATAGAACTGATCTCAGAGCTGTTTTCAAATTATCATCTTGAAAACTCTAAACCAGGAGATACATTGATTAAAATAATCAATCAGTTTTCACAATAGAAAAGGTGCCCTGAAGCTTATCCATCTCTTGCAGCTGTTGCAGGAGTTTCTCAGAGTAATAGTTGCATTAAACCAAACAGGTGTTAGCATTCTAGTTCATGAAAACACCCTGAAAGGGAAGTGTAAACCTGATTTTTTTCAGCAAGCTTGACAGCACGCCAGATTAAAACACTGCATTCAGGCATCCACAACTCTAGGAAAAGATGTACAAAAACTTCCCTGTATATTGGCTTTGATCAAAAACTCCTCTGAGAGTACAAGACAAGGTTACCAGCACTAGGAAGAAAAAATAGGTAGTAATATTACCAGCCAACAGGCAAATAACAAATATTTACTAGTAGTTACCTACTCCAGATTTCACCAGCAGTTTCAGCTGCTAGCTTTGAAGAATTACATTCAATTACAGTCACTTTATCTCCATTTCTTCTTCAATGCAAAAATAAAATCTGTTGTTGGCCTTTGTTTTCCATGTCAGGTCCTTGCAAAATAGATGCCTGCACTTGCATTTCAAGTTTAGGAATACTGAGTGGCAGGGGGGAGTGAGAAGGTAAAAATACACATGCACGGATGTAGATTTTGTAGTGAGCAAATTATCACTGAGTGGTAGTACACTTGTGCGGTTAGGATTCCTGAACAAATTAGTGTTCTAGAATATTTCAAGGTTTTTGAACTGAATATTATTATCAAAATATTTTATATTTGTCTTGGTCTCTGAAGTCATGTTGGTAAATAATTAGTGTTTGCAACAACTGTTGCTTGCTTACAGAAATCACTTAAATGTGTTGATTTAAACGCTGAAATGATCTGTTTGGAGACTAAAGTCGTGTCACTTCAAGATTCCAATGGTCGAGACCTCAGCAGCAGGTCATGAACGGCAGCAGCCGCTGGATGTCAGGGTTGGACCTGCAGAAACTCTTCTTCCATAAAACGGGAGTTGGCTGCTCCTCCAAAATGAAGAGAGTAGAGGAGGCAAGGAGACCAACAGAGCGACAGTGGCTGTACACTGCAAGATGTAACAGGGCTTTTAAATTTCCTGCTGACTCTTTAGGTAGAAGACTGAAGACATAAATAACACATAAACAAGGGGATGCAACAATTTTAACAGATAAATCCAACACACATCCTGAAAGGTGATAAAATGGAGAGGAGTGCCTTTTATAATTTCTTTTTTCATAAATTCCTCTCTTCTTCACTGTATCGATTTATCCTACAAATACAATTTCAGAGCAAGAAAAAAGATGTTTCATATTGCATTATCCTGTAAAAAATGGTGCTAGAAATTAAAAGAATATTAAGAAATTAATGTCTTTATGTGATAAATTACGGGTTTTGTTACAAGCATACATTTTCTTTAGAAATATGTTGCTTCTACTGTAAGTGTTCTTAAATCATTTCCAGAGGTCACGTTAACATTTAGCACTTCTGGTAGGCTGCAAAACTTATTTTTCTTTAATTGCATGATCTTCCCCCCCTCCCCCCCTCAGATTTGCTGTGTCAACACAGGCACTACAAAAGCCCTTTTCTGAAATACACAGTTTCTCAAATGCTGCTACCAGCCTACCAACACGAACAGCCTCTGGAAGCCCTGACTTTGGCCCTGTAACAGGTAGAAGATCTTTTTAGTGCTTTTCTCAGAGGTCCAGCATAAAACAATTTTCATAAGCAAGTATCTTTCTCCAACTGGTTTTGCATAAGCTCCTCTAATTTCTTTTCCTTGCAGACGGAATTGGGATTTTGCTCCAGTGCAAGAATATGCCTCTGTACTGCAGCCGCCTGCAGCCCCTGGGGCTGCTTCTGAGAGGGAGGAAATACAGCCCCTGTGAGCATGGTTAAGTTTCAAACTTAAAAAAGTTTTTCCTCTCAACCAGCTGCTAGAAACCATGTTTTGCTGTTGCTTTGATTTTATAGTGTGTAAATACCGGAATATCTAAAAGCCTGTTTGAGGGCTGTGCTGCTGATTCTTTGCCAAAACTGGAATAAAAATGTATAATAAAAAATAGGAGAAAAAACAGTACTGTGTATCCTATCATTGAAAACATACACTTCCAGCTGCTGTGGATTGCTGTTCCTGTCTGCAAAAGGGAATCCAGTTACTTTAAATCAGACTGCAACTGGCAAAATTCACTGCTGAAAAGTTATCTTGGCTTGAGATGCAGGACAGGCATCATTTAGTATCGGATAATGTCTTGCAGTATCAGCTTTGATATGTTGCGGTGTATCAAATCTTGGGACAGGAGTACTTGTTGTACTGAGTGACTTGCAGCTGGCTGGAAATGAAATGTTGGATTTAAAACCATGAACTCTTTTTAATGCCAGTGTCAAAATGCTTAGGTTATTTTTGTTCTGTATTCAATTGTGTCATGTCCTGCCAGAGTTATGCACTAAGCTTTATCAAAGCTCATTTCTGAAATAATGTGTTCTAGAGCACGCTATTGCTGCACAATGGCAGAGCGAAAACCTAAAGGTCCTGATGGGGTAAATCATCCCCACGTTAGATTCTTCTTTATCAAACTGAGTAGATCTATGACCCACACTAACAGTCCCTGGCCTTGGGGCAGCTTGTGAAGCTCAAAAATTTGGCCTAGTAACTTCACATTCCACTGCTTGCTTCTCACTATTACCATGACACACTACTCCTTCTTCAATGTATGTTTGAATAACAGCTATACGCCTTAGGTGTGTACCGCAACCTAATTAGCTTAGTTGAGAAGCCATTGAGAACTTCCTAGCAGTGTAGGAGCACCCTAAAAGCAGAGCCACAGTAGGGGTCACTAGAGCAGCACTCGCAGACTCTGGAATAATGTGCTGATCTGAGAAATGCGGTGCAGGGGGAGAAGATAGAGCACCTCTACCAAGAGCAGGGCAGAGGTCTGGGAGAGACAGCTCGCGCTTGCTGTTTAGAGGGAAGTTCTCTGTTCCAAAACCATCACTTTGAAAATACAAGCGCCTCCACTAATGTGATTAGTTACTGCTTCAGGTTAAAAACAGAGCTAATGATAGTCTGGCAGGTGAACTGAAATTGCTTCTGTCCATATACGTTTTGGTAATGGGAAAGGTTTGTTCTTGTCATGCGTTTTGAAATAAAAAAGAAGTAACACAACAAAAGTAGGGGAAACTACAGGACTATCCAAGTCGGAGCTGTATTCTGACCACACTTTTCTCTGGGTGTCTTTCCTTCGTTCACCCCAGATAAACTGTTGCAGCTAATGCAGCTATTAATTGTGTTCAATAAGGTATACGAAAGTAGCAATGATGAAAGACAAATCTTTACGTAGGCCCTAGAGAAGATATCAGAAATATGCATGAGCTTAAATTAGAAGAAATTGATTTGACCACTGTGTAGCTCTGTATATCATATCTCTATCTTCTTTCTATGTGCAGAGAAGAGTAAGGACGGAGGAGGTGACTTTCCTTTTTTTCAGGTCTGACTCTTGAAGCTGCTTAATGCAGCTGTTTCTTTTTTTATCTGCCACGTAAGTATCATGTTTTAAAAATACTGATTTCTTCAGAACAGTACTTAAAAATGTTCTGTACAAGGAAGCCTGCCTGTATCCAGCCTTTTCCCCCTACAGCTGTCCCCCTAAGTCCATAAGCATTCATCATTTCACCTCCTGCTCTGCAGAAAGCACAGAGGACACTGGGGTCATCATCCTTATCTCAACAAGAATCTATCGTCTGAATTCTGCACAAGGGCAAAACTCATCTGTTAACGCACGGGGAGTCAGTTCATAAAAGTGAAAAATAGGAGGAGGAGAAGCAGGGAGCCACTGGTATCAGGGAGTCATCAACTCAGCTATTTGCTGTGTGTTGTACTGATTCATGTTATGAAATTTCAGGCTGTGAATTGCTCCCGAGGCAGACAGCAAAGGAGAGAGGAGGCAGCAATAGATATCCAGGAAATTAACATCATCACAGAAGTTAAAATGTAACTGTTCCTTCCCTACATCTCTAGGAAAAAGGCAAACCAGTAACTGCCAGTTAACCACTTGTTTCTCAACTTGGGTTGGGAACTTCCTCTTTTGAAATAAGAAATGTATATAAGCCTCTTGCATTGCTGTAAAAGGAAAGCTTCCACTAATAAGGCTATGCAATGTTATCTCACTTTCAGTTTTATTAGACTATTGTTTTTTATTACATTTGAGGCAGAAACAACACCAAGAACCACAGAGAAATGTCTATGTTCAAAGCACAGCTCCTAATAACCCAAGACAAATGTCTTCTTGCTTGCTGCTTTAATTCTTGGGAATGTTTTCTTTGCCACAAGCTGAAAAGTGTTTAGTTCACTGTGTCCTCAAAATAAAAAGCAAACACAGAGAAATGCTGTGTTGAGGGCTGGCAAGGAGTAAGCTACTGGAAGCAAGGTATTTATAGCTGGGATTGGGCAATGTTAGTAATGCATGGTCATAGCCATCCCATCTATGCATTTTGGCATGTGGTTTGAAAGCCTGAAAGACAATTGTTGGTTTTGGAAAGCAAACATATGCAAGGAGTACAGCAGAAAGGTGTTATCTGCTTTAGATTGTAATATTTCTCCCCACCTCCTCAGCACCACATGGGCTGAGAAACCTTGAACTGGACAAAATCAAAAAATCTGCTGGAAAAGTCTTGTCAAACCCAAGCACTCAGAAATCAACCAAACCAGGAAATTTGCTGTTGTAATGTATCTTGTATATATTGTTTGCTTTCCTTTCTTTTCTGCATTTTGAGATTCCCTAATTACCTTAGTTTATATTTGCTTTTCTCCATCAATGTTTGAAAAGATTTTCTTGTATACACATATATTTTTTTTTATATATATCTTTGCAGGTGCTTAGTTTAGAAAATTACAGCTGAAATGTTCACATGCTGAAGTGGCTGCAGGGACAGAGGCTTTAAGAAGAGCACCAGTCATTGTGAAAATGGTGCTGGGGTTGTGATGTGGAGATCTGGAGCCCCACAGGATGTGCATAGGTGGTGCAGAAGACGCTGATGCATCTCTCAGAATAGTTATTGTGAAGAATAGACAATTCGGTATTCACATACAGCTGGGTATGGAAACCCACTTGTAACGTTTTGGAAAAGCCTTGTGAGTGAAATTAAAACATTTGCAAACCATAACTCTCTGTTCCCTTTTCCCCATCTTTTTCAGCCTCGTGTAAGTTAATGATGAGCATCTCTTGGCTAAAGTGCTCTCCTGCAATGTGTGCGCTGCAGCGTTGCAGCTATGGAGAACATCTGAAAGAGTGATCAAGACTGATTTTAAAGCTCTTCTGAACATATAGCACACCAAGCAAAACTTAATCAGAATTAAGGCCATATTGCTTTGAGAGCAAGGTTGTTTCAAGCTGGCCAAACAGAAAAAAGCAACTGTGTATGTCTGTGAAGGTCAGGCTGGAAAACTGCCTGGAAACCCACATGTAGAGCAATGTGGCAGAAAACAGTCGCATTCTGTGAGAATGGGAGTGCTCATCCTGTTTGGCAAAACAGCTCAGAAGCTAGCCCTGTAAATATAGATGGGTGTATGTGAATAAAAAAAAGCTGCTTATGTGAATCAAGGTGCCTCTCAATTTTTGCTGCTGCTGCTGCTTCTGCTGCTGCTTCTTCTGCTTCCGCTTCTACTTTTAGCATCCAATTGAGACCTAAGTACTCATTGCCACACTGCAGTTCACCCAGTGGGGCCTCATTCATGGTCTCATGGTGGGATTATGATAATGCCAACTGATGTGGCTGGTGGCGACGTTCACCTCTGGGCAAAGGTATAAAGATGCCCAGTTTTGGACAGGACTAATGGGATATATTTCTGCAAGGCAGAGAGGGGGAAGCGCAATCTCCTCAGTGGGTTCTTCACTCTCAGCTCCTAATGCAGCCTAGAGGTTCTGTCAGTAGGCGTGAAGAGATGAGTATTTCAAGACCGTCATTCACGCCTGGCACCTCAAAAGGATCAAGCCTGAAGGGTAAGGAAAGATTATTGCTGGTCTCAGATGTGCCAGCAGAAAAAAAAGTTGGCATTCCAGGAACAGGCTGGGGCAGATTCCCGTGCCAACGTGTGCATGAGTCTGTGACTGGCTGTAGCTGCCACGACACCTCCACCCTTATCACACTCAAAAAATGTAGGAAATTATTTGCAACCCTTGAAAGAAAAGTCAAAGGCAATTAAAGAAATTAATCCTCAGCTACAGTTGTGATTACAGCAAGTTGCCGAATGATTTTTTATAAGCAAGGGATGAACACACAACAGTAGGAACCGAAAATGCCACAAAAAAAATCTAATCTCTTTTAGTTAAAGGACCGTGAACACCAATCAGTGTAATCCTATCACAGCTTTTCTCTCCCCCATTTAATTAGTTCCTTGTGTGAAGAGGAGCTGAAGATTATTCTCCTTTAAAATACACTTCCTCTATCTCACATAGGTAGCTGCACACAGAATAAAGGCTCCACGGTCTTTTCCATACTGTGGCTGCCTCTGAACTTGTCACTGTGAGAAGGGCTGCTCTGACTGACTCAGCTGCAGAACTGATTTGTTGTGTCCGTGGAGAACAGTCTTGTGTAGCTGCTGAGTCACAGACTTGCTTGCATAACTGGAAGGGTAAAACGAGCTTGTTGAGTGACTCAGTGTGCAATTTGACACTCATCTCATTCCCAAGTGCACATGCACCTGTATTTTGGGGTAGCAGGGATAGTTAATTACAGTTTGAATCATTTCAGTGGTACCCACGCTGCTGCTCCATCTGAAATGTTCTGCTGTTCAGTTCTTTCTCCCGTAACCCCAGGGATGTGGCCGACTGTTTCTTACATCACACAGAGCGGGGGGAAAAACCTGTATTTTCTTTCACTACTAAACCCAGTCACCATCACTGTCCTTACAGATCCTCACATGGAGCTTAATTCAAAACCCTAGCATGAGTGCTTTTCACCTTTTTGAAGGGACTGTTATTAACCCATTTAAAGGACTTCGCAATAAACTATTTTCAATGGTAAGTCAGGGCTAGGAAAGAAGCTGCATCTTTTGTGTATGCAAGTTCCAAAATAGTGGCATAGAAATCATAAGCCAAAATATTCCTGCAGATGTAAGTATATTGTTTTGACTGCTGTTTGTGGGAGGAAAAAAACGGCCTTTTAGCTCAGAAAATCTGAGGCTCAAGAGGAGTTAGGAAAAACTTTGCCTTGAGAGAAATGCTCTATCAGCCAGAGAAACAGGAACATGTAACTGCACTTTCAGAAAGAGCTAGCCATAAATCTAGAGAAAAAACAGTGTTGAGGGCAGCCGTATACTTTATGGTTGTCGTTGCTTCCTTTATGAAACCTCTCCTATGAGGACAGGCTGAGAGAGCTGGGGCTGTTCAACCTGAAGAAGAGAAGGCTCCAGGGAGACCTTAGAGCAGCCTTCCAGTGTCTGAAGGGAGCTCCAGGAGAGCTGGAGAGGGAGTCTTTGTCAGGGAGTGTAGTGATAGAACTAGGGGTAATGGTTTTATATTGGAAGAGGGGAGATTTAGATTAGATATCAGGAAGAAATTCTTTCCTGTGATGGTGGTGAGGCACTGGAACAAGTTGCCAGAGAAGTTGTGGATGTGGAAGTGTTTAAGGCCAGGCTGGATGGGGCTTTGCGCAACCTGGTGGGGTTGGAACTTGATGATCTTTAAGGTCCCTTCCAACTCTAACCATTCTATGATTCTATATTAGGAAGTGCAATAGTCTTTCTCCTGAGAACTGTTATAGTACCCTACAAGCACTTGATGGCCCTAATAAGAAAGGAAAATACGAGGCTAATAGCACGATAGAATAGACGGGAACGATGACACAAGCAGCAGTGACATCCCTTGCCAGAAGCCTCACACTGAACTGGTGGCAGAGCAGGCTCCTTGCTGGCCCTGTGCTGTGCCTATCACCCAGCTGTGCCTCCAGCTGCCCCCCAAGACTTTCCAGGGGCTGACTCAGCCTAGCACATCACCTCTAGGTGAGATTTGTTTATGACCGTAACAGTTTGCTGTGGGTAAATGAGCCCTTTGGAAAATTCTATTGTCAGTTAAGTTTCTGTTTCCTGCTACATCCCTGAGCAGAGTCTGAGCTGAGCCCACACCCACCCCGACACATTTCTCACCCTTCTCACACTGTACGACGTGGAGCTGCTCCGAGAGCTGCACTTTTTGATTTACATACAGAAATAATCGTATATTTAACTCCAATGAGTTCTACTGCTTTTAAGGCAAATCTGAAAATGTTCACTTTCTTACTCAAACCAAAATGAAACTCTGTTTGCCGCAGCGGTGGGGGTGCTGGTGATGCATCTGAATAGGCTTTTGAAGTTCTTCTACCAATATGATCTGTACAAACAACAACTTGTACGTTGGCTCTGACAATATCTTTTCAGCCGCTTACACCCTCCTCCTCAGAAATCCCACAGCTACTGGTTATTAGGGGGCTGTCTCAAGACAGGGGTCACCTTCAACCTATTTCTTATAGTTTTCTCCTGAAGGATGTTAATGCCTTGGGAAAGAAACACACTTTGGTCTCGGGCAGACCTTTGGTAGTAGATTTTTTTCTAAGAAAGGTACTCTAGCGAAGAGCATGTCTTACAGATGCGTGGTAGCTCTGGGTTTGGGCTGCTATGAACTGTGTCTGGGTGTGAGCCTCTACTTCCCAAGGGTTGAGGCATCAGAGATGGGATTTTTGGATCAGCTCTTTAGGAAGCTGGGACAATCACAAGTCTGGTTGTGATTTGCAGTTGTGTAAGTATCTGAATTCTGAGGGCTAGTTTGGGCTTGTCTCTGGGATCTGGGAAGCAGTTCATCAAGAATACATGTTGTAACTGCCAAAGCCAGCTGCCAGAGCATTTGTATAATGAACTTCATGTTGCTTTCTGATTCTTGTCCTAAGGCCATTGGTAAGAGGACACACATGGTCTATTCACTCCCCCAGACACATGATTGTTATGTTTTGATTCTCCTCTGTACCAGTACCAGAACAGCCCACTGCCTTTCCCCCCTCTCACGCCTCCTGCATTTTCGAATATTGGGCCTGTTTCATTTGATGCTGTGGCCAAATTTCCATCGACTTTATTGGAAGCAGAATTTGTTAATTAATTTTAACTGGCTTAGGCCTCTTGCTACTTACTTCCACAGTATTTTCTGTGTCAACTGTATAGCATTCTACCCAAGAAGTTATTTAAGGGCGGGAAGTAGAAAGATGGCTGTATAGAGGCATAAGCCTTAAGAGAAACAAAATATCTGTCAGGAAAAGGCAGAGACATGAAGAGACATGTAATCTTTTCGTGAAAGGAGGGGACTAGCACTCGGGGGATTTGGATGCAACTTCTGGTTAGATCAAGGCTTCCTGTAAACCTGTAGGCATTTTGACAATTTCTGTGATTTCATTCCCATCTATAATACATGGGTAGCAGTACACATGGCAGTATTTTTAAAGTGATTGCTTTCAAATTGTCTTAGACAGCCTGAAGTGGAACATAGTTAATAAGTGGAAAGCAATATTATTACTGTTGTTACATAAATTGAAAACCTAGCTTAGTCCATCAACTTAATTTTATTGTCACCAAAGCCACTCATATGGCAGGGTTTCTAACATTACTTGGCAAAGCATCTTGCAAGAGAAAGTGTGTCCTGCAAGAACCAGCACCTCTATTTCCTTTCATCTTCAGGGAATAAAACCCTGAAAATCTCCATGTAGTGCAAGTTGGAAGGCTGACAGGCACATTACTGAGTGTCTAAGAGAATTTGAAGAGTGCTTGTTTGTGTCTAATCAATCTGTCTTGTAACATACTGCAAACACTTGTTGAACTGTTAAGCAGCCTGACAGAATTCTTTGACCAAGTTACAAAGAGCCTGGATACACCTCAGCCCCTAATAATCCAGTGCCAGTTTGGCAACGTTCACTGCCAGGCCACCAGCTGGTGCCAGGAGAGCCTGTTTCATATCTTGGGCTGACAGACAGAGTGTAGGTAGATCGCTCTGCCCAGACACCTGAACCAAGACAGAGTTGTTTTCAAAGAAAACTACAAACAGTTGAACTGCAGATACGTATCATTAGAAACAACAGATCTCTGGAAAATCAACTCAGTAGATCAGTAACCAAGATTAAAATGAAATGTAGGTGTGTTGCAGTAAGAGCATTGACTAAGGAAGGAGAGCTGGCTTTGCTGTAGCAGCTAATGAGCCAATCTCAGGCATCGTTCCTGCAGTAACAGGCACTAGATGGTGAGTCTGGCTGCTCTTGCACTGCGGGATGTGGGATTTAAGGGCTTCCTATTTAGAGTCAGCTTTCAGTGCTAAGATCTGACCTCTACAGACGTTGATTGTGGACCACGCTACAATCACAGATTAGGAGAGATGTCAGGAAGTTATTTTGCCCAATCTCTTCTTCAGAGCAGAGTCAACCTGATTTCTGACCAGGTATCTCTGGGCTTTGTCCAACCAGCTTTGAAAATCTCCAAGAACAGAGGTCCCACAACTTTTCCAGGCAACCTCCTGTCCCGGTGCTTTATGTGGGGAATTTTCCTTTATATCCTATTTGAACCTGCTCTATCTCAATTTATGAGCATTGTTTCTCATTCTCCTGCCATACACGTGTATGCATCATTAATCTCCTCTTCAGTACTTTGAGGCTGCTGTCAGGTCCTCTAAATCTCTCTGGGCTAAACAAGCCCAGTTCCTCCAGCCTCCCCTCACAGGTTACGCACTCCAAGCCTCTGACCATCTTGGTGACTCTCTGCTGGACTTGCTTAAATTTATCTACATTCTCTTCACACTGGGAATCCCCAAACAGTTGACTTCCTTACAAAAGGAAAGGGAAGGGAGCAAGAACTCTTCCTATACCTATAGTGTACTTTCTGGATCATGGAGCTCTACAGCAACAGGGAGGGTTATTTATCTGCTTGCTCTTTCCCAAGAGTCAGCAAAGTGTAGAGCAGCAGAGAGAACATTACTAAGGTTTCCCAAGCTCATGTCCCTATGTTCTCACTGAACAGAGTAGCCCCACAAATTGGCTATGATTTCGAATCACAAGAGTAATTATGACCTTCTCTGTGACCATTAAGGGGCTAAATACGATGTGGAGAATACAGTCAGAGGAAGACCAAGGAACAGAGCCGTATAGGAAATAGCCTTAAAAAAACCCCTATATATTCCAAAGTGACTGGAGATGGAAATGTAGAGAATCTGTCACCTCAGTGCACCTTTTGGCCCCCCATGCTTGCTACAGGCTTTAAAGGCAGGGACTGCACACCATCAACTAAAGCAGGTGACCTGACCCCCTTAAGGAATGAAGGGGGAGAAAAAGTCTCTGTAAAGAAGGATTATCTTACATGTAATTAATTTAACTGTCACAAAAGCTGCAGATATGGCAAGATTTCAAACATCACTTGGAAAATTTTGTCATGTCATATAATAGAAATATTTTTCATCACAAATTGAGGTGTCTATCTCCTATCATCTCCAGATAGTGAGCATATGAAAGTTGATATGCAGGTATTTGGTGTGTTGTTTGGAATGGCAATAAGTACAGAATTGCTTCTCTATATGTATTCTGAGTACTAATTATTGGTGAACTTTTAAAAATTTGCTGTTGGAAATTTCAGGAGATTAATTTTATTCATCTGTTGTTGGATTATTTTCTTAATCATACTTGATTTTAAATTCACATCAAAATGGTATTTACAGGAATTTTATATGATGTAGAGTTAATATTAAATGTGAAAAGCATTCTAAATTATTGTGTATGTAGGATCTTCTCTAGCCATGGTCTCAATGTATATTAGATGACTCCAAAGTTGGACACAGTACTCCAGGTGGGGTCTTATGAGCAGAGAGCAGAGGGGTAGAATCACCTCCTGTGACCTGCTGGTCATGCTTCTTTTGATGCAACCCAGCATTGCAGGTACTGTTGCCCTTCTGCCTTCCTCACAGAAGGGTTTCCTCTTACAGACAGGTTTATAAGATGAAATATAAGCCTTCATTTTTCTCAGTTAAGTTTTGCGGGTTGGTTGATAAATGCTCCTCTGCCTTGACATCTAACATTATTATTTAGCTTTTTGCAGGTAAAGCACTGCCCTCTAAAATGCAAACATTAACAATGACTTAGTTTCGTTCCATGGAAATCTATCACTACGTCACATACAACTTGTCCATATATCATCTGCCTTGCCATTCACGGAGGACTCTGGGCAGCAATTGGTTATGATGGGGCTGTGAAATGTATTGCTCTCTGGCTGTGTATTCCCAGATAAATGATCCCAAATGATTCTTCCCTCACCTTCAGCTAACCAAAAAGCTCATCTTTTTCTTCTCAGATCTGTAACACATCACTACCATGTTACCTTTGGGTAGGTCTACCACAAAGTGTTTGGATCTAGCCACAAAGCCACCTGAAAGGTTTCCACTTGTGCAGCACGCCTTCGCGTGTGCTGAAGGAACACACCATGCAGCTTGCGCAGGCTCCCCACTCCCTTCTGGATAAATATGGTTATATTGCTCTTTAGAAAGCCCTGGCAGCATGAGTAAGGGGATCCATCAACATGCTGTGTAACATTTATGCTCGCATGATAGATTCCCAGATAGAATGGTTCTGTTTTAGCAAAACTTGGTGGGGTTTAGAAAACAACCCCTTTTCTCTGAATGACTAGTGATTTGAAAAGGGTGCTCCAAAATGTTATGGAAATGTTCTCATTTTCTGATGGCTCTCTTTGTGAAGGTCTATTTATTCTTTACCATACCCTTCTAAGGCTTTTAATCCCTGGCTGTTCTTACTCCTTGGGTACTTCTCCCTTTACACCTGACATACATTTTCTGCTCAGAGAGCAGTGATGAGGGGAAAAAAGGGCATGTAGCTTTCACCAATATGAATTTGCCCCTAGTACCTGTCACTACTGGGAGTATACCCAGATCTGAGCAACTGCTATGTGTCTTCCTGGCCTGGCTTTTTGATTCCTCTGAACTGTCATAAAGATGCCTTTGTCTCTGCTCTGCCAGGTTACAAAGCGCTCGCTATAGAGCAGAAGCTCACTGCTCTAGTGAGGTAAGAGATACCTCACTCCTGTCCCATAACAGGAGTTAGAATACACTTTTTTACTGAAGGGTAGAAATGGGGTTAAGTAATACTCTTCATTAGGCCAGCTGCTGTAACAGGATGCTTGTCATGTTCCAGATATGGGCTGTACTCTTGCATTCAAAAGTTGACAGCAGCAGAGAAATCCAGTGGCTTTCTTGATAACCAAGCAAGCCTTCAGCTCCCAGAACTGGCTCCAGTTAACTGTGCTTGTTCACTTCCATTATGTGAAAATATTTTGAATTTGTTCATTTATTGGTTACTAGCTTAATAAAACATGCTGGCACCTGCAGTCATCTCCTGAGTCAACAGAAGTCCCAGGGCTATTTCCCGTCCATCCAATTTGGCATTTAATACAATCTTAACTAGATTTGCAGCTCTTTAAGAAGTTATGTATGGGTAATGAACCTTCAAAGTCGTGCATGGGTGCCAAGTTGTGGTTGACAAGGAATGCAGGGGCATTACACCCAGGGCTGGCTTTGCATGCCTTCCAGGCATAATTGGAGAAGAATGTTAAATCCTTTCCTAAATAAGCAAGAGAGAAGGCCCTAGCACAGGGCATCCTCTGACTCTGCAGCAATTACATCTGTACAGCTTTCAGCACTCCCACCGTTTCTAACAGACCTTTTCCTTCCTAATGAGGGAGAGAAAAGGAAAGCGAAAAGAAAAATATCTACAGGGCTCAATACACAGAGCACTATGTTATCCCTCATAAATCCAAATAAGTCCACAGGCTTCAGCAAAGAATTAAGGTGGGTTTAGCTAGCTGTAGAGACACTTGGCTTCCGAATTCTTTTCAGCGGTCTGTTTCTCATGCAACCAAGGAAAATTTCTCTAAATCAGCAACATTTAGTGAAGGACTTGTTCTGTAATGTCAGTTGCTTTTGTCAGATACTTCAAGAAAATGTGAAAGACTCAGAGCAAGACTGTTTGATGGATCATACTCAAGGTGGAAGTACTGCAGCTGAAGACTCAGTTTTTACGGCAAATAAATACAGTGAAAGAATTCCTAGCATCGGTCTCTTATTACGTCTCTCCCCCGACCTTGGCAATTGATAAAACATTTAATTTCAGGTGCACTTAATGATCTGTGAGGTTAAAAAGAAGAAATTTGATATTAATATAAAGTTATGTGTCCAGGGCCATGTGTCTTGGTTTAACCCCAGTCAGCAACCAGAATGACCCAGGCACTTGCTCACTCCCCTGAGAGAATCAGAAGAGTAAAACTGAGAAAACTTGTGGGTTTAAGGACAGTTTAATAGGCAAAGCAAAAGCCATGCACACAAGTGAAACAAAACAAGGAATTCATTCGCTGCTTCCTACCTGCAGGCAGGTGTTCAGCCATCTCCAGGAGAGCAGGGCTTCATCACTTGTAATGGTTACTTGGGAAGGCAAACACCATCACTCTGAACATGCCCTCTCTTCCCCCTTCTTCCCACAGCTTTATATGCTGCGCAGGACGTCACATGGCATGGAATATCCCAACTTCTTGTGCACCTCCAGCCTACTCGCTGGCAGGGCGATATGAGGAGCAGAAAAGGCCTTCAGTGCCTCACAACAACCGAAACCACCAGTGCACCATCAACACCGCTCTCATCCTCAATCTAAAACTTAGCCCCACTCCACCATTCTCATCCTCAATCCAAAACATAGACCCACTCCAGCTGTGAGCAAGAAATTTAACTCCATCCAACCTGAAACCACAATACCTTGAAACAGTAATTTCATTGAATGAATGTGTGCTAGATTACATCAGACTTGAGTCTAGCTTAAAAGAGGCTTGTTTGTGCTTCACATCTGGAAAAGCCTATATGGATTTTGTATGTGTCTGAGAGCTGGCTCTGCATTACAGAACTGGACTGGTAAATTTGCTCTATTTTTAGCTAAAAGTTTCACAAGTGTCAGTTGTTATAGATTGGCAACACTATAACTCCATACTTAAAATTAGTACAGGTGTTACACGTGCCAGCTGTTCTGTACACATGGGTAAACTCAAAACAAACATAGAAGTATCCCTGTATAGTACCTCTCCTGTTGACCAGACTTGTTGATAAATGATGGGGAAAGGCTTGGTGAGCTCTCCCACCAGCTCCCTGAGTACTCTTGGGTGAATCCCATCCAGCCCCATAGACTTATGTGTGTCTAGGTGCAGAAGCAGATCATTAACTACTTCCTCCTGGAGTATGGAGGGGTGCTCTGCTCTCCATCCTTATCTTCCAGCGCAGGAGGCTGAACACCCTGGGGGTAGCTGGTCTGACTACTGAAGATGGAGGCAAAGAAGACATTAAGTATCTCAGCCTTCTCCTTGTCCTTGGTTGCAATAGTCCCCACCGCATCCAGTAAGGGATGGAGATTCTCCGTGGCTCTCTTTTTGTGGATGTATTGATAATTTTTTTTTTTTGTTTTTGTTCCTTATGTTAGTGGCCAAGTTGAGCTCCAGCTGGGCTTTTGCCTTCCTAATTTTTTCTTTGTATAACCTAACAAGATCTCTAACGTTGGAACAGGCTGCCCAGGGAAGTGGTTGAGTCACCATCCCTGGAGATATTTAAAAGATGGGTAGACACGGTGCTGAGGGACACGTTTTAGTGGTAGTTTTGGCAGTGTTAGGTTAATGGTTGGATACAGTGTTCTTAGAGGTCCCTTCTAACCTAGACAACTCGACGATTCTAAGGTATTTTAATGTACATGAGACTCCAAATTCTTTATATATTACCTTCCACTTACATTTATGAGCACTGAAAGTCATTACACCTCTCCTCTTTCTACAGATGAGGAAACTGGAAATAAAATGTGGCTCACTCAAAACCATCCCTCAAGATCTAGGTCAGGATTACAAGTCTTTAAGTAAAAAAAAACCAAAAAACAACTCTTCAGAGAAAAAAGAACTAAAAGGGTGGCTTCCTGCCTCCAGATGTATTGTCCACTACATTGCCCAAACTCTTTTAAAACAATTATTAGCATCAGTGATCCCTACACTGCCTTTATGTAAATGGAGTATTTCCTTTCATTGGGAAATGACAATTTTTCATTAAATGTTTCTCATATAGTCATAGATAGTACAAAGTGGCAAAAAAAAATAATTTATTACTTTTGTAGCCTTGTACATAAGGCCGCTCAGGACTCAGGATATGATAAAATGACGTGACTGAAAATTCTAAATCTCTTTTATGGGCAAATCACTTCTCTCTGTCTAATCAGTTTCATTATCAATGTACACTGTTCATGTTATTTCAAAAGTGACTGAGATGAGCATAACAGTCCAAAACAAGTGTCTTTTGTAGGTGTGATGACACAACAATCTCTTTGTATGACTTCTCTGGTTTTGTTTCTCATAACACTGTGCGAATGGGCACCCTCTGAGGGATCTAGTAACATAAGCACGCAACCATTTCAGGGCCCTCGCTTGTCAGTGGTGAATTTTTTCTAGCTACCCATTCAAGTAGCTTAATTAGCTGGCTGCCTCTGAAAGTTTTCAACCTTCTTTAACCTTGTCTAATCTAGGTGACAAAATTTATAGAAATAATCTCAGAGGGTTAATAATTGAACAACATTGCTACCTTGCCTGGTACTCAGCTACTAAAATTGTAACTAAAGTCTCGCCCAAAGTGGAGGTGACTTGCCACTCGTTTATTTGGTTTTCTATCAGCTCCTCACAAATTACGGGGAAGATACCAGAGGTTTCTAGATGAGCATTTTGCTCTTGACCGGGTTGTCAGACACATCAACCCATGCACCCATAGCTTTGCCTGTGCTGTAACAACAGGAGGTTAGTTTGCAATTGTTGCTCCCTGCCAAACAAAGCAGAACGTATCTGTGATTACTCGTGAATTTACATTAACATGTGGCTTTTTCTTCAGCTCCGCTTGCATTCCCAATGCTAAAGGCCCCTGTAGTCCAGTGGCAAAGAGAAAGTCACCTGCCCCCCACCTCGGGGGTGTCGCAGCAGCTCTCAGGAAGCAACAGCTTGGAAAAGAAGAGAAACTCCACTCATAATTCAATGCTTTCCGTAGTTCTAGAGGAGCAATGGGACCCACCTACCTCAGTTCAGCTCCAGCATCAAGGTCTAAGAGAAAAAAAAACAGCAAAGCCTCCACATGGAAGAACCCTGCACCAGTCTGGGATTTTTCAAGGAGAAAGAGCCACTCTGTCAGATGTATTTTAACTGACTGTTAACCGTAAAACCTCAAGTATTTGCCTATTGCTTAAGTTTTTTTTCTTGACACAATAACAGCATAGAAAATAAGAAGGAAGGAAGCTTCCTACGTCTCTGCAACTGTCTCTGTCATGACAGAATTTTCTCTTGGTGTGGCCAGGATGGCTTTGATGCAATCTAAGAGAAGTTTTGGAGCTTTATTATAACTGGCTGTGGCTCAGCTCCTACCTGGCACCACAAAAGTAAGTTCTGTCTTTTCAAACTTCCTGATTCACATTATCTCCAATTTTTGTGGTGAATGGGAGAAAAAAGTACACCCCAAAAAACGTCCGAGATGTTGGAGAAAACTATATGCTTCCTATGTCAGAAACGCCTGAACAACCTCTATGACTACTTTTGTGGCTTATTAATGTGTGTGAATAATGTGTATTAAAAAATCAGACAAAATCTTGTTATAGGATTTTGGTTGGCGGGCATTTATTTAAGTTAGAATGATGGGGAAGGTAGTTTTTTTTCCAGGAATGGTTAAAGTTATCAGAGTCGAAGTCATCACCCAAAACTGGGCTAAATTAGACCCTCACCCTGAAGCCCCGTGCAAAGAGCACCCCTTCTCTTGCCCGCACTGAGCAGCAGCAATTTGGTTGAATCATGTTCCCAGAAGCTCCTTCAACGTCCTATTTCATCATGTACAGCTCAAACCAGCAGGATGGGTCAGATGTTGCGCAGGCAAACAGCGATGGGGGGTGGACAGGACGGGACGGGGCCGTGTCCCTGTCCCACTGAGGGCAGCACCTGGCCCAAGCTCCCTCCTCAGCTGCCCGTGCGCCCCCTCGGTTTTAGCTCCCTGTCTGTCCCAGGCCTCACCGTGTGCCCAAACCTCCACAGAATCACAGGATTTTAATGGTTGGAAGGGACCTCTGAGATCACTGAGTCCAACCATACATATACACAAAAAAAAAACCCACAAACCAAACAAAAAAAAACCAAACCAAAACCCCAAAACAACAACAACAACAACAACAAAAAAACAACCAAAAAAATAGCCCACACCACCACCACAGATACCCCACAAAAAACTGAACCCCACAAAACAAATCACCCAACCCAACAATCTCAGCCACTAGAGCATGCCCTGAAGTGCCACATTTACACATTTATGAAATACCTCCAGGGATGGTGACTCCACCACCACCTCCCTGGGAAGACCATTCCAGTGCCTGACCACCCTCTCAGTGAAGTAATTCTTCGTAATATCTAATCTAAACCGTTCCCGCTGCAACTTTAGGCCATCTCCTCTATTCCTGCCATTATTCCCTTGGGAGAAGAGGCCAGCACCCACCTCTCTACCACCT
>VXBW01003151.1:71254-90478 GCA_013400375.1 Thinocorus orbignyianus | reverse complement strand
CCTCATAGGACTTGCTCTCCAGACCCCTCATCAGCTTGGTGGCTCTCCTCTGGACACATCCCAGCACCTCAATGTCCTTCTTGCAGTGAGGGTCCCACCTCACCCCCTAGCCAAGCAGCGGGGGTCGGAAAATCCCCGTTTCCCCGAGGGGAAAGGCAGGGGCGTCCCTGGGCACGCTGGCAACGGAAAGGGCCACCTCATCCCACCCACGCTTCCCAGCACCCACGGGGCGGACTTTCCCCATGCTGGGGAGCGCTGCGAGCCCAGCGCCGCCCCGAGGGGACGGGGGATGATGATGATGGTGAATTGATGANGTTCCCAGCGCAGAGGTGAGTACCAACAGGGATGGGGAGCTCAAGATATCGCCTTTCGGGGGGAACCGGCTCCTTCACCCCGGGCATTTCGCCGCCGACTCCCAGAACGGGAGTTTTGCCGTATCCCCGAACCCTGCTCAGCATCAGCCGGGGTATCCTGGCGCCCGGAGCTGCTGCGGGACGGAGGGCAGCTCTGGGGCTTGCCTGGCGGTGGGTACCAGCCCATCCCGTCCCCTGCCGTCGGGGGGAGTCCGGGTGCCAGCCCCCTGACCCGCAGCCAGCCCAGCCGCCGAGGAGGGAGGGACCGCGGGGTCCTGGGAGCGCTTTGCACCTCGGTTTTGCGTGAGAATAAACGAAATTGTCCCGTCAGGGGGATGTCCCTTCTTCCGAAGGGACGGCAGGGGATGGGAGATGCCCTCGGGTAGCTCCGGTCCCTCAAAAGGGGCGCAAAGGGATGGCTGGGGGTTTCGCGGGGTGAGGGAAAACCAGAGATGCTTTCAAAGATGAGTCTCCTCGTCCAGTCCCAACTGGTGTCTGAATTTCTACCCACCTTGTTTGTCTGGCTTAACGAGTAGGAAAATTTCATTCATAGTGCTCATCTGTGGCTACAAAGACGTATATATGTGGTTATGAATAGCTCCAGAGCAGATTTTGTAGAAAATTCAGTTTCTGTGCAAAATATCATTGCTTTTACATCTTTCTTGGGCATGAGCATGGCCAGAGCTGCGAGGGGCTGCAAAAGTCAGGGTTCTTTGATTGCTTTCTATAAATTGATATTCATGCCAAGAAGAATTAGGACTCGGTGTATGTGTGAGAGAACTGCATGTAACTGTGTGATACCAGGAAAGGAAATGACTAGAAGAATTTATAGAATTTTTAGGCTGGCCTAAAATGGACATTCACACTTCTTGTTCCTGTTCTTTAGATGGTATTTTAGGAACTGGTGGGGTTTTTTTTTTTTGTTTGGTTGGTTGGTTGGTTTTTTTTTGTTTGTTTGTTTGTTTGTTTTTAAGCTGTCAGGGATCAAAATGGCAATATATGGCTTTTTAAGATGAAAATACAATTTGAAGGATGCTGCTTTCCTGCCAGTGGTGTTACTTGCTATTTAAACAGTTATATATGGAAGTGGTGAGACTACAAGATGAGCATAACTTTTTTTAAAAAATATTTTTATTCAAAACAGACCAAATTTCTAACAGACAGACTATTGGTCATCCTTAAGAAAGGATGAAGGATGGTTTAGATGCCCAGCACCTCTGATGATCCTTTTCTCACCTGATATTTTTTTCACTGGCTTCCTTGTATGACCACTGCTCTGAAACTGAAATTGCATATTAAGTCATATGGCAAATATATCTGGTGTTTTGGCTGAGACTAAAACTTCAGGTTAACCTCTGTTGTCATAAGAGATCTTTTACAAAAGTACATAAGATCCCTTGAGACATTAAAGTGATAACAGCGTCTTCTGGGCACTGCAGATAAACATGGTGTTACAGAACACAAGTCCATATTTCATCAGTTTTGGAGATTTCTAGTGCTGTGGAGTTAGGCTCCATGTCTGACGCTTTGCATTTTATACTGAAATCATAATCAAGATCTGCTCCAAAAGAAATTATAGCTGTTGGTGGTGCAGAAACAATAGGGAAGAGAACCTGCTGGGTGAACAGGGTCACCCAAATTGTTCCCCAGGCTCGCCTGTGCTAGCACCTCTGCTGTGCTGGACACACCGTGAGACTGGGAGTGAGGGCTCTGAACAAATCACGGAAATGCAGGGCCCTGGGGGGACTGTAAGACATTCCCTAGTCCATGGAGTGCATCGTAGCTATGCACCTAAACCAGACCTGAGATAGGTTTCTGTAGCCTCTCTCAGTCCTCTATGAAGAGGGTCCCGCAGTGTTCCTGCAGAGAAACTGCCCAGTTTTCGTCTGGTCACAGCTGCTTCAACATAAATCTCATGTGTGAAACAAACGGATTGCTTTGTGCATGCCAACACAGAGAACGAACTGATCATTTCTCTTTTTATAAACTCCTTTTATATGTTAGAGCACCGTGTCTCTTTCCCTGGTCTTCTGAATGAAATGAACGTAATTCCCTCAACTCCTCCTCTTCCAGGGTTGTATTTTCTAAGCCATTTGGAGACACCATCCATTATCCTGTGATTTTTCTAAGTTTGGTTACTGGTGCAAGATGTACTGTTCCAACTGAGGTGGTGCCTGTGCCAAGCTGAGTAAAACCAGTCCTTCCCACGCCGTCTCTCATGTAAGACATAGGGGTTTTTTACAATGGTTTATAGCTTGCAGTCTGCTACAATCTCACCCATCCTTCATGCTACTAAACTAGGTATTCCCTACTTTCTACCTGTAAAAATAATTTCTTCTAAATGTAGGCTCATCTCTACTGAATGCCCTTTTATTTCTGTTAGTGCTTCTCTTACTTGCCAAGATCATCTTGAATTCTCATAATTTCTTCTCCCCACTGCCACCACATGCTCTCTTCCCTCCTGTTTCCAGTTCAGTGTCACCTGGAGATCATACAGGCTCTCATTTGGTTCTACTCTCCAAGTTGCTAATAGAAAATATGAATAATCTCCTTTTAGTGTGGTGACAGAACATCATAATGTTGGCATATTCCAAACCAATTCTGATGGTGAGAAAGCAGTGTCAAATATGAAGGTGCTGGACCAGATACACTTTCCATTATCTGTTATCTGGCCCATCAATTTTCTTCGACTCTTTGGTCATCCCTGTAGTGCAGGGATGACAAAAGCATGCTGCAGTAATTACTTGAGGTGATGTTAATTTGGTCCAATAGACTCATCTCAGCACCAAATGCCAGATTACTGCTTTTATGCAGTTTTGCAGAGAAGCTATTTCTGGTTACACTTGCATTTCCAGCTTTCCCCCCAAAATGTGGCCCCAGCATGAGGTATGTCTGGTGAGGAACATCATTCCCAGGGAGCGGCAGCACTGTTCCTGCCTAGAGCTGGCTCCCTCATCTGAGGGTACCAATGCAGTTCAGTTCCTACATCTGTTTTGATGACTTTCGCTGATTGTGTCAAGGGTTTTGATATCTCATCTGGCCTATCACATGAAGTGCTTGGCACTTCTCATCTAGACCCTATTTTTATAGCTTGTCACAGCCGGAATGATGTCACGTATCTTGGCTTCTGAGGGCTTATCACGTGTGCAGCTTTTGCTTTATCTACTAATGACAGTTAACACATTGATTGCCAAGATTATTCTTGACAAAAGCCAAGGAAGTTCTGAACACTTCAGCTTTTCCTGCTGTGTCCTTCCTCTGTGCCATATTTATGTAAGTAACAAACCACTTATTTTTGAAAGCAAGAATGAAGACTGCTTGAGCTTCGGATATGCCCGGTGAGGAAGAGATTCTTTAAGTACCATTGGCCAGTATATCCCTAATTACATCTATATCTTGTCTCAACATCTCTGGTTTGAAGAGGCCTGTAAACACCCACAGGTTGCTAAGTAGCGTACAGTAATTGCCATAAAGCCTGCCAGTGCCCAGCGTGTCATGGGGCTGAGGCTGTGGGCATGCATGTGTTATTTCCTGGTTGAAACTATTTGGGCCCAGTTACAGTTGTGTAGATTTTTGTAGTAGAATCCAGAACTGAGCCTCGAGTACTGGCCCGCATAACCAAACACCAATAGAACACCCTGTATTAATCTGCAGGGATTTTTCCAGGTAAAGAGTACTTGATCTCAGATTGTAACACTATATTACAAGATTTAAATATATGTATATTTTAAAAAGTAATGCTGTTGTGCTAATTTAAAAATGTCTGTAGAATGCGTTGCTTCTGACTGACGATCATGTGCAACCTCGTATTTCTACTCAGATGCCAACGTAATGTCTTAATCACTTATAAATACCACTGTGCGGTAGCAATAGTAGTTACATAAATGTGGTATGCACACAGCTATTTCACTGAGCCAATGTGTTTCATGGAAGCCGAGGTGATTAATTAGATAATGTATATACTCAGGGCACTGTAGCGACAGCCCTGCGTGTGAGCGCGTCGCCTGATTTCCTTGTGCAGTGACTCATAACGACGCCGAGCTGTGCTAATTGCGAAGAAATGCATGGATGGCTGTCTCACTGTTTATGCCAGCGGTATGGTGCTGCCTTAACTATTTGCCAAACCTGCGGAGGCAGATGTCATGCTCCCCTTGTCTCCATCCAGGCCAATTTTACCTGAAGACCTTAGTTTTGCCTATGGCAGGAACACACGCGCTGCACGTACAGCAAAGCACCTGCCGGAGAGCGGTGCTGCGATTGTTTTTCTCCACCTTGGGTGAAATACAATCCTTTGCATGTTCATCTGCTCTTTGTTATGGTGCTTTATTTTAGCAAACTTGTGTTTTCAAAACCAGGAGTTGCTAACTATATATTGCCTTTCTAGCATCCTTAGAAAAAGGAAGTGGTTAAATTTGGGGGGTGTGTTAGACTTTCTCATCCTTAACATCCATTTAAATACAGAAGCATGATGACTGCTGGAGAGACTTCCCAATTTTGGGAGGGGTTTCAACACTTTTCAGTTTTGAAAACTTCTTTTTTTACAACTTGGGTTGAGGCCCTCACAACCATACAAAAGTAAATCTAGTTACAGTTGCTCATTAGTGTGACCTGTGAGAAAAATGTCAAGAGGAGATACTGAGAATCCATTATATTGTTTATCCAAGACTGAAAATTTGTCAGTGGTGATCCATAGCTCTCCAGTAGATATTTAGATAACTCAGTAAATAGCAGCAGCCAACCTACATAAAACAGGCTTTCCTCTCCAATGCAAGAATAACGTTTACTTAGTGTGTGCTACTGTGTAGTAACAAGTTAAAACTCCAGAGTTTTCTTCAGTCTCATCATAAATATGTGAAAATACACTGCATATTATGTACACATTTAATGCATGCTGGGAGCTTCTCGTAGTTTTGATACTGAAAACTAAAAAGTTTGACAACCTGTCTGTGGAAAACAGCAAGGTGGTTAACCTACTGAATAGCTCTGGGAAGGATAAGATGCACCCTAGATCCTTGAATTTATAATATGTTGTTGTACAAAAATTGACAGCTACCTTTTGTTGAAGAGATTGAACACTGGTAAAGAAACTGGGGTAAGGCAAAGAAGAACCTCCAGAGTTATCAGTATTCAAGCAATTGCTGCCTCATTACTTCGAGTTAGAAACAACAGACTATTTGAATGTTAATTTTTTTCCCTTGGGCCTCTCCTGGCCTCTATGGTAGGAAAGGAACCACTGGAGACTTGGAGAATCTACTAACTGCAGAAATAGCCTGCAAAGAATGGAGCCATCCCTGGATCTCTGCTTTTATCGGCTTGCAGTAACTAACTTGTGCTGGTTCAAATAGAGAAACTGACACTTCATGCAAGCTTTTAGAAAAAAAAGAACAACAGAAAACTGCCCTGAGACATTTGCAACTGCCTACACTTCTCACTAAGGCGACTGAAAGCATAAAGGAGGCGTTCTGCTGTACATAGGCTTTGACTAAAATATGAAGTATCTAATAGCCTGCAGGTACGTTTGCAGCTTCTTGCTGGATTTCTGTAGCTTTGTAACTGGTGTTCTGTGTTAACTGATGTATCGTCAGTCCAGAATACATTTTGTCTCTTTTTAAACATTGCCCAACCCAAGAAACTCCACAGAAGATAACTTCCTTTTAGTGAGGTTACAAAAAGATTTTGAAATGCTGGTCTCTGTCACATTTGTTAATATTGGAGCAGAATATACAGACATGATCTTAAAACAGCTCCAGAAGGCAAACTGTCCTAATCATTATATTATGATTTTTGGTGTTTCCTCAAGCTCTTGTAGATGAGAACTGAGAAAAAAGAGGGGTGATTTGAGATATTTAAGCCTGTTGTTCCACCAGTGATGGACATGACTGGAGAGACCGGAAATTTTGCCTGAAAAGAGGACTAGCAGTCTGCTGTATGTCAATTAGAAGCTCTTCTAGGAAGAGGAATGCTTTTTGTCTGTTTTCCAAATTAATATTGACAAATCTATTATTGGAAAAGATACCAGTCAAAATATTAAATCTGTGCTAAGACAGGTGTTTTCCAAACAGAGACATACTAGAAAATTATGATTAAATCTGAGACTCCAACTCTTAAATGAAAGGCTTCAGCTGCATTCAACGTGTCTTTTTCCTATACATAATGCAGGTTGTGCAACGGCGGCACACCGTTTCCCTCGTTATTGAGTGTGTTCCACTTGGACAGTCCAAGTGGGTTTCCATCAATACTAGTACTGCATCCTCCAGGAGCAGAATGTGAAGTTACTAGAATGTGCTGACACACATTTGGCTATGAAGTAATTCTGCTGAGGAGCAGGTTCTTTCCTAATTGTTCACCACTTGCTTCTTGGGTCACATCTATCATGTGTCACGCAACCAAGAGCAGATGCCATTCAGAGATGGGATGAGCCATGTGGGTTTGTTGTGGAGCACAAAAAGAGTTTTCAAGGTGGAGCAAAAAAGGACTTTTACCTTCTGAGGGAAAGAAGAACTGCTGAAGGAAATTACTTTTAACTGGTTTATTTTGAAATATCTGTTATTCCTTCAAATAGACCACTATAACTGAAATAGAAGCTTCATCTTGACTGAAAAGATTACTGAGTAGACTTTTGGTAATCCACAAGCTGGTATTAACTATCAGCTGCCTTTTATGAATGCTGTAAAAAGAAAAAATGTCCACTGGCTTCCTTCCCAGCTGCCGGTGATGAAATATAGATGCTGTACTGAAACTGCTGCTTTATTTCACCATTTGTCCCCAAACTCAGTGATGTGGATATACAAACGTTAAAGCTGAAACAATCATATACACGGAGCTTGTTTGTTTCTACAGAAGTAACTTTTCATCCTTTCTGAAGTTATTTCTACTTAGGTAACAGGCTGCAGAGTGTTAGCGCGGTGATGGAAATGTGTGCTTGTAGGGCTGTTCCTGCAAATGTCTTCTCGCTGCAAATGTTACAGTAGCTCAGGACTCCCATTTGTATGCAAATAGGGCTAATGCAATGGGGCTTTACGTGTACACACAGTTTTTGATTTTCAGAGTGGATTTCCTTTCCTGTCTGAAATCCCACGTTGTGCAGAGTTGTGTGGGGCTGCAGATTTACTGCAACAGGACCACTTGAATCTTTCTCATCCATCACGAGAAAGGTAGTCATAGTGGTGATTAATACCATGAAGTGGCATGCTAACACAAAGAGAGGAATAACGAGCATGTCCCCAGCTGACTGTACTTAGTGGACACCTGGCTTCAAAGCTGTAACCTCTGCAGTCATTACCTGGCCTGTATTTCCTCTCTGTGTGAATGTGTTTGAGTGTACGCACCATGATGGACTGGAGAAGGAACTTGATTTTTAGAAGGCTGGATTTATCTAGCCCAAAATACAAACATGGAAGCACACTTCCCAGTTTGTATATATACAGTATTTTAAAAGAAAACAAAACTGATAGCTAATCTATTAAAACACACTCTCTTAGAATTAAGGTATTCATACTTTTTGGGCCGCTACTCTACAGTACAGAGTAGTTGTTGTCTTGATATTCTAGTGTGTTAGGTGTATCTTAAGTAAACCAGTGCAAGTAGTTGAATGTATTTATTTGAACTCATGTTCAAATGAGCAAACTTTAGACCAAAGGCAATGTAATAACACAACTTAGACTGGACATTTTGAGATCATTTAATCCAGTCCCCCTGAAATCACACACAGGTAATGCACGTTGCTGAGAGCCATGTTTAGTCAAGTTTTCAGCATCTCCAAGGATGCAGATTCCAAAACTTTTCTGTGCACATTTTCCAGAGTTTCTGAAAGTTTTTGTTGTTTTGGGTTTTTCTTTCCTCTGCCGTCTGGCTGGCATTTCCTTGGTCCTGCTTGGTTCTGTTGCCTCTTGTGCTGTTGCTGTACATCTCCATGAAAGGCTCACCCTTGCATTAGGCCGTTGGCGACAGCAACAACATCTCCCTTGAGCTTCCTGTTTTCCCAGCTGAACATTCTCAGCTTTCTCAGCCTCTCCTGACACAGTAGGTACTCCAGCACCTCTGACCATCTTGGTGGCCTCCCCTGAACTCACCCCAGTGTGTCCATGTCTCTCGCGCTCAGGAACTCCAGCACATTAGAGCATTCCAGTGGAAGACTCTGAGGACACTTCCCTCAGCCATTTTTGCTGCTCCAGCCCACGATGCTGTTGGCCTCCTTTGCCACAAGGGTGCATTACTGATTCATGTTCAACTTGATGTCCACCAGCACCCCAAAGACCTTTTCTGGTGGGCTGCTTTCTAGCCAGTGAGCCCAACTTCTATGGCTGCACTGGGCCCTCTGTTAAGGGAGAGATTGCTGCTCACTTTAAAGGATGAGTGCTGTTACTAGTTAAATCTTGATAATGTACTAGGTATTAATATATTGCTGTCTTAATTACAAACAATGCTGTCAACTTGTATGTAGAAGCAAACTTTCCAGAGTAACAACAGCATCTGATAAAGGATGTCAAGTTTCCTAAATACTGATCTATTATTCTGAAATTTTTCAAACTGCTGTTCCCCCCTGCTATCCCATGCTTATTTGTTCGTCTGTTTCAGCTCTTGCGTGTCAGTTCTATCCATGACACCGTCAAAGGAATGCTTGGAAGTTGTTGTCCTCTCTTGGGAAGATCTGGTTCCCCTTTGTTTGAAAAGGGAATTTGAAATGGGGAAAGACCTCTGTGGGGGCACTGCATTTGAGCCTGCTGTTTTCATTATGAAAAATTCCTAAAACTTTGCTAAATTGTGAGTCTTTCAAAGCAGCAGTTTGCAAATGCCCTAAACTAATTCACTGTGCTCCTTGAGCAAAATGTGCTCATGAAAACTGAATTCTCAACATTTTCTTGAACGTCACAGATCTTTTTAGCCAAATACTGCAAATGCTAACCTAGAGAGCAATTGAGCATGCTCTGGCACAAAGCTGAATGTCCTCTCAAATTTGTGGTGTTTGTGGCCTAAAATGATGCTGAAATACCAGCAGAAAGTCCTTCCTTCCTGTCCAGGCTCTGTATGTTGATAAGAGGAGCATCTTGAAAATGTGAAGGTGAAGTGGGAAAGCTGGCTAGAAGATGCACTTTAGAAACAGAGAGGAAAAAGCAGGAATGAGGGAGAACAAAAGCTAATGTCAAAAAGCCTCTTATTTTGCAGGACTGTGAAGTCAGGCTTGAAGAGGTAGCGCCCATTTGTTAGGACAAAAGTGTGATCACGTTAGCTGTGGAGCCATTACCCTGGTGGGTGCAGGTCCTCAGTGCAGAGTTACAAGATCCTAATGTTGAATTACCTTGAATGTAAGTTTTGGTATGTGGTTTGAAATACTGTAGGACTTTTAGAGCTAAGCACTTGGACACTGGGAAACTCCCCCTTGAAGGCTGTAAGTGCAGCTGTAATTTGATCCCTCTGTTCACATTTAGAATCGGATTCTACTGGATCTGCTGTATCACGGAGATCGTGGGTGATGCTGTAGGTATCATTGGAGATGAGTTTCTCACAAGTGGCCTTGATCCATGTGTTCATTCACTGATGTCCAGCTTGCTACTTCGTGGACTTACTCAGCAAAGTGTCTGAGGTGTGCAGCAGTGACCAAAGTCAGAAGGAGCTGACTTCTGAACGTACCAGGTATGCAGAACTGTGCTTCAGGTGTCTCAAGTGGGCATCAGAACTCATCAAAAATGATAGAGTTGTCCTTAATCTTTCCGGGCTGAAAGCTGTGTCTGTGGATAGGGCTGTTAGCTCTGCCTTCCCCCAAAAGACTGTTACGAGTTTACAGAGCTTTCACAGAAGATTTCACAGAAGTCTCTGGGGAAATGAACAGTAGTAACTGTCCGTGAACTGAATGATGAATTTTAAATTTTATGTTGTACAACTTTTGTTCAGCACATACAGACTGCAGGCAGAGACTTGGTGGAAGTGATATGAGTTAGGCCAGTGTTTAATTGCATGATGTCCTTGCCTGTAGGCAACATCATGGTGCCATCTGAGGCCACACCTGACAGCTCTTTACTATCACTTTTTCACCTTTCATGTTGTATTAAAAAATAGCAGTATTTTTGCCAAGATGCTGCAGAATTACTATGTACATGAACTTATTACAGTGTTAGTATTTTCATGTTGTGAATTACATGTATTTGCTTCTCCACTTCTCCCTATTTTTATTTTATCTAACACTTTAAAATAGTTGTGGGTGAGAAAGACAAATTGCAAGTTACACTTGCAAATTGGAAGTTACACTTCCTAGGGGAAAAGAAGGGTGGACTTATTCCAACAAAATTATGAGTTTATTATGCAGGAGGTTTTACTCAGTGTGGTTTTCTGTTTGTGTTTCCTTTGTGAAGCACAAAAAATAAAAAGTAATTACTGTTCAGCTAGTTGTCAGTCTGCTCTCTATGGGAGGCTGATGAAATTTAGTTATTCTCAAGTTCAAGGAATAATAAGCACAAAGGCAACAAAGGTACACACATGATTTAGTTTTCACAAATGGCACCTTGCTGCTGTGGATTGTCATTTCAAAGTCATGGAAAACATTGCTTGCTGTTTCCAAATGTAGATGCTAAACACAAAAAGAATAAACTGCTGAACACAACACATCACAGTTCAAGATCAGACTAGGAGTGGGAGGATCATCAATTCTCGGGAAGCCAGTAAGAGTCAGGAATTCAGTCAGATGAGCAATGTGACTGGTTTTCAGAGCCACATCAACATTTCAGGTGAAAAGCATCTCAGAAACAGTTGGCAATTAGAAGCAATCTACATAATCCTGAGATTGCTTGATGCCTTTGTTTGTTCCCTTTCCACCATGCTGTCTAGAAAATGGTCCACTGTTTCCAGACAGGAAGGGTGGATGTTCTCACTGGCTGAGGGCATCAAGGCAAACTTGGCCATACAGTTTTAAAGCCAAGTAAACCTGACTTTTAAACGGCACTACACTTTATTGTTTTCCTTTTAGATGGGGATTTTTCATCTTGATGTTGTGGTATGAGGTGAAAGTCTTGATTTTATTACTGCTGAGGGAGGAGGTGGAAAACCTTTCATTTTCTAAAGCATTCTGTATATGATTGAGTTGAATCTATGTGGCTTATGTTTTACATTTGAAGAATTATATTACATGTGTGGATTCCTTAATGAAAGCTCTTCTCTCAGGATACTAATGGACTTTTTTGGTTTACACTGCTTGTAAAAGAATGGGTTTAAGTTGAAGTTCATTGAAGTTTTTTTTCTTCAGTGTAAATGTGATCCTTATCAGGAGACTTCTCAAGAGCAATGTATCCCACAATGAACTATATGAGACCGGGAGGCTGTGTCTGTGATGAAATTTTTCCCACCTCCTCCCTAACATCCTTAACACATCTAACAATTCCATGAAACAGATTATAAACTTGCAGTTTTAATTCATGTTAGAACTAAGCCTATTGTACTGGATATATACACATGACTTTTCTTAATCTGGAAATAACTGATGATCCTATGAAGGAATGTGTCATTCAGCATGGATACCATGTTTGTAAATGTGGTGAAGATCGTTTAAATCTCTGAGAAATAGAAATGAATTCTCCAGACACAGAGATCTGGAGATGACCTGCTTGGCACTACTTCCTAACTTGGTTCTCTTTCTTATTAATTTAAATGAGGTCATGTGATATACAGCTTTTGTAATGGGAAATTTTCAGCTTCCTGCTTGCTGTCACATTTGGTGCAGGGTTCTTGCTGAAGCTTTCAGATATCATTTTCTGCAAAGACTTTAGGTTTAGAGTTTTGAGTAAACAACATACTTAAAGGAGACATATGTTTTATCACCACCTAACTGCCCTGTACAGATTACTCATTCTTTGGCTTTTTAGTGAAATTTGTAGTTAAGTATGTCTGAGGCAAACACATAGAAAAGAGATCCTGATCTGTACAACAGTGTTACTTTCTTCCTTCAGTAGGATGTTTCCATCATGCAAAAATGAAGGGTTGGGTGGATGATTTTACTTACAAAATGCTGCTATCGCTGTGTTTTGTTTGATGCCTGGTACACTATGATCAATGGCAGTATCTGGGCACTCTAAACTTGCCTTTTTTACTTGCTCTTGCGTTCGTTTATTAACACGTCTACACATATCGATAGCTGAAGGTTTCCTATCATTTGCTCAAGAGTTTATTTTTTCTCAAAGTGAAAGATTGGCATTCTGGGAGGTGTGGGGGTTGTCTTATTATTCTATTGGATTAGTCTCCAGGATTTTTTTTCTCCTTTCTTGCATTTTTTCAGTTTCTAAGCTTTGTAGTTTCTAGAACACCCAGGGGTTTGGATCTGAGATCCATCACTGTATAGAATACTGTGAACAAATTTAAAATATGATATTTTGGGTTATCTCTGATGTAGTTACCTATGATGTGGTTATTAGTTATGAACTTTCACCCCCTGCAAATCAGTATTTTATTTACTTTAAACTTCTTTCCTCCCTGTTTTACAGGCAGGATGAAAGACCGGCTAAATGAGCTGCGTGAATTTGCCAGGTTACACAACCAACAGTTTTCTGATAGCGAGGATGATGAAAATTCACCTCACAATGTTCTCCATTATGAGACTGATTACGCCTTGGAAATTCTTCACAAAGACATACAGAACATCCGGACAGAAAATGACCACCTAAAAGAGGATGTCAAGCGGCTCAGAAAGCAAAATACCCGCTTCCTTACTTCCATGCGCCGTATTAGTAGCATCAAACGAGATACTAATTGTATTGCCAGAGACATCAAGGCCCGTGGAGAAATCATCCATAGGAAGCTCCAGATAATGAGAGATTTCAGCGAAGATGCAATAACAAAATATGGAGCTATGTCTGTCATTGCCAGGGTGGCAAAGAACCACTATGTTGACCTCATGCACGCTTTCCAGGAAGCTATGTTTGACTACAATGCCACAGAGATGAACCAACGGGAGAACTGCAAGATTCGAATTCAGCGACAGCTGGAGATCATGGGCAAAGATGTTTCTGGTAACCAGATTGAGGAGATGATTGAGCAAGGCAAGTGGGACGTCTTCTCTGAGAATCTCTTGTCGGATGTTAAGGGGGCTCGCTCAGCCTTGAATGAGATAGAGACACGTCATAAGGAGCTGGTGAAGTTAGAAGGTCGCATTAAAGAAGTCCACGAGCTCTTTCTGCAGGTGGGCCTGCTAGTGGAAGAGCAGGCGGATACCTTCAACGTTATTGAGATAAACATGCAAAATGTTGAGGACTATGTAGGAGACTCTAAAGAGCAAGTGAAAAGGGCTTTGGAATACAGAAGAAAACACCCGCTCAGAACAATCCTCTGCTGCTGCTTATCCTGTTGCAGAAGGTGACTATCCCGCTGAAGCTGTCACAGAGCGACTCAAACATCTTCAAAACTGCTTCAAAATGAAGCAGTCTTTCCAGTGACTCTTCAGTAATGACAACCCCTAGAAAAGGGGGAGGCTATTTTGCAGTCAGTTTTGTTCATTGCCTTTTTCCAAAATGTGCTGAAGGCTGTTCTATTTGAGAGCTGCTAGAAATGTTGATAAAACTATATTTAATCTATTTTTAATTGAAATGTACTCTGTTGCTGTAAGTAGAGGTGCAAGAAGATCTCTGCAATACTTGTTTCAGATGAGCAAGAAAGAGGAATGAATGATGGGCTGATTACCCAGCCTAGGGAAGATGAGACATTTCAAGAAGTAACTTTATTCTTCTTTGTCACAGTGAGTCTGCAGGCAGCATGGCCTCACTGCCTGGAGTGACACACTGCACCACAGAATCAGGAGGTTTCAATCCTTATTGGTTTGGAGCCTGCTTGATGCACATACTTGAACAGATTTTTGCTCTGTTCATTTGACAAAATACTGAGTCTGTTAGCAGGAGCAGGACACAGAACCAGTTTCTGCTTGATTTCCATCTGTCACGAATCTTAACAGAAGTAACTGCATCTTAAATTATAATATGAACGTTTTGCTCCATTTGTGTGCAAGTGACTGCTTTTCTCTATGTTGAGTACCCACAACTTTCTCAAGGTGGCTAGGAACATTGTGACACTGAGGCATCTCACTAACTTTTAACTTCAGCCAGTGTGCTCTCAATTTCAAAACTGCTGTGCTTTTATGCTTCTAATACGTTCTTCTGCCAATTAACACTTCAGCCAGAAAGAGATGCACACAATGGACTTCTGCAGAAGTACCCATAAGAAGACAACAGTCGGGGGTTAAAGAAAGCATACACACAAGCAGTTTTAGTGGAAGGATTATCCTGTCAATAGATTTTTATTTTTTTATAAGCATTTATTTAATATGGATTTTTTAAATATATATTTTAAATAACATGAAGGATTAATTCTATTAACATCCCATTTTACTGGTGTACAAAAATGAAGGCTTTTCTCACTTAATGAGGAAAGCTCCACCTGGAAAAGAAATTACACATAATTCTTCAGTACACCTGAAGAAGGAAGAAAAAGATTTTAATGTCATTTCAGCACTCTTTTCAAGCTTAAAAGTAATCTCTCCTTTTGTGTAAGGGGAGTCTGCCTGTAGTAGGTTTGGAATATGAGAAGAGAATAGAAAATTTGCAGCCCTGGAAACCCCTGAGTATTGTCAGTGAAGCATGTATTCATCAGGTCTGGGGAGTGATTACAGCTCCTGCTTCTGGAGGTTTTCCAACTATAAGATTTCCAGGTGGTTTCCTGATACACTGTGATCTATCGCTATCCCTTGAATTAATTTTTTCAGGACATTTTTTAGAAGTTAGTGGCTCTTTTTTAAAAGCTCTCATCCTATTTGTACCTATTTTAATAAATATATTTAAACATTTCAAGTATTTTGCATTTGGGAGTTTTCCTTGGAAGATGTGCATATCCATCTTCCTGCACCAACCACAACGAAATGTTTCCCTTCTGATCTTTTGCACACAAATTTTATATGTGAAGCAACACCCATACATTTCTTACTATTTATATTGATATAACAAGACAGCACAATAAATTCAGCTTCCAAACTTCCATGTCCTAGTGGGAAATGCTTCTTTGCTAGGCAGGGGTTTTTATACAAATAGAAGCTAAATGGATAACTTCTCAGAAACTGAGAGTCTCTTTCGCTGAAGACCTGTCTGTGAAAACATGGAAGAGCGAGGAATACTGGTCTTCTAAACTAGAAGATACTTCGATATTCAGTGATGTCCTGATGATATCAGTATTACGCTTGCCTGAGGAACTCCCCAACAACCCAACATTCCAACTTGAAGTGGGAGAAAGGAAGGTGTTGAGCTGGCACCCTTACCGGTAGCTTCAGTGGTACTCAAGAAGACAAAGACACTTTCTCTGTAGGTGTACCAGGACTGTGCTTTTGTAGAGGAATACCGCAAACCTCCAAGGGTCAGCGTGTGGACCTACATCAACGAGGAATAAAATATGTATTTCATTTTGTCTGCATATTTTTAGCACTCATCAATGCTTTTGATAAAAATGTATACATGTGTCGGTTTATTTTGTTGGTTTCTTTATTGCACATATTTATGTCTACAAGGGGAATAAAATTTTTAATAAGATAAACCGAAAGCGCAGTGTGATGCATTGCATCAGCAGCTCTGAATAGTTTGTTGCATTGTCAAGGTTTAGTTTGAAAGCTGCTGGACTAAACTCTGAGTTGATGAAAGGAGATTAAACAATGCCTAAAAATAGTCCTAATATTTGTTGCATATCGAGATAGGCTTGCCATAATTTTTCCTATAAAAACATGAAAAATGAGTTTCATACATTCTAAGGTGATTCTGTACTGCAAGAAAAAAAAAAAATCAAATCTATTCTGGCAGTTCTGAGAGAGCTTGATGATTTCATTACCAGATATGCAAAGCTTATATTCTTTAGTCGGATTTCAGGCACAGAGAAAAATCAAAAGCATGAAGTAAAGGTAATTTTAGACCTTCTCTTCTGACTCAAGGCTATTGCTCCAAGAAATTGAGAATTATTGAAAGACCAGATTGAGATCCTTTAAAACTATTTTCAAGTCACATTGTGAATTAGAGGCACTTAAAAAATTACTTCCAGTAACTGAAGAAATAAGTCTCTTCCTTGCAAGCATGTGTTCATTGCTTAATACTATGGGGTTTTTTCTATCTTCCAGTTGTGTAAGAACTCAAATTTTGCCAGCCCATGAACTTGCCTAGTCACAGTTAAAACAGACTTTTGAAAAAAACCCGTTATCACTATAGCTGCAAAGACTCACGCCACACAGCATGAGTGGAAGGCAGTGATAAAAGTAGCTTGGTAATATGTTAGCATCCTAATAACAGAAGCTGCAGAATAGACATCTTCATGCTTGCTAAGGAGGCCTGCCTTTTCATTCTGAAAGTCAGCATGACTCCTGTCGAGTCTGTGGGTTGTTTGTTGTTTTTTTTTCTTTTCCCTCACGTGGCAAACCCTATAGCTGGGTTTTAGGGGGAAGTAGCTAAAATACGAGAGGGACTGCTCTAGATTTTAGAGCAGATGTTACTTGGGTTTTGTCTCCGATCAAAAGCACCAGAAGCTTCACAACTGCTCCCTCTTACCCCTCCCTGAATCTCAGCCCTTTCTGAGGAGGAGAAAGAAGAACTGGCAACCAGGCACACCTTGCTGCTTCTGAAAATGTAACAGAGCATTGCATAAATGTAAAAGAGAAAACAAAAAAATCCCCTATTGCAAAATAGGATGTTTGGTATATAATGGTGAACTTCCTTCATCCGGGCATGTGTCTCCATTTCATCCAAAGGGATATATATCTATAATTATTTTTTTTTTCCTGAAATATGGGTTTAATTTTAGAGAAACAGCAGTGGAATGATTGTGACCTCAAAGTGAAGGACCCAGACTATGGACATAATTGAGCAGGCATCTCTCTGGCACGTGGCTTGGGAGAAACGTCCTGAAACAAAGGTATAGCTCTTAGTTTAAGACCAAGATATCTTTTTTTTTTTTCTTTTCTTTTTTTTTCAGGAGTCTGAACTGAGTAGGAAAGCCAAACTGCTGCTTTCCTGATCTAACCTCCATTAAGGATGTTTTGAATGCATAGCCCATATTGTATTTTATAATTTCTTGAAAACAGGACAGGTTCTTTGGATTTTTGAATCATGGGAGATATTTGAGTTGAGAAAGAGCTACACATCATCGTGTTTCTACATCTAGGAAAGTACCACAGATACATGAAGGCAGGAAACAGTGTAATTTAAAAGATACTGTATTTTTGACACAATGTGATTTTCAGAGCCAGGTATTTGTTTTTCTAATATGTGAGAAAGCAGTAGCAGATGTATCTTCTTCCATGTTTAGAGCATATTATTTAGTGTCTTTGTAATAGCTGAGCCAAAGCCAGTAAAAGCCAGTGGAAGACAGTTCCACTGTCACACCTTACTGAACAGCACACACGTTGTTAGGGCACAAACACTTAACAGGATAAAGTAGCATTTTACAATGTTTCTCAGAAATAACGTTAGACGTGAACAGAGAATAAGAGTAAGATAACCGAGCTGAGATTTCTTTACTCAATGCTTTGCTGAATGGGGAGCAATGCTAATACAGCATGATGCCTGTTTCAAGCAAATGATATGGTGTGGCAAGTTCCCAGCCAAAAAGCTGTCTTTTCATTCATGGGCTCCAGCACGTGAATAAAATTAAGGAAAAAGTGTGAGTTTCACATCTGTTCTTCATGTATGTAAAATGTTAACAATTCACTTTCACTGCATGTGAGAAGTGTTTTCCTTCAAAACCATACTTTCTGTACCGGGGGTCTCTGAGCACTAGAGTTGATGAGGTTAACCACCATCTGCACCTCCAAAACGGAGGCCCAGACCCCTTACGGAGGCCACCTACAATGAGGGTGTCTAATGTCTAATAGAAAATGTGCTCCTGCTCCACGTATGGGGGTGCAGATGGACCTCTGCAAGCCTCAGTGTTTACTGGAGGCTGATCCCATCCAGCGTCCCCAGCCTGTGACATACCGAGATGGCAAGGCTTGGTGGGATAGAGGGTGTCAATTTCGCCTCTGGAAAACCGACAGCAGAGGTGGCAGGAGTGGGAGCCGGTGAGGATGAAGGGTGGCGACGGGGGGACTTTCCCTTTCCCCTGCAGACAGGGGGAAGATAAGGAAGGTCCCAGCGTGGGCACTTACTGAGGATATTGCGACAGGCGCTTGCGTAGACCGGGCAGGCAGGGGTGACTGGCAAGAAATCCTTCCTTGGCAATATTTTGTCTCCCGATCAAAGCATAGTAAGACGTTGTTTGGTTTCTTTTCCCTTCTGTTGGCAAGACAAGATATATTCCAGATAATACAGAGGGACAGTTGAAATGTCAGTACATTGGAGAAGGACTCTATGTCAGAAAGTCTAGTGCCAGGACATGGTGTAAGGGTTTTAAATTGGAAGTGGGGAGGTTTGTATTTGTATTTGTATAGGAAGAAATTCTTTAGTGTGAGGGTAGTGAGACACTGGAACAGGTTGCCCTGAGGAGCTGTTGATGCCCCATCCCTGGAAGTGTTTAAGGCCAGGCTGGATGGGGCTTTGAGCAACCTGCTCTGGTGGGAGGTGTCCCTGCCCAGGGCAGGGGGGTTGGAACTCGATGACCTTTAAGGTCCCTTCCAACTCCAACCATTCTGCGATCCCGATTCCATACATTAACACCGGGTTTCACCCAACAGCACCTGCCAGCTGATGTCACACCAGCCACCGCCGNNNNCCGCCGCCGGGGGTGGTGGGGGGGGCGGGAAGTGGACCTCTTTTCCCTGTTGGTGGCCCAAGCGTTACCGCCGCCACCTCCGCAGCTCTCCCGGCGAACCAGGCCGCCCCCCCGCCCCTAATCCCGCACCTACCGGAGCTGAGGAGCAGGGGCCCGCCGCAGCCCT
>VXBW01003151.1:44974-61613 GCA_013400375.1 Thinocorus orbignyianus | reverse complement strand
TGTGGAGTCCCCTTCTCTGAAGACCTTCAGGGCCCACCTGGATGCAGTCCTGAGTGATGTGCTCTGGGCAATCCTGCTTTAGCAGAGGAGTTGGACTAGATGATCTCTAGAGGTTCCTTCCAACTCTGGCAATTCCATGATTCCGTGTTTCATCTATGTGGAAATCAATGTAAAACAATATAAGTTAATTAATTCTCAACAAGGTAGCTGACTTCCTGTAGCAAGATATCCATGTGGGATGCACTTCTGAGGGAATGCCCAATTAGCGCTGCTGCTGCAGCCGGTGTTTATGAACACAAGTTCATGGGTGCTGTTCCCGTTGCTGCCACTCTGTAAGCAGATTATTTATCACTGAAGTTTTGGGCAGGCACAGAAGCCTGTTTGTGTAATTAAAGTTGTAACATCTGCACAACAGTTATACGCTTAAAATTACTGTGCCTCACCATCACCTGCCTTTTGATCTTCAACCCAGCACAAAATGAAAATACAAGCAGTTTGGGCAAAGATTCCGTTAAGGCCCGTGAAGAATGCAGGTTACTGCAGCTTTTCCAGTGGAAGGACAGGGCTCCAGTATTTTTCCTATCTCACAGGAAAGTTGTGAGAGACATCTTAATATTTTGTTAGGGAGTGGGACATAAATCTATATGGATAAAGTGAAATTGTGCATAAGCAGTTAGCCTCTGCAGCAGAGGAGATGCAGGTTGTAAACTCTTTGGAAAGCCCCTCTGCTGTGCCACCAAATCATTTAAATCACAGAGCTGCAAAAACTAGTCTGGCCATAACTTTATCTAAGGGATAAATTAAATACAGCTATTAACCTTGACTGTTGGGAGATAAAGGCTCAGTTTCCATTAACAAGGTTTGAACTGGATTCTTTCTTTTGGAAAAACACTTGGGTCCTTTTTTCTATATTTTACAAAAAAACATGTAATGTTCCAGGTGACTGATACGTTCTATATTTGAGCCTTTATTTGAAAAAAGATTCAAGTGTAACAAATTGTAGTACAAATATTTGGGGAATACCTTGTTTATTTCCAGGACAAACATTATTAGATGGATTTGAAAGAGAGCCATCTGAAGATGAATTTTACCAGGAACAGAAAAACTTTCTAAAAGGAATGGTGCTCATCAAGCGTAATCATACCACCTAAACAGCTGCTCTTTAGTGAGATGACTGACCTTAAATCCAGCCATAACAGAAACTTGTGTTCCTCAGTTACTGAGATGGACTGTGGATTTAATTTGACAACTTATTTGTGAGAAACTCCTTTTGGAGTGAAACAGTATTCCACTACTTTGGAATGGAAAGTTGGTTCTTTGTCATGTGTTTTGCTAAGTGGCAGCGTCCCTTTTATTAGTGGCTATTGCAAATCAAATGGAGCCCAGAAAAGAAGCCTCCTGGCCAGCTATGACAGGATTTTTTGAGGGTGGTGGCTGTGCAGGGGCAGCAAACCCACACTCCTGTCAGAGCAGCTGGGACACATTCCTGGGGCTGTAGGGCCTGCAGTGTCCCCACCTCTGTTTGGTTTGGCGACTGAATCATGCCCCTGTTTCTCTGTTAGGTGGCAGAAGTGTGTTTCTGTCAGGGGTTTGCATTGGGAGACGGACACCATGGTTCAGCTCCCATGTCTGGGGAGAGCTTTCCAGGCAGGGCAGTGAGAGATGTATGATTAAAACCCTCGTGTCCTTTATATCAGTGCCTCATTTTTTTGTTTTATTCTGCTCTTGCCAAAGTGAGTGAGAGAATCTACTCATTTAAATGCTGCTTTCATTGACATGGTTCACTTTCATTTTTATCATGTTGATCTGCCCTTTCTTTTTTGGCCGGATGCCATCCAGCTGCTGGCTGATGGACCTCTTCAGGTGCAGGATGCAGACAGCACGGGAGTTGAAAGGAACTTCTGACAGTCCAGCAGTTCCACGGTCAGTCTGGACAGCCCTGGAAAGCTGGGAGAGGAGGGCAGGGGGAGTCTGGTCATGAGCAGAAAGCACTGTCAAGCTTCCAGCCTTACCAAGCAGTTTGTGGTTTTTAGCTGTTCCATGGCTTAAAGGAGCAGAGAGTGGGAATCACTGGCATCGTCTGTGATTTGGGGCTGCGCAGCCACGCGTCAGGGGAGTCTGAAGGCTGCCTGTGTGTGAAGACTATTGGCATAAAGTCTGGGAATCAAGCAGAGCTTCAGGCATGTCCCACCTTATGCAGAGCCGGAAAGCAGCCTGAGGGCTCTAACAAACCAGTCAGACTCCACTAGAAGTGGAACTATTTATGGGTGGTTGTCTGTTTTCTCTTGTGACTCGTGGATGTTGACTCTTGTTCACCCAGGCTCTGAGCCCTATCAGTTTGCGCCTAAATATAGCGTTCCAAGGTTTTCAAATCTGCTGTTTTCCCAGAGGAATGCATGTTCCTGGCATGTAGCCCTCCTTTTCTTTTATCATACCGAAAATCGTCTCACTCACTGAGTGCTGGTAGCTTCTGGTAGACGACCAGCATCTTAAAGATAGCTTGCTACCAGACCCCTCCTCTCTGCCTTCACATCGTGGCCGTTGTGGTTCATTTGATCCCACCCTTTCCAATGCCCTGCCCTTCCAACTTCTCCATCACAGTCCTTGCCGTGATCCTGAAATATCTTGCCAAGCAGGGAGCGATGGAGGAGGTTTGCCTTCCTGGCAGTCTGAGTGAGGCAGGTGGTGCTGGGAATCAGAGGAAGCAAGTGCAGAAGGGTGGTGGTGTGGCATGACGCCTACTGGTATCCAGTTCTCAGATGCCTAATGGTCATGGACAGTGCCTGAGCATGCGTGCCAAAGCTGTCCAGGTCAAGCGCTGATTATATACTCTCCAATTTAGCCAAATATTGTACTTGCAGGGAAATTTTCTCAAGAATATCTAAAGGATTAGACTAAATAATATCTCTAAGTGATATTTTAAATACAGATTCACAGCACTTTGTTTAACTTCATAATTATTAATTGATATAGATACTATAAAACACAATTTTCTTGTGGTTTTATTTTTTTTAAATAAGCATTTAATGTGCCATCTTTGAAAAAACTCAATTTTTGTATGATTCTGCTCTCAAACTAAGCCTCACACTTGCATAATTTTATAATCATTCAGAACTACAATACCTTTATGCATTTGTTACTGCAAGTGTACTAGTGACTGTTGGCTAAATTATCTGTTGCCTCTCAAGTTCTGTTATTGTCACTTCAGGTCAGAGAAATCAAAGGTCTGGTATTTTAAGGGATTTGGCACTTTTAGATAAAAACATTTTGCATTCCATGCATGTCCGATCTCTAAAGATAAGTTGGGAGGAATAGGGTAAAACTCTGGTGTCTCTGTGGAAAGGATAGTTGGAATGTAATTTGTGTAATTACCTTGCATGGTAGTTGGTTGTAGCCTTTGTCAGTATACCTGTATTTTTCTTTTCTACTTGTTATAAAGCCTTCTGCGTATATTTTTTTGTACTGATTGTAGGAACATTTGATGCCTGCTGCTGTGAAGATTTTGTCATTGAAGTGATTCCTTCCTGAGCACTTCAGTTTTTTGGGCAGAGTCCTGTCAATGATTATAGCCTTTGGGGCTTCAAACTGAAGTTATTTTAACATGCGGTAACGCTACTTGATATTTTCTTCTGGGAATCCCACCCACTGCGTTAGCTGCAAACAGCTTTATGAAGAATGCCGTTCCCATGGCTTAAAATGCTTGTAATGCTGTCCCACCCAAACTAACCTCAGCACGAGAGTGACTTCTAATCCACCACCAAGATAAGCAGTGGAACTCTATGTTACTGTCCCTCTGATTTAAAGGTATTTCTTCCAACCTAGTTAGTATTTAACTTCCTTTTCTTTCCTCTTAACAAAAATCCTATAATTATAAAGAAGACAGGTGTTCAGTCTGTTGTTGTACAAAAACCCCACATCACTGATTTGCTCTGGATGGGTGGTATAGAATTTTGTTAGTGCAATCAAATAAAATACAGTGTGAAAGGATACGTTTTCCGAAGTGAAGGAGAAAATTGGCTTACATTAGGTGAAACATTAATGGCAATTTCACTAAAATGAAATCTTCTTAGTGCTGCAGTTCTTTCTAGCTGCACTGTAATTTTAAACTAGGAAGCATCCTAGCAATTCATCCTAGGGTGGTAGCAAGACTGTTTTAAAAAAGTATCAATTTCATCACACCATGGATCGCAAAATTCTGGAAGTTTCCCAAGTTACCCCATCATGATAATGCAGAATTTTTTTTTTGTTCAGTGAGAATCTTTGGATAATTTCTTCCGTACCATTTTCCCCCCTCATTTCCATACTGCTGCTGCTAGCATTTTGTGCCAGATGCTGTTCTGTCATGAAAGCAACTGCTTCTGGATTTTTTTTAGTGCCTGAAAACTCTTCTACCTTTCCTAAGTGTATCAGCCGGGTGAAATCTATTTCACATTTCTACAAATCTTGCTCCTTTTCTCTCATTACTGTTATGAATACCTTTATATGCTGCGTGCCCCAAATATGCTGTTCTTGTTGTTTTGTTTAAATACAGTGTTGTCCTTATGTGTTCCAGATGTGGTTCAGTGCTATCTGATTCATATGATATCTCCACCTTTTGGGGAGCCTGACTGCATTTATATGCCTGCATATTTCTGTGTGTAAAAGCAGGGTCAGGCAATACTACTGCGGGTGGCTGGCCCCATTGCCTACACATACATAAGCAGAGAGAGAGAGAAGGCCGGTTCCAGTGCAAAGAAAGAAGAGGTATCTGCCTTCTGTAGAATTAGAGAGAAACCAGCGTGTGATAGGTAGGAAAAATATGAGCTTGTTACTGGCTGATGATATTGCTGTTTCTCTCCCCCATATAGCAGCAACCAGATGGATGGAGGCAGTGGCTCCTCCCCTGTTTGCAATGGAACTTCGCTCTGTCCAGGGCAATCCAGGTATTTGACAGCTCTAGGTTGGTATCTGAAGCTTCAGGTGAGATTCTGCTGCCTGAACGCAGCCCTGTGGTGCCACCTGAGATGCCTCAGATGCCTGTAGGTGTCTTATACATCATCTCCTTTTGGATACCTAAATAGGACTGGCTACTAATGTGTATGTTACTAAATCCTTTTCCTGTGTCAGAAAAAAACACGCAAAGACAAGAGCAGTTTGAAGTCGCCACCACTGTTTTTGTTGCCTGGATCCATTCAGCCATCTGCTTTGGGCTCTTGTTCTCGTCTCACTTCTTCCATAATGCAGTTTTAGGCTTGAATAGGGATATTGGTGGCCAAAAGGGGCAATGCTTTTACTTTCTTTGCCCTTGGCATCACTCAGCCACTGCTCCCCTTAGTGCTGAGCATTCTGCTGTCGAGCCAGCTGAACAGCAGCGCTGGAGAAACGGGCCCAGTAGGACCATGCAAGTGAGAAAGCAAAGTGTCTGTTGGGCTGGCAGCTGCCCTCTGGCTCAGCCCGGTCCCAGAGCTCCCTGGTTCAGTACCGGCTTCTTGGTACAACCTGCAAGTTGTCTTGTCTTTGGCTCTACAAATCCAAAGTAATTTTGCTGCTCAGGAACAAAGTGGATCACAAAGGCTGTACAAGGCAAATATTGTCTGAAGATAAATTATGCACAGTCAAAGGAGCTGGGGCTGTGAAGTTAATTTCCCGGGAAGATTAAACGAGTTGTAAAGCCTAATTTTGAGGATTCATTGCAACATCCGTTCTTTGACAAAATTCTTCCCCTAGAGCCCCCTGGCAATCTGCAGACCTCTCCAGACTAAACCTAAGATGCTTCCTGTAAATAAAGAAGGGTCAAGCTCTGGAGGCAATCTGGACCTCTGTGAAAAGCCTCTTTGTGCCTGTCTGCGAGGGCTGGAAACTTCGGCAGCAGAACTACAGATGCCATCAGGAACAGCTTTTGCAGCTGGTTTTTCACTCTGATGGAAGAGCAAGTGGCTGGCTCTGCTGGTGGCTCTGAGACCCTGTACCCTGCAACTGAGGGAGAATGACAAAGTTGCTAGGGTGTCTGGCAAATGTAAAGCCCTACATTGTGTTGGGAGCTCAGTCTCCCTAACTACTTTCTGCCTGTCCTGGTGCAGGAAGGTGGATGGTTTCCAGCTGAAAGTGTTGATGGAAAATTTCTGCTAAGGAAGGAAAAGTAGAGGCTTAACTCTGGTAAAGGCTCTAGTGATGGGCTGGGGTAGAACCTAGTAAGGGCAGGGCAAAGGCTGGTGCTATCCCACTGTGCCTGCTGTTCCAGGCCCATAAAGACAATGCAGAGAGCATCTGAATCACTTCACCACCCACAAAAATACTCCACAAATAAAGTTGTGTTGTTTAGTTATAAGTTTCATGCTGGAATGGTGTATAGGAGAGAGCACCCAAAAATTAAGATTGTATTAATTATTAGTGACAGCTTCGGCTGAATTTGAAAGTGTATCCTCAAGGTGAAGAGCAATCCTCAGATTAACAGGGTTTCTGGATCAGCCCTAGGACTTGTCGGGTTCCTCAGGCATTGTTGAAAAGGTTTTGTTTTCCTTCATTTTTCATATTTGAATTTGGTAACGTTTCTTTCCCGTTGCTAGTGTTACTGTGCCTCTGTTTATTGGTTGCTATTCCTAAAAACAAATCCAGGCTCAGGCTTTCGTGGGAAAAATAGATGTGGAGTAGGGAAAGAGAGGAAGGCCCTTTGGAAGACATGTGGCCTGTGATACTGTTACAAATGAGGCCAACATCTATTTTAAAAACAGCTATTCAAGTGGTTTATTTCTGGCAGAAGCGGAGGAGTCCGAAGAAGCCCTTACCCGCTTTGTTCTAAGGCTCAGGATGCTCTGCCCATTGTGTTTGTCCCTCTGCCACAAACTTTATCTTCTGCGGGTGTCAGTGGAGGGTTTCACAGCACACTGCTGGCTTCACTCTCTCGCTCTCAGGTCCGGGTGCAGCTTTGCACTTTTCCTTTTTATAAATAAACCAACAGTTTTCACAAATACATCATCTGTTATTTGAGGTGGGCAGAATGTTTTAATGGCATCTAAGTTAAGAATTGTGATCTTTAAATGTTTTGTTTGTATTTTTGGCCTACTATAGTTATAATATAGAATCATAAAGTCATAGAATGGTTAGAGTTGGAAGGGACCTTAAAGATCATCGAGTTCCAGCCCCCCTGCCATGGGCAGGGACACCTCCCACCAGAGCAGGTTGCTCAAAGCCCCATCCAGCCTGGCCTTAAACCCTTCCAGGGATGGGGCATCCACAGCTTCTCTGGGCAACCTGTTCCAATGCCTCACCACCCTCCCAGGAAACAATTTCTTCCTAATATCTAATCTAAATCTCCCCTTTTCCAATTTAAAACCGTTCCCTCTTGTCCTATCACTACACTTCCTGACAAAGAGTCCCTCTCCAGCATATGTCTAAGGAGGTATAAAGAAGATCTAGGACAAAAAGGCTGGCTGACCTGCAGTGGTAGAAGCGACACGCATCCTCAGCAGTATTATTCATGACTGCTGGTGTAACTGTAGGATGGAGGAGCCACATTCTTTGCCTGCTGAGGTCCTGGGCGCTGCTGAAACATAGGACTGAAACAGCCCAAAGATTTTACCTGACAAGAAACAACAAATGGAGGTAGGTAGTGGAGCACAAGGAGGCAGCTAAATGTCAAGACAGACAAGATACCAACGTGCCCAGAGCTCGCCCAGATTTCTAGCTGTATCAGCTGGTCATCTCAAAGCTGTTCCTGCTCCCTGCAGACCTAGCCACAAACATAGCTGGAGGCAGTCTCACTTGCAGAACACCTACCTCAGTATTTCTCAGTGTGGTGGGCTGTGGAGATCTCATAGCATACATCTCAGGGCCTGCTGTTTTAGTAGTTCTCTCTGTGTTGTATTAAGAACCACATAATGGAGGTTTTGCTGATCCTTTTTGGCAAAGATGACCCCTTTGGGAGGGGATCTGGGAGACATCCAAGGGTTTGCTTTACTCTCTTTTTTGGAGTGGTACCTCCCGGAGCCGCCACGTACCTCATTCCACACTCAAAATAGCAAAGATCTTTCTGTGGAAAAGTAAACTGTCCCAGTCCCCAAGGAAACAACTACTACTGAATAGTACCCTGTGGCCTTCAGTACCACACATATGACAGGGAGGACACATTGCAAGACACAAAAGAATTTAAAGATCATAAAATAAAAAATTAATAAATATGATGGATTAAACATGAGTAAAAGAATCTGTCCTGGCCAGTCCCTCCAGCTTGGCTGAGAGCAGGTTGAGATGCAAAGTCAAGTGTGTTGGGGGGGGGCAGAAACACCCAGAGGTCATAGGGATGCCTCGTGTCATAGGGTCCCTAGCTCAAATGGGATGTCTATGTACTTGCTGAATCTCGCCCAGAGTCCAAGGAACGGGTCTCAGGGAGTTTAATACACACAAACAATTTAAACAGGGTGATGAAGGGAGGGGGGTGGAGGGTGAGCCTGCAGGAATCTTTGCTGGGAAAGAAAGGGTCCTGCTGGGTCTTTGCTCTTGTATTTAGTAACTTCAGCAAAACTTTCCCGTGAGCATTTGCATCCCTGGCACGTCGTGTACTCGCTGAAACCAGTTTTCTACTGCACTCCCCTTCTTCATATCCCTTGTCAGGACCGTTTCTGGTCTGATGCTGACAAAACGTTGCCAGCTGGTGACTGCTACTTCAGGGCAAGGACAGATGATTTCATATTTCATAACGAATGTTTCACAGGATTTGCTAAAATTAAGTTTTGTTTCCAGCTAGCTTTCCCAATCATACAATTTGGTTTACTGTTGCCTTTTTTTTCATGTTCACAGCATTGTATTGCAGACTAGATTCAGTTTAAACTCTGAATTTGCCAGAGCTTGGATATATTTTAAATATACATTGATCCTTTTAACAGAAGCTACGGCATTTGCCAAATCATATTCATACGGTTTTAAAACATACCTTCTGTCCCGGGCCAGACACAAGCTCTTTGAGCGAGAGACTTTGTTGCTCTGTGTTTACATACTGTTGAGCCCAAAGGCACCTGATCCTGCCTGAGGGAGCCCTTTGGTACTTCTCTGCTATAAATAATACCATCATCCTGTACCTGGTAAACGTTTTTAAGAGGAGCCCGTAAGTGCTTGAAGCATAAGTGCTTGGGTATTATGTTACAGTTACGTTATAATGGCAGAGTACAGTGGATGCTCTTAAGAAGATTCTTGCTCTCACATGGTTGGAAATTTCTCTGGAAATGATGGTAAGGCTTTATTTTCTGAAATGCAAAGTCCATGTACAAGTTCTTTCCCAGCAAGGACAGAGTCCAGCATTGCTGCCTATTCAAATGCTCAGCCTCTGCAAGTCACCTCCAGTCAGATACATCAGTGATGTATTAAGGGGGTTTGTTGCTCCCTCATTTTCTTCTGACAGTAGCTCCAAAAAAGGCTTTTTCAGAGTAGGAAAATGGTTTCAATCATCTTTTCATTCAGTTTTGTGGTCTCTTTCTTCATTTCAGTGATTAAGGACTTGGCAGGGCTAGACTTCTTTTTTGGTTTGGAAGATAGCTTTGGTTTGGAACATCCCAAAATAAATGATGTCCAAAAGTTTCCTCTTTGTCTGCTGTGATTTCAAAGCAATTTTCATGGCTCAGCTCAGGACTGCCTAATAGAAGAAAATGGAGCAATAATTACTGCCTGCAGAGCTTCTAGCACAGCAGTTATTTAACTAGCTGCAAAATAATTTAAGGAACCAGCAAATGTCTCTTAGAAATTTTCCCGTTCCCTGAGGGACTGTGTACTTTGAGCCAAACGCTTTTCCTTGAACTGGGCACATCATGCTCGTGGCAGTTGGGTGGCAGCCCCAGCATGTGAGGTGTGGGAAGAAGGGCACCGTTCGCAGTCCTGCTTGCCCGAGGTGTGAAGCTCAGCCCTTCTGGTGCTGCCCGCCCTGCTGGGTGTCGTGGCTTCCCCATCACTTCTGGAAAATCTTATCCATGCGCTCTTCCCTTCAAACGCTCCCAGAAACATAAATTCGAGTACTCGTTCCTCCGGGAAACCCGCAGCGCTGACTGTGTTCAGACCTCAATCTTGGCCCCGGCTGCATGAAGCAGACAGAAGGCTGCCCTGGTGGGGCGGCCAAGATTTCATGCTCACGCAGGGGAATTTTTTTTTGTGAGCAGCACAGCCAGCACGTTGCCAGCCAGCCAGGAGCAGGACGACCGGGTAAGCAGTTGATCTTTGCCCCACGCCTTGCTGCGGGCAGCCCCACTGGTGCCCGCTCCAGGAAGAACTCAGGAGGAGGATGACAAGCGTCAATCAAGAGGATTTAAACCATTAGCTGAAATAGCTTTGACTGTACCTTGCGATAACTGACCTCATTCAAGCCAAATTTGTGTAAAAGCGTGAAATCGTGAAGTGGTGCAGGGTGAGATTACCTGGGCAGCACAGAGATCTACAAATAGGCTTTGTCAGGTGCCACAGCTTGCAGAGCATCTCCTTCCCTTTCACTGGTGTAGCCACAGCAAAACAAACTCTTTGGTGGGTATATAGAACTTTAGTTATATAATTTATTCTGTTGACTAAAAAGGGCTATTCATTTGCTCAGAATTAAAAATTCATATACACATTTGTAAAGCTCAGATCTGATCTTATTGTGGTGACTTTATTTATTTTAGTTAAAAGCCAAACTCTTTGTCATTTCCAGGAAAGAAAACCCCACTTAGTGGTAGTAATTATAAGTTATTTAGGCTTTCAGCACACTAACAAAATTCTACGTGTTTTAGAAATAGGAGGCTAATGGTAGTCTTGTAAGCCCATATGGAGTTAACTAAGAGTTGGGCTTCCTAGAGGGTCCGAGGGCACACTTGCAGTGGCAGGTATGGCAAAACCTGGACAAGCCTTCTCCTGGCCACAGGTGGCCATCCATGGGGAAGCCAAACGTGTGGGGGGTTGCTAAGGATGGTGAGAGTGCTGCCACGCAACTTCTGGCCTGCAGCTGGAGGGACTGATGCAGAAGTGTTTTGAACCCTGACTCGTGCCCCAGTCATGTCCTCGTGTGTGATTCAGGGGGGCTGACAAATCTACCCTATGGGGGAGTTTAATGGGATGTTTAGTAGGTGGGAATGTGGGAGATACCATCAATAGCACAGGTTTTTGTGGGTGCTTTTGGTGCCATTATCCCAGTTAAGACATTAATGGATGATGTTTTCCAGCAGAGAGAGATTTTAGGCAATCTCATATGTAAAATCTTCAGTTCTGCTTCTAGTTAGGGAAGTTCTTAAGGGGTCAAGTACAAAGCATCCACGTTGATCCTTTAAGAGGAAACGTCAAAGAAATGGTGAGATGTATTTAAGAATTTGATCCAAAGTAAGGCAAATAAATATAAAAATAATGATCATTTATGAAAAAATTATTTGTTTCATTCCTTTTTGGTGTTTAAGTTGGTTTGTATTCATTCCATATTGGGAGGATTCACATGTAGTAAGGGATTGCTTGTTAACTTTGGTAAGAATTAACTGCATATTTTCCTACTGCCTACCCCTAAAATAATGATTGACAGAAACCCACCCTTTCTGTGCTTTCCACCAATAACTATTTTTGCAGGGTGGTGAGTGCTTTCATTTTTAAAGTGTTTCCAAATTGCTGTTGTCCATCCATCATACTATTTCATTCAATAAATAATGCCTCTGTGATGTAATATATTATTTTTTTCCCTACTGCAAAGAGTGAACCAAGTTACTAAAATTAGGCAAGTTACCCAGGTTTCTCTGTTGTGTTAACACAGGAACTCTGCTTCCTATTCTAAACTCTAACTGATAAACTTGCTGAAAACGTGTACCTGTACTATAAATGTATCAGCATTAGGAATTTACATGTCTGGCCACTAAGCAAACCTATGCCAGTATGGAGTATCGGCTACTCGAATGAGAACGGAAGGGCACTGAAAAAACTAGCCAGGAGTGAAAGAAGTAAACAGAAAGACTAAATAAATAAACAGAAAACAACCTGTGTTAGGAGTGACTTTGACTAACAACTCACACCTGCCCTTGGGAAGGATTGCCTCGTGGTGGTGGCCAAAGGTTCCTGTCTTACACAGGAGTTTTATGTTGCTGATGGTTTTCTTTTTTTCCAATCCTCTGCTGCAGTTAAGAGAGTTATGTTGGGAGGGTAAATTGATTACTATAATTGTTCATTAATGCAGTCTTATTTAATGCACTTTTAGAGGTTATATTCTTCGGAATGATGATAAATTATGGTAGCTTCAATTAATGTCACTGCAGCTAAAGGGATGTCAGCATTTCTATTAATACAGTGCAATTTTCTGGGTTTTGTAAGGAAGCTATAAAAAATTGCTGAAACTTAAGATACAAGTTTCCAATGTATTTTATCCACACAATATTCCCTTGGATCTGATCTAATCGACAGATTTATTGAATCTAATGAGATAAAAATAGAGTGGAGAGAATCTACTGAGGATATGGATCCCAACTTGTAGAAGTGGAAGTATGCTAAGGGAAACACACTGCTTTCTGTTGAGGTTAAACAGAAAGAGGTCACAGAATGGTGGCAGAGAGAGTCAGGTGGAGTCTGTCAGGTGTTTTGCTGGGAAGGCATCTTGTGCCTGGGCCTTCTGTACTGGCCACAATTGCCTGCTGCCCTCTGCCCCTCTCCATCCCTCTTGCTTTCTGTACCTGCTGCCCCCTGATGCGTGGTTAACTCTGCGTGGCCCAACAGGCTTGAATTTATTGAGAACACTCCCTGTCCCTAGAAGTGTTTAAGGCCAGGCTGGATGGGGCTTTGAGCAACCTGGTGTCCCTGCCCATGGCAGGGGGGTTGGAACTCCGTGATCTTTAAGGTCCCTTCTGACTCAAACTATTCTATGATTTTATGATTTGTGCCTACCACAAACTTGGAGGAGTTTGGAAGGAGCTTACACACAAAGGCGGCTGAGCTTGGAATAAAAATACAATCCAATGTTAAAAGCAGATCCCAAACTGAGGAGTTGAAGGCAGAAAATGCACTCCTACCTTTAAAGATCCTGCTGGTGCTCATTTTGAATATTCTAGTATCAGATAATTAGTTGAACAACAAAGATAAGGCTAAAACACTTAGATTACAGCAAACAAAAGGAAAAGGAATGAGCCAACTATGTCTGGTGTAGTAAAGACCTTCAAAGGTACTGTCAAAGGAGTTGTAGATAAAACTGACCCAAGCTTTTAGAAAAACTTGGTCTTTTTTCTTGCAAGAGGAACATACAAGGAGAGAATGTTTATTTAACATGTCTTTTTATATATTTTTCTCCTCAGATAAGAGATAACGAAAATAGTAAGGGACTTGTACTAACTGGTTGGCGCAGCACGTCAGCGCTGAAGCACTGAGAAGCTGTTATTTGAATTCAGGTGCAAGTCCTGCAGGAAAAAAAAATAGCCTGCTGAGTAACAGCCTGCCCAATCTGTTAAGTGAGAGTGACAGCATGGTGGGGTATGCAGGGAGGGACAATAAAGTTACCCTACTTAGAAAGCAATCCATTTGGTATCTCATGTCTTTCTGGATATGGCATGGTTTTCTGAAATCATGACAAAACAGTGATGAATGGGCACACGCATTATTATAGCTGTCAATCTCAAGGTAAGGAGATACATGAAATTCCAAGGTATATCTTACTCCTATCAATTATGAGTGCATTCTAAAAACAGAAATGCTAAGAACAAAGAAAAGTCAAGGAGACAAGGTAAGATGAGCTCAGAGCCTCCCAACGACATTGTTTTCTTGCACTAAGGAATAAAGTATTCATTTACTTTGGTCATAGTTCAAGGGTTCCACATCTTCTCAGCCCATTTCTGTACAGTTCCTTTTTTCTGTATTCCCCTTGTCTTTCTTTCCTTAACATTATCTAAGGAGTTCATGGACTTTTCCTTTCTTTTCCTAATTTACTCTGTGTGATACAAAAAGGTAACTGTGCCCTGCAATCCACATGGTATTAATGGTCTGCAGCAACCAAGATATTTGTAGATGAATGTAGGTTTTAGAAACACAACTGGGTGGAGACTTTATTATTTGACTTTAAAATTGTACTAATCCTTATTTTCTGACTCTACCAGTCACTGGAATACAAAGCTAGAGACCTAAATCATACACATGTACAGAATATTAAAGATTAGGGTGTTTTGTTTTTTTTTTATCCCTGATGGACTTGTGCCTAAAGACCCAGATATAAAAATTACAGCCCTTGCATTGAAAACCCTACAGTCTAAATAACCAGCTTGGAAAACTCAGGCTTTGATCAGCAGCTGAGTGAGGACAGCTCTGGAGAGAGGCATGTTTGTAACACACCAGAAAAAAAATTCTCCTGCTTCCCTCAGCTAGTCTGCAGTCTCCTTATTCTATTACCCTTCTGCTGGAATTCGGCAGTTCAAAGAAGATAATGATGCTCCTTNAAAAAGAAAAAGAAGAAAAAAGAGGAAAAGGGGAACGGTATCAGGTTAAACCGAAATGTGTTTCTTTTTGAGAAATAATTTGTAGATGCTTTCTGAGCAAGAGTATTAAAATCAGGACCTTGGGCTTACACAGGGAGATGTGAAATAGGATACACCAGCTCTCTGCTCCCGCTTATCAGCTTGACTGCAGCTTTCAGCGATCAAAGTTATAGCTACCTGATAGCGGGCTTGGGTAACTTCTGTGAAATGACTAATCCCCTCAGCACAGCCCACAAAAGGAAGGGCCTTTCTGCCACTTAGCATTCCCTTGCGTTAGGCAAGGCAATGCGGCGCTTTGGGGGTGCCAGGCCCCGCATCGCTGCAGGGTACCCAGCAGTGAGAAATGACTCCTGAGCGGGCACTGGGTTAGTACGTTTCTCGTCCTGTTTGTGGAAAACCTGTATGAAAAGCAGCTGGGTTATGTCTGGATTCTGGGCTTCCAGTATTCAGGTGGTTTTTCATCACTGGGCATGGAAAACCCAGCATGCAGGGGAAATGCATGGGATGGGGCAGAGAAGCTGCCTGTTCAGTTGGAGAGCAGCGAGGCAGAAGGCAAGGAGCAAGTGATGCTCCTCTAAGCGCTACTGATATGTTCATGGCACAGGTTTTATCCATATAACACAAACAGGAATAAACACTGATTGCACCTTCCCAACAAAACCTGTGGTTACACACTGGCAGGTACCAGTATCGGTGCTTTGGTAGCGTTTGTCATCCGTGATCTACAATTCTCAATAGATTCACAGCTTCAGTCATCTTTGGACAGTTTACTATTAACTCTTTACAAGTAAGAACAATTAATGATTTCGTGCAGCGGTTTGGATTAAGCAGATCAAGGATGAATTAACTAATTTGGACTGAATCCCCTGGGAAATCTGTTGCATCATCAGAACTAGGCAGTTGGATCTTCGGGGCTTCTTCAAAGTGCAAAAATATGTTGCACAATCTGTGAGGCCCTGCCTCCTGGGATGCAGAACAGTAAGTCCCAGTCCCTGTTACACACGTACTGCACAGATCAAAGGTTGAGGAAAAAATGTTAAATGCAGTTAGAATTATGGTAATAATAATTTAGAGGTAGCTTGTTTTGTTTCTTTGAGGCATCTCTTTTATCCTTGGGGGAAATAGTAAAAGTATGGGTAAATATCAAAGTCAGCTTAGGCTAAAATACACATAATCATTGTTTATTATTGTAGTGCCTGGTAACCTCATGAGATGTGCACTGGTAAGAAAAAAGGCTTTTGAAGACAAATCTTCCTCATTTCAGTGCTACCAATTTCTGTTCACCTGGAGATACAAAATGAACGGGTTTGCCAAGCCCCCCTTCTTCTAGCTGATAAATTCTTCAGCTTCTTTTCTGCAGGCTGCTGGCCACTATCTGGTTTTGTCATTACTGCGGTGAGGTACTCAACGTTGGGAACTCATCTAACTTTGAAAACCTTTTTGGCTGGAGCACTGAGGCCTGGCGGGTAACCCTGAGGAATTCCTCAGCTCCGGCGTCCCTCTCTCTCTCCCATATCTCTGAAACTCCAGGCTAATGCTGACCCGGATAAATCAGGAGCACGTGTTCAGCAGCCTTGCAGAGCAGGTGAGTAAAGATTTACCTGCCTGAGCAAATAGGCCTGTGCTCGCTCCCAAATTGCATGTGCGGCAATAAATGAATTATAAATGAAGTTTTCTAACATATTGATAGGACAAGGGGTAATGGTTTTAAATTGGAAGGGGAGAGATTTAGATATCAGGAAGAAATTCTTTGCTGTGAGGGTGGTGAGGCACTGGAACAGGTTTCCCAGAGAAGCTGTGGCTGCCCCATCCCTGGAGGTGTTCAAGGCCAGGCTGGATGGAGCTTGGAGCAACCTGGTCTGGTGGGAGGCGTCCCTGCCCATAGCAGAGGGGCTGGACCTCGATGATCTTTAAGGTCCCTTCCAACTCGAACCATTTGATGATTCGATGATATGTCTGCTTGTACATAAAAACAAAACAAAAAAACCCCAACCAAACTATGAGTGCAGACATGCAGCGACCAGCGCAGCACATCCTTATGGACCCCCATCCTGTTCCTTTCCCCCCCAGCCAAAAACCACCCGCGACTTTGGGCTGCCAAACCAACACAGCCCCCTGAGACGACCCCCGGCCAAACCCCCGAGTTTGGGACATCCGTCTCCTGCTGCTGAGCCTGGAAACCTCCTCATCGCCCCCCGGGGAGGCCTCGGCGGGCCGGGGGG
>VXBW01003151.1:6043-44572 GCA_013400375.1 Thinocorus orbignyianus | reverse complement strand
CCCGCCGGGGGAACCGGGGGTGGCGGCGGCGGCTCCGCCGGGGCGGGCGGGGAGCTGCCCGGGGCCGTGTGCGGAGCCCTGTCCGCGGAGCTCGGCTCCCCCCGCCTGGGAGAGGGGCTGCGTGGGTTCTCCCACGCCCCCGGGCCGTCTCCCCACGCCCTGGAGGAGCGGGGCTCCCGCGTTTTGCCGCCGGGCTCCGGCGGGGATGTCCGCTTTGGTGCCAGCTGGGTGAGGGGTGGTGACACGGGAGGCGTCCTGCCCACTCTGGAGGGCACGGTTGGGCGTGGGGCACCCTGTAGCCCGAGGGTGGCTGAAACTTCATTTTAGTGGCTATGGCCGGCAGCACTCCTTTGTGCCACCTCACTTTTTAAATCCCCTAAAGCATCCCTCGGTCAGGCTGTAGTGGGTGGGTGGGTGGCCACCTCGTCACGCGTGGCCGTGGCCAGCAAGCCCCATTCCTGCAGGGAGTCACGCCTGGTGCAGCCCGTGGAGTTCGGGTGCCTCTCTCAGCTCCTGGTCCTACCCTGTAGGTGCTGGTGCTGAGCTGGTTGGGGCCTTCCATGGGAACCCTCTCCTGACGGATTTGGGCTGTTCCCGTGGCATTCCCCAGGCTGTGAGCATGGCTCGTGTCTCCGACCACGACCAGGAGGAAGGACCTGGCGGAGGACACAGTGAGTTCAGTGACATCATTAAGTCCAGATCAGGTAAGTCCTTGAGAGAAGTGGTATTTCCCTGCTATTTTATTTATTTATTTATTTTCCTCTAGGCGTAGCTTCAGGCGTCAGCTTGTGTTTTTAAACAGTGTGTTTTTCCCAACTTTTTTTGGGCCGTATATTGGTATTGCAGCGAGTGACTGAGGCTGTTGGAGCAGCTGTCCTACAATTAAGTAATAGTAATTGTAGATCTCTGAGGGGTTTTTGACAGCGTTAGTCAAGTCTGTTTGTTTGGGATCCACCTCCTGTGTTATAATTACCTCTGCTTTTGTAAATAACTATGTGCTTAAAGTGCTCTTATGCAACCTGACGTTGGCAGCTTTTGTGTTTATTCTCAGATGCTGAAAATGGCAACTGTGGCCGCAATACTGCACCTCCTAAAAGTGCATCGCGGTAGTACTCGTGCAGTAAATTAATGTGCTTCCTCCTTAATGTGAAACAGTTGTCTAAGGCTACTCACTCAGGCATTTCCTCTAGCAAAACATTCATGTAACAGATCTGGAGGTTATTGGAAAAACATGGGGATTTCTTTGGTGGTTGTATGCTTGAGTTTTCTGAGGCTCTGATGGCTGCTGGGGTGGGTGAGGAGGTACCCTCTTGCCAGCAGGTACCCTCTCGTTAGTGGGTGAGGGGCAGAAGGGAGTTGTTTATACCTTATTAGAAATTTATGCTACATCCAGAAACTGGATGCTGACTTATTTAGCCTCAAAGGCTCTCTCTTTTCTCTTAAATGTGAAATGCTCTTCTTGTCAAAAGCTTTTCCTTCAGTATCTGAAACTTACTACTGTGGGCTTTTGTTTGTTTGGGGTTTTTTTGGTTGTGTTTTGTTTCTTGTTTGTATTTTTTCCAAGTGTTCATTAAAATCTGTAGCTTTTTGGGTGGAGGTGGTTTGATATGTCAGATGATCTAGGATGGGGCTCTGAATCTGGATCCCATTGATGTTTGAATGGTTTGTTTCTTTGACCCTCCTCCTTCTGAGGAACACCACCTTTGGTGGAGGCAGCCTTCCTCTTCACTTCTGGAAGTGCAGTTTATGAAACAGAAATGCTTGTGGTTTTCTGTCTTGAATTCTGTAGGGCTGGTTTACATTTTCTGCTGTTATTTTAAAACCTCTGGACATAAATTTATTTGATTATAAGTGTGCAGTCAGCACCTCTAAGGGATTCGAGTTTGGGGATGGCTTATGAGTTTGTATGCGTATATGTATGTGTGTGTACAGTTTTACAGAATGTCTGAGGAAACACGGCTGTATTCAAGGTTTTCCTTGGATGAACAAACTGTGCAGTGAGTTCTGTTGTTTTGGTTAGGGCGGACGATTGTAAATCTCCTATTACAACCACTTTAGTTTTCTTCTCTGTTAATGAGAAAATGATGTATATTCTAATAGTCACTAGGCTAAAAGACTTGTGTGTTAAATTAAAAATAGTGAATGAAGATTGATCTTAAATAATTCATCTTTTCTAAATAATACACCAGTTTGGATCTGGATGTGTGACTTCTTCAAGTGAATTACTGTCATACGTAGGTCAGAGCTGAACCATTCCCTGTAAGTAAACCTGTGGGAGGGATTCCCTAATGAAAGGGCTGAAGTTTCCTGAAGTACAGATGGCACAAATTAAAGGCTAGTTGTCAGGACTGTGGAAAAGAAGTATTATAAGCTATGCTTCCATTTTTCCTAGATATCTGGAAAACAGAATGCTGATTTGATACTTAGAAAGGAGAACTGAGTTGGTTTTTGCTCAGAGGCTTTCTCCAGCATGGGATGTTCTTCAGAGTATAAGTGACTGGAGTACAGTAGAAGGGTTACCTTGCAATAACTTGTTAATATCTAGGGTAGTTAATGGTCTGCTTGGGTTTTGAGGCTACAAAGAGCAGAATCAGACAAGGCTTAGGATCTCCACTTTCCTTTCTTTTATCATAGAAAATGGGCTGATATTCTGTTTCTTGCTACACAGCAAGTTCATAATCTACGCTATGGCAAATCTCTAACACTGGTTAGAGAGAGTGTGCAAATATACGTTTATTTTTTTTCACCCTTTGTAAATAAAATACAAACCCTGCTTCCAGTGGGTGAAAATCTTTAAGTGATTTAACACATCATAGTATTGCTAAATGCATATTATTCCTATGATTTTTTTTTTTTTTAAATAAGAACACTAAAACCGGTTTATTCTTGTCAATAAGAGAGAGATGTGTATAATGTCCTGTGTAGAGATTGCTTTGTGCTGTCTGTGCTCTCCTGGGGCAATTGTTTGACTGTCTTTTTAAACACGTTGTTGTTTTTCATTTTTGGAACGGATAGCCAAGCTGTCAGGATATCGAGGTTATTTGAAAAGTTAGTTTTCTGAAAGTGGTGGTTAAGATAAATGGCTAAATCTGATATTTTGTTATAACTTGGGGAAAAAAAACCCCATCGTTTGGAATGCGAGAATCTTTGGGAGGTCAGCCCTGAAAGGAGGGAGGTACTGGTAAAAACGTTTCTAAATATTTGGATACAAATGTAAACTTGAGTCTGTCAAAGCCTGTCAGACTGAGTATATCGTCTTTTTGTAGCTGTTACTGCTCTAGTTATCACACTTTGGAAAAGTGGGAAGCAGCTAGAAAGCCATAAAGGTGCCACTATTAATACAGTGATTGCTTATTGGAAACTTGAGCTTTAATCTAAAGTTACTCTTACGAGCCTGTAATAAGACACATAAAGCTTTACTGCCGCTCACGGCTGTGTGATGCCCATCTATGCCTGATTTTATGAGAGGAACTAGCTAGGTAATTTTTTTTTCTTAATGACTTGTAATTAGGAAGCTACCAGCATACCATATGAAGGATATAAGAGAACAATCAAGACCAATTAACGGCGGATTGGGTTTGCGTTTGCGTGCAAAAAAAAGAAGTGTGTGTGACAGGATTTCACAGATGGGAAAAGTAATTTTACAAGTATCTAATTCATCCTTTGGGGGTTTCAGACTGAGAGGATGAAGGATAAAACATTTGAATGGTGATCCCTGTATGTTATTGGTTACATTGACAGTACTTCTTCCTTCAGTGGTCAGCAAGAAAACTTTCTATGAACGCGCTATATGCTGTAACTGTAAGTGCTAAATGTTTGATTATCCAGAGCAAAAGAGTTATTTTCTCCAGTAATCTTGCTTTTGTGACTTATGATACTAATAAAAGAAAGTGTGACTTCTTTCTCCTGTTCAATTAACACTTACTATTTTCTGGTTTGTACATTGCTCTTCTTTGATGAGATAGTTTGTTAGGATTGCTCTACATGTAGCTATAAGTTATTTTTGAAGATACAGCTTCTGCGCTTAGAATAGAATACGCTGGTGACCAAGGCTGCCTTTAAAACAACTGTTGGCTATGGTAATTATAAGGGAGGTGACCTCATGTTTGCAGAAGAACCAAGTGTCTTTTTGCCTCCCTTCCTCCTATACCAGTGTTGGATGGCTCTGATGGTTGAAGGGTAGGATACTCACTTCTGATGGTTACGTTGGGTTTACATGTTATAATAAACGTGTGTTTAGCAATATTAGCCTGTGCGTCTGTATGGCTGCTTGCTGTGGAAAAGCCGTTTTCCCTGTTTACTTCCCTATAGTATGAAGTAATGTGCACGGAGCTGATTAATATCTTTGAAAGGCATCTTGTGCAGATAGGTGAGCTTTTCTCTTTGCAGTAGCTTTCAGGAAGGAATGCTGTGGGATGGTTGCCTTGCAGTGGTGAAAACAGCGCTGTCATCACTGGGCTTGAAGAACAGATGAGTCTTTGCTATGATTAATTATGGAAAAAAGACAAACTCACTTAAAATCTGTCATGGTAGCTTGGAATGGTAATATATAATTAAACAGTAAGACGTGACAAGAAAAACATTTCTGAAAGATTACTGTATGCCTCTGGTGCATTTTAAGATATGAGTTCCTGTCTAAATTGAGGGGAACTTAATTCTCCTCATCTACCTTTCATTTTTAATTACATTAAATATATTCAGCTGAAAGACTGCTTTGAGAAATTGTAACTTATTTTTGGAGTTCTTGGGCAAGGCTCGTTCTGAGAACTGCTGCTGTCTGTCTGTCTGTCCGTCTGTCCCCATGAAGCAACACTTACTTGGCCAGCAGCCCCCTTGCTCCAGGATCTCCCTGCCCTGCAGCGCCACGTGTTGCCTTTGGAACCAGTTCCTTCGGTCGTGCCTCTCACCGCCGGATCGCTACAGGCCAAATACGCTGCTTCTCCTTTGTTGTTTTGGCTCTGTTGGTGTGAAATGGCCGGGAGTCCTTGGAGTTGCAGGCAGACCCTTGGGGTTTGTCCAGCGGGTGTGGAGTTCGTGTAGCTGGTTCCACACTGTGCGAGCTCTTCAGGAACGCTTGTGCGGAGTGCCTGGCCACAAGGTATTAAAGCCAAGCAACAAACTTGCTGCTCCTTATTTCCAGCCACTGAAATGGCTGGGGTTTTTTTCAAAATTAAACCTTTAGCCTGCTGTAACCTGGCTCCGTTCCGTCGTTTGTATCGCCTCTTCTTCTTGGGCTGTCTGCTGGGGACAGATTGGATGCTGCAGTGAAGACAGTTCTAGGGTATTGCCTAGTGTTTATGAAATGGCAGATCTATAAGTAACAGGCTGGTTTCTTCTAGTCTCTTGATTGGTAGGTGAGGGGATAACATATGCTGCTCTGTGTTTGAAGCACGACTTTGCCTTGGAATAGAAATTGAGGCTCCTCAGGGAGGAAAAAAAAATCCCAACCCAAACTGTAAAAGCTGCCCATTGATTTGCGTGTGCTCTGCCAGGAAATGAAGACATAACCCTGGGCAAGAACTGCATGAGGCACCATGTGGTAAGTGTTTCTAAAGAGGTCTACAAGTTGGGAGGAGGAGAGGCAGCTGCTGGTGATGTGGGACCCCCTCACTGATGAAGATCCCATGGAGAAAAGGTGCTTAGGTGAGGGGCAGACCACAAGCTCTGCCTCCCCTAGCCCTCTCTGAGGCTCCCTCCTCTTCTCCCCTTGGGTTTGGGGGAAGAAGGAAGACTTTCTTATGTTATCATGAAACTATTTTAATGTGTAAAGAAATTCTTCAAATTCACAGTATTAGGCAGCTTAGCAAAGAGTTAGCTGTGCTGTGTTAACACCTCTCAGTAGCTGCTCCTAACATTCCTCCTCACCTTGACTATTCCTCCTAGCGGCATCACTTGCCCATGGTGTGTGTGTGGGGATTGACACTTGTGAGGGTGTTATTGTTATTAACATCGTGCAAATAAGTAGTGAGATAGACTGGAACAGGTAATTCAGTGGAGGTGTGGATGGGCAAGGGGAAGAGCACGGGGGCTTGAGCTGAACTCATGTCATTTCAGGCCAGTATACGTGCTCTGCTGCCAGGTAGCACCATGGATTGGTGTGCTCAGAGCCTGCACGGTCTAATTTTCATGTGTTATACCTTACCCCTCCTTCAAAGGAAAATGCGCAATTAGAAGAGTGCAGCTGTTCTCACCCATCCCGGGAGCTGAGATGCTCCTAGCGTGAAGCTGGGGAGAGCGACATTTATTTGGATGCCTTAATAACAGCCTGAAGAACGAATAACAGCGTTTAAACATCGTGAGGTGGGAGGGAGGAGTTGAATTGTCTGACTTTTATTGTGTTGATGAAAGAATAAGTTTTAGTGCTCCGTACTTTGTCAGAAGTCTGTTTTATGTCTCCATCCCCTCCCCCAGTGTGTTTCTAGAATGAAATGGGGAAGCAAGCTAAGCCGTAATGTCAGAAAGTGACAGTGTAGCCTCAGAAGAAAGCTGGGAGTTTTAAAGGTAGCAACAAAAATAACAGGCTAAGAAAATAGAAGAGCCCTCTGGCATCTGTGGGTTTGACAGAAGACAATGATATGGCTCTGTTGCAAGCTGTAGTTTTGGGAATGAGGCAAGAAACTACTGACTTGTAAATATACACAGCTGCAAAGTCAGCGAAACATCTGCAATCAAGGAGGAGGAGTCAGAAGCTGCCATTTATTTGTTTATTAGGATATGACGTTTTTAGGCCTCTTCTAGAGAAGAACCAAACCACCTGATACTGCCTTTGGAGAGAATAAAAAGAAAAACTTACTTTGATTATTGGACCCAAGTTAGCTCAGCCCTGAGCAGAGCCAAAAAAGAAGACAAAAATGCAAACACTTACAGTTATCTCTTGTAGCCACTTACCAGTGGGACCAGCAGGTTGGGGGTGGTACAGGGTCACTGTCCATGACTCTGGATGTGTGCCTGAGCAGCCAGGAGACTGATGTGGCTGTGGATGGAGGCTGGGACCAGGTTGAGGGCCGGTTGTTGTTGGGAAGGCTGCCAGAAGATGGTCAACTGTACTGGGGAGGGTGTGGGCACTCGCAGTTCCTCCTGCCAAGGACAGGGTTGAGTCAGCCTGGGTGTGTTGTGGGCTGTGTCTTCCCTCTGACTGTCTGTCCAGCTCTGGAAGTGAACCCCAACAATGCAGGGCAGGCTGGTTATCAATAGGGTCCCACTTACAACCACGGCAGTGACCTTTTTGTGGTGGTTTCTTATGCTCTGAACTGTGTTCGCTCTTCCATAATTTGCATTTTTAGATATTCATTAGCCTGTTGAGTGCATGGAACAGATGCATTAAACATGTTGAGACGTGGGAGAGGAATAACTTGAGCATTGACTAACTTTGTTGATAGTTTATCTTGTAATGAGCTCCTGTGCTGGGGGGGCATTCTCTTGCACACCTAGCCCCTTGTCAGGTCTGGGGTTCTTCTGTTGGGTGTGGAAGAAGTGGCAAGGAGCTGCTGAGTCATTAGCTGGTGGAAGACAGAGTAATTGTGCATTTCTCTAAAGGACCAGTTGGATATGTGCTGGTCGGAAAGAATATGGCTACATGACAGAGATTAGATATGTTGTCTTAAGGTTATTTTGCTGATCAATATAGGGAATGTGTGAGTGCAGCAGTACATAATTCATACACAGTACAGCCATGAATTGTTGGCGATGAGGGTCCTTTCTGGACTTCAACACCTTTTCCCCTCACCTTGTGGAAAACCGGGAGAACGTGTTATCTGAAACCTCAGAGATTTTGTAGAGGAATTAGACAAACATACAAGGACAGTCAGTGCCTTATGCATTTAGCTGTGCAGAAACACTCACGCCATCAAGCAACATGCTTTGATAGGTCTATGTAATTCATTCCACAAATAACTTCAGTTAGTTCCTTTGTACTCTGCTTTTATTGCCTAGCATCAAATGTGGTTTTTGCTCCTCTCCTAATTTAGATCATGGCAGAGGACCAAAGGTGGAATATGCTCCTAAAATGTTATGCTACAAATTATTGATCAGAGAAAAGTGATGGATAAGTTCTGAAATGTTTTGCAAGTTTTTATATTGTTATTAATTTACCATGCTATTCTGGATGAGCAAAGAAGAGTAGTCTGTGTGTGAATAATAAATGGAGAGATTTATTTGAGCATCTTACGGGAGCATGCTGGGAAAAGGGTGAAGCCTTTTGGTTTCTATGTTATTTTAATAGTTATGTTATAAAATATAATTGTATTAAGAGAATAAATAAAGCAGTATTTAAAAGCCAACAGACAAATGCCAACCTTTCTGTTCCCTCTTTCTAGGCTTTTATTTCTGTTATAACTTAATAATGAACAACAGCTATGGTCAGCATAAATGATTTCCAGAGAGAGTTCATTGCTCTCTCTCTTTGCTTTCTACATGTACATCTTGTTCTTGGATGAGGCTTCTTGTGGAAGTTCACGGGAACACATTGTGTTAATGCAGTGCCTCTTTCTTGAGAAAAGACTTTTTGGAAGTTGGAAAGCTGGTAGTGTCCTTCTGAATATAGTTTTGCTGTTCTGGGATGGTGGTGCATAATCTTTCTGCTCTGGATGCTTTTCCTTTGTGCTCAGGAATTTTCCTCTTGGACCTGGCTGTAGCTCACAATTTAGAGCTTCATGTCTAGATTTAATGATTTAAAAAAAAAAAATTAGGTAATTTAACACACTGTTCTTTCTGAATAGTTTAGTGATCTTCTGTAACTCTCAGACTACTCACGGTACAGATGTGAAGTCTTTCTCCTCAAAAAAAGTAGAGTACTTTCTATTGAGAGGGTGGTGAGACACTGGAAGAGGTTGCCCAGAGAAGTTGTGGATGCCTCATCCCTGGGAGTGTTCAAGGCCAGGCTGGATGGGGCTTTGAGCAACCTGCTCTGGTGGGAGGTGTCCCTGCCCATGGCAGGGGGGTTGGAACTTGATCTTTAAGGTCCCTTCCACCTCTGACCGTTCTATGAAAAAATACACTTTTACACTTCATGATTTGTGCAGAGGAATAGTCTGTCTGTCAGAGTGCCCAGGTAGTTACGGGTGTGGATGCTGTTTCTTCCTGGCATACTGAGGATGGGAGCTGTTGCAGGCTCCTGATTGCCTGTGGACTCCAAATCCTGTTGCATACTTGGGACCCTCTGTGCTCCTGCCTCTGTTGTCTGGGTTCCTCAGAAGAGGCTTTCCCCATGCAACTTCATCATTAATATTTTAATACTGAGATAATACAGGATACTTCTAAAAAACACTTAAATCCCATCTTCTCCCTCCCGCCATTGTTCTGGTTTCACTGGATATTTGAGAATTTATTGCAGCTGTGAAACATACTTATAGAAGATTATGCCCTAGATAAGTCAAATGAAGGTTGTTGTATTAATGTTGATGTGTATGCAACCAGAATGTCCAAAATTGAACAGAAGAAAGAGGAAAGAACGGTTCAAATGGGGTTATGCCTGTTGCCACAAATGTCATACTACTCTGTGTGTGTTGTTTTGTTGTTTGTTTGTTTGTTTAATGGCTATTGAGACCTAATTCCAGTTTGTTATTTGCCCTCTGAATGTTAACAGAAAGTTTCTTCTTGATTACAGGAAAAACAGTATTAAAGCAAAGAAGCCCAAAAGTCATCTCTGCTCTCTATAATTTTAGTAATCTGCTTTACAGAGTCTCTGTAGATACCAGGCTCTTCATCTGGTGTTCTGCACTGCTGCTTCACCAGATTGCTCTTTTCCTTCTTCCTTTGCCCCCTGGTGAAGAACAATGCATAAAAACATTGAGTAGTGGTGCAATTTTGACAAATATACTCTAGCTCGACCAAGAAGTTTAAAATGCCCAGGTGCATTATATCACTACTGGGAAATGGTCTTTTTCTTTTATTTATGAGTATTAGGAAACTAATGGCATCAGTTTGCGGCATGTTTCCACATGGGTGCTTTTCTCGGTCCTTTCTGATTCCAAGAGAAACTAGATCAGTTGAGACTGAGAGCTGTTGAGATGCAGGGCAGCAGTAACTGCTGCATCAGCTGCAGTGGTGTCTGTTACTTCTCAGTCTTCCAGCAGAGCCTCTCTTTGAATGACACCTCTTTGGAGTCTGGAAAAATGCATTTTTATGCCAAAAGGATTAACATACCGTCTGTGTCTTTCTTACATGTCCATATGTGTGTGGCAGGAAGGAGCATGAGAACACACTGTGAGGTCTCAGGACTGACTTTTCAGGGTGCTTATGTAGACCCTCCTCTAGAAAAATGAGATGTGGACCTGATGAAAATTTTAGATTTTTTTTTTTTGGTTTGTTTTATCTAAAGCTGTTTAGGAAAGTTTTCATTTATCCTGTAATGAAGTAAGTAGTTCCTGAAACTTAGGAAACTTGAAGTTAATGAATTCCATGTAAATTTTATTTTGTTGTTCATGTTTGTTTTAAGAGGGAAAATAATTTCCATACTAGGTCGTGAAGGCTATTTGTCTTTCCAAGCTAAGAATTTCCTGACTTCTTTGAGGCATTCTCTTCTACCTGTAAACTACTGGAGCGGGTTTTCTGTCACTATATGGTAACAGCCTCTTCTTCTCAGCAGCTGGTGTTAAATATTTCATGATTGTTTAAGGACAGTAGTTACTTTGCTTACATAGTGACTAACAGTATTGGGTGTGTTCATCTCTGTGAAGAAAATGCAGAACCAGAACCCACCTTTTTATTTCTAGAAACAAAGCCCGAACTCAGATCTTACTAACTGAAAATTCCCAAATTGTGGTTTAAGAGATCTGTTAATTTTGAGCAAGGCACGCATCTTGTGGGGTACCATATCTATAAAGAATGGAAGTTGTGTTCATGTAAAAATTTTGCTTCCCTTAAGTGAGAGGATGCAATGGGAGGAAAGGACAGTAGCTGGTCTTGTGAAATGGGTCACTTTTCAGGGGTAATCACCCCTTGATTGCTAGTTTGGGATTTGTATTCCTTGTTAGTGAAATGGCCTGTAGTGCAGTGGGGAAGGTGGGGTCCAGTGGTCTGGCCTGCCTGAGGCATCAGGTGGAACAAAATCTTGGTGGTAACAAGTGCCATTTTCATGTGTCACACAGCATAAACCAAGAAGCCCCACAAATAGAAGGACCAAACTGGAAGAACGTGTACTGGACTGAAGCCAACTCTCTGGTCATCAATCTCCTGTTAGCACTAATGTTGGTCTTCTGTCAGTGGTGACACTGGAATATTTGTATTTCTCAATTTGAGCTTCGGTGTTATAAAATACAACAGGCTGCTGTCTGCCTGAGTGTGTAAACTTGCCTTGATATTGTTGTGGTTTGGTCTGGACTGGCCACTGAAACAATTGACAGATGCTCTCCCCAACTTCCTTCTGGGAGAAAAGGATGAGAGAGAAAGAGACTTATGAGTTAAACTAAACTACTTTGAACTATTAATAATAAGAAAATAATTAAATACATACAATCTTTGCAAGCTCCCAGGATGATGATCACATCTCCGGCAGGCACTGGGGAAGTCCCAGACCGGACTCAGCAATGGGTGGGAACTGGATTCAGGAATATGCAAATTGGGATCAAAGGCAGATGAACAGACAAGAATCCTCTTGCATGTCGACCATTGAAGAAAGACACTGATCCCTTTGATCCCTCAGCTTTTATACTGAGCATGATGCAGCTGAGATGGAATGCCATGTTGGTCAGTTTGGGGTCACCTGTCCTGTCTGTTCCTTGCTGTAGGTGGGGTACCTCTACACTCTTCTGCCCTCAGTGGGGCACATGAAGTAGTTAGCTGGCCATGGTTGTTACAGGAAGGAGTATAAGCAGGAGCCCCTCTGCATAGCATTCCTTGGTATTATAAACATCAGACCTTATCACTCTGCAAGTGGACTGCTGCCTGAAAAATACACTGTTAGTTTCAGAGAGTTCAGTTACAAGAGATTGAACTGAAAAGTAAGATTACTGAACAGAAAATTGTTCTGTTTTACCTCAAACCAGGACACCTGGTTGGACCGTCAGAATCCAGGTGTTGAAAGAAGATACAAAAATGCTTTGGACTAACTGGAGTTAAAATGTGGGATCTTGAGTCTGATGAAACGTAACCTCTTCTGCACAAGAAAGGTGTGGTGGCACATACAAACTAGAGATTCATGTAAAATGTGAGGACAATATAAAATGGCCACCTAGCTAGTTTATAGCCAGGGTGACTTCATAATTGATTGTGACATTGATTTATTATTGTTTGTCTTGTCCCTGGGGATTATTTGTGATTGGATGAATAACACTTAAAAATAGATGTCCTGTTCAATTCCAAGTATGAGGACATTTTTTGAACTTGATATGTAGTTAAAAATAATTACTCAAAATAAACTGAAAAGCCCTGAACTCTGCTTTTTGAAAAACATTCTCTCTTCCCAGAAATTGATTTTTAAAAATAAATTTTTTTTCCCCTGTGTGTGTGTGTGTGTGTGTGTGTGTGTGCATGTATGCGCTCTATTTCTCTACCTTGTTCAGCTTCATGGGTTTTCTTTCAGCTGGAGGAAGACTACAGTGACTGCCTCAGTGTTTGCTGCATGGCCTGTGGGGGTGCCCTGGTTTGAGTGACACAGGACTAATTTCTGTTCTAATGTCTGGGAGAACTGTGCTTCTAGAAGACTCTAGTGTCTGAATTTGTGAAAATATTTACTTTACAGCCAGATGTGGTGTGTGGGTTTCAATGTCTCAGTGTTTTTGAGCTCGCCAGGTGGAAGGACGAGGACGAGGAGGAGGGAGACCCAGGCACTTGACCCAAGCTGGCCAACAGGATTATTTCATTCCATGAATGTCACATTTGATATAAATTAGAAAGTTTGCTGAGAAGTTCTCTCTCTTCTGATGACTGTCATCCTGAGAACTTCTTGCCTCAGTGCTGGACCCCTGAGCCCTTCCCTTCTTCCCAAAGCCGCAGTGCTCAGGGTGTCTGCCAGTTGCTGTCCTCTGGTGGGAGTGCAGACCTTCCTGCTGATAGAATGGGCTGAGTATAACCCTTGTATGTCTTCTATTGGTATCAGGATCAATACTGGTTGTTTAGTATTATTAATGCTAATTACTTAGTCTTACTCCATTAAATCTGCTTATATTTCCACCCTTGGGTTTCCTTGCTTTTCCCAATTCCCCTTCCTGGGTGGGGAGGGGTCATCGGGTAGTAGAATGATTGAATGACAATAAATTGTTGTGGGTTCCTCAAACCGTAATGGGGGGAGAGCAAAAGAGCTGTATAGGCTATTTTCCTTCCTGCTCTAACTGTGATATGAGGGAAGAGTGGAAGGAGTGGTGTGGCAGCGCTGGCTCCCACTGCCCAGGAACGTGTACTGACACCTGGGAAGCAACCCTGCTCCTGTTTCTCAGGCAGCATCTCTTCTGCGCTGTGCACAGAAGACAGTTTGATGAGATAATCTAAAAATCTAGGGAAAAAGTTGGAAAATGTCATACTACTACTTTTCCTGCTGAACACTGTTGCCTCTTTGGCTTCACCTCCCCAGCCTGACAGGCATTTGCGGGGTTGGGGGATGGGGAGAAGCATTCCTTGTGGATTTAACTGCTGCTCTAGATCATCTTCACAGAAGATAACTCCAGTGAAGACAGAGTTGTTTGCAGAGCTGCTTGTATGAATATTTGTACAGAGAAGCGTGGAAAATGATCTGAGGGCAGTAACTACTCAGGCCTGGATCAGAAAACATTCTGGGTACCTGAAGAAAAGCCTGGGGACCTGGTGCTGCCAGAGATGTTGGGTAGGGGAAGACACCTGATCTATCTGCGAAGGCCCTAGACATTTTAAGGCATCTTTGTAAAAGCTTAATTAGAGAGTTACAGTTGTCTGCTAAGGTTGGTGAGTAGTTTGTGAGGGCATGGAAATGCTGTGTGGATGGAGGGAGCTGCCAGGGTTCTCTCCATCTGAGGTCCCTGCAGTGCCCTGGTGTCAGGCAGGGTTCAGGGCCCCAGCCATCAAGCACAGAGAAACACGTGCAGGGGTCACTTTGTCCTAAACACGCTCAAGGTTGGGGAGAGGGACTTGGTGGTGCCCATCTTTGCTCTAATTGCCCTCTAATTAGAGCCCCCGCGCTGACTTGTCACTCTTGAAATGTCAGTTCAAATTTTTAAAGGGTCTGAACCACTGACCATTACCCTGAGCACTGGGCTATGATGTAGGGCGAGATGTTGCCCTGTCCTGACATGTTGCACAGAGATAAAATGTGCCAGGAGGAGTATGAGGGGCCAGAGAGCATTGAGGGCACTTCTAAATGGGCCAGACAAACCCCAGCACGTTCTAGGGGAGAGCGTGTTGCTTGATGACCACATCCAAGGCTTATGGCTGAAGAAAGGAGTTAAGAAGCCTGTCCATCTGCTGAAGCTGACACTGTGACATCAGTACCAAAACTCAGTACTGAAGGATGCTCATCTAAGCTGAAGAGCAGACTTGCAGTGAGCCTTGATATTTTTCCCAGGAGAAAGATATTGTAAGGTCATCAGTCGAGCTAGAGAAAAGGAGTCTTGCTCTCCCCTTTCTCTCCCAAAAATTAAACAACCAAAACAAACTCTTGCATCGCTTGTATTAGTGACCATCTGGGCAACCCCCCTGTACAGAGCACAGCGTTATGATAAACAGCCATTGTGTCACAAGGAGGGCTAGCCTGTGTGCAGGGACAGTTCTGGTAAATTTTTGAACAAAACCCCACTGCAGAAAAAAAGGGGGATTTCATTGCTGCAATTGTTTACCCCAGATGAGGTAACCATCCTGAAGGCTATGTCAGTGTTGCTCTCCAAATAAGTGAGATGCCTAGAAAGAAGAGGAGCTTAGGGCTCTATAGAGAGGGGAATTGTGTCACCACATAGATAATAATGGATCCCTTTGACAAGAAATTGAGTCCCTGCTTGCCTGGAGGAAAGAGAGGTTGGAGAGCTGTTTCCTGGGTTTGCCCGGTGCAGCTCTCATGCAGGGTCTGCACGGTACAGAGCATCTTTGCTCAGGGATGGTGGTGCTCTGGCATTGAGGTGACCAGTGTGCTTGTAGGAGCATTATGTTGGGTTATTAGGGTCAAATGCCTTCCAGTCTCATGATTTCCACTTTGCGTTCCTTTATATAGTGTAGTCCACCACGTGAAGTGGACTATGTGGCATGCTGTGGTTGATGTGGTTGAGGTCTGATTCTCCGTGACTTGTTGGGTGAGGCTGCTGTCATTTCCCACAGGAATCGCCTCCGATGTGTGTTGTTTCCCTAAATGCAGCTGAGAAAGGTACCTGCCTCACAGAGGAATGCGAGTGTGATACTTCTGCCCCGGGGCACTTCCACATTGCAGTAGCTCCTGCTTCTTGAAGATACTTTAATGTTACCCTTGAAACTGTCTCTCATTGGTTTACTTGATGCTACACTTAAATTAGAGGTTACTGGGTTAGGTCAGGGATCACTCTAGCATGTAATGCCTGCTTCTTAGGTAGAATAAATTTTCTTCAAACGAACTGGGGTAGAAAAGGAAGAAGAACATGTAATACCTAATGCTGGTAGATCCCATAGTTTGTGGCTTAATCAATACAGAACATAATTCGATGCCAATGTATTTGTGGTCTTCTGGGCAAAATATCACATGGGATGTAGTGATTTCTTAATTTATTGACCAGGCATGATGTCTTTAGTGCTGAGGGAGCTAGCTAGTGAAGGGTCCCAGAAACCTGGGTCTGCTGTAGACATGCCAGGTTTGCTCTTGCTCTTTGTCTAACTCCAGTACAATGTTGAAGAGGTTCTGGACTGTTGTATTTATCATTGAAGGATTCAGCGGCCTTAAATTAAGTGATTAAATTTAGCTTTAGTCTGATTAATAGTGAAGTCCTCTCTGTTGTCCTAATCTGTTGAGCAGGGCCCATGGAGAAAAAAGGATCCACACGTATCTCACTGCTGGAGCTGGGTGGGGGAAAAGTAATTCACACTGAGTAATGTACTTGTGTGGAAGTTTTGGTTCTAGAATGATTTTTGCAGGAAAATATGAAAGCTTGGAGTTTGCTGCCAATTGTTGCCTGGGACGTCCTGATACGTCCTATCCTCCACAGCACTGCCCTGCTGCCACTAGGGAGGGGGAAGCTGGGATGGAGCAGAAACCATTAGCCAAGTGGTGAAAATGGACTGTCTATATGATGTTCTGATAAGTTGACTAAGAGAAATAAAGACTGCTTTGAAATGTTTTGCTCACTTATTTCCCGTGTGAGTTCTTGCCACCTTTTGTTATAGCCACCTTTTGGCCCTGCAGTCTACTTTTGTCCCCCTATAATAAAAATAAATGACAATGTAATGATCAGTTGACCTCCCATTTGCTGCCTGGAAAAGGAAGGAAGGGGTTAAAGAACATGAGTTCTCTGGATGCAATGCACGATTGAAAGATGCTAATGTACCATGGTGGTCATATGAAACAAAAATCGATGTGGCCTGGGACTAGTGCAACCTGGTTATGAAAGTATTCTGTGTAATTTGTGTAGACATAGGAAGGAGGAGAAAAATTTTGAAATGAGTTGTAAGTCTTTATACTTGTTTCTTACAGTTTGAAAAGTCTTTCTTTGTATGCACACAGTTGGTTTTTTCCTTCTCATGGTTTGAGGACAGAAGGCAGAAAAGGGGTTTTTGTTCGTCCTAAGATGTTATGTTTGCCTGGTATTCTCATTTGCAATAAGGCTCCTTTCATACTATTCCAGTGCTTGAGAAGGACCTTAACTCACTCTCCTGTTAAGAACCTCTCGTGCTGCCAGAAAAATGTAAAGAGGCTGTACACATTTGTGGCTCAACTCTCATCTACAGTACAATGAAGAAAAGGAAATAATACATTCTTGGCTCTCCTGAATTTATCAGAGCCAAAAGGTTATCAGCTGACAGAGTAGATGAGTTATAATTATGATAACTAATGTTACTGGAAGTCTTTAAAAAGCAATTGAATTAATTATGTTTGATCTTGGTGAGAATCTGTGGCTGTTGGGATGTATTTTGATCTGAATCTCTTATCTGGGGTACATTGGAGTGCAAGATAAAACAATGTGTGTGAATTGTGTGAGACTTTTCTTTTTATCTGTCTTGTGGCATAGTTAATAGAGAATATTTTTTCCCGTTGTTTTTATTCCTCTTCTTTTTGGATGAATGAATTGAACTCTGCTACAATTCGGAATCTGCAAGGTATCACAAAAACCTTTTCCAAAGTTCAGCAAACTGTAAAATCTAATTTTAGTGAGAATTAGTGTATGATACAGAGTTTGCCCCTTCTGTGTAAGTTGCACACTTGAAAGAGTTATACAACCTATTTTGCAGAGTGTCATTTTAGACATGAATAGTCAATTAATACACAAATCAGGAACAAAGGAGAATTTCTGGTTAAGTTACTATCTTTTAGCTAAGGTATCCTTTAACTATCTGAATCAAGGAGGACAAGACAAAGTCTGTCTTTATAGCAGAATTCCTTCCTTAACAGTCTTTAGACAATTTTTCTACCCCCTTCTGCAGGACTTGGCATGATGAGAGGACAGCTGAGGACTGGGTGGATCAGCAAGATCATGTCTTCCAAAGTCATCCAGTTCATTACAAATAATGATCTGCTGTTTATTTAAATGTCAGTAGAACAAACAGGTAACCTGCTGCCCTACCATTCCAGTGCAAAAAAAAATCCTATAAGCTTTATTACGAAGTAAGAGAAAGCAGTTTTAATTATATCTCAGTAATGAAGGGTGGTGTATTAATACAAGATGAGTGAATTTTTCTTTACTAAAAACTTACCAAGAGCTGATCCAATTATAATAATTTGTCTTTTTTTTTTTTTTTCATAGTAAGTGGAACTAGTTAAACAAGTCTTCTCAGCTTCAAGAAATTTCTTAATGACCTATTTCGAGTTTCCTTCTGTAGAATAAACAACTAAATTGAATGTGAATAACCACATGCTTAATTTTGGAAAAGATAAGTTATTTTCAATTGCTGTTCAAGTCAGAATATATATGCAAGAGAGACTACTTTTAAAATGACACCCTCAAGGCAAATATATTTATCTAATGTAAAGCTGGGTGAAATAATGGTGCAAAATACTACCTTGGCCTTGAGTTCTTTGGTTTTGCATCTCTAAAATGGGTTTCCTCTTGATGACGGATCAAGAATGTGAACAGAACGGCATCTGAGCATATTTTTTTCATGTGTACTCCTGTCTTCCAAACTGTGTTTAGTTCAGAATGACCCTGTCTGTTCCCAAACTTATTTTAGATTTGAGCTGATGTGTGTACAGTGCTTGACCTGGTCATCAGCTGTGGAAGGTTGGCTATCTTTAGCCTTGCTTAGCTGCATGTTATATCTTAAGCTCTTGTGGTGGTCTTTCAGCATTTTTTGTCAGTACTTGGGGGATTCTTGAAGGAATCCCTCCACTCCTTTGCAACTTTTCATATAGAAAATCATTCCGACATGATTTTTTTCAGGTTATGTGGAAGCACTAGCCAAAGGGAGCTTCATGTTCCGTCTACACGGAAAATTCTGGGCTTCCTGCTTTACTCCAGGCAGGTAAATAACAAGGTACTGGGGTGGCCAGCATCACTTGCTTTATCTTAGGATTTTTTTCCCCAAGTCTTGATGGAACTTCAGTGAATTCTCAGAAGAATTTGTGCAACTTGACCTTGCATTTCCATCCCAGGGAGACTGTTAGCACAGCGAGCTAAGCACAGACAAGGCTGGGTAGTTACAGGAGTATGTTCCCTTATGGCAGTGACTCAAGAATATCTTTGAATATTTATATGGTGAATTAACACCATAGTGTAGAGAGGGTTTGGCAGAAAATCTTTCAGGATCTTGCAAGCTGCTCCGTGCAATGTTAGTGGTTTCTTTGGAAAAGGGTGTATTTAAAAAAAAAAAAAAAAAGCACATACAAAATATGCTGAACAAGGATGTTGAGAGTTGAATCTAGCAACGTGGAATTTTTGCAAAGGCATCTTGCTTTATGGATTGTCATTTATTTGATCAGACCCTTATTTTTAACACTGCTTACATAGGCAAAAACTTTGTACCTCCTTCAATGAATATCTATGTTTCTCTGAAATTCACTTAGTTGTATTTTGTAGACCTTATTAAATGTTTTTCATAAATTGCAAGTTGACCTCAGCTTTGCTAAATCTGTTGTTCTGAGCTGTTAGTGGCATTAATGTTCTGAAGAAGGAAAGGTTCACTCTTTCCAGTTGAAGTTAAATCCTTCATTTAATGGAGAGTTTTGATGAGCGCTTGCTTCCTTTCCTTAATTTTTCCAGGCTGACTTTCCTCTTAGAATGGCCTTGTGTTCCCATGGCAAACCTGCCTGGTGGAGGGGGAGCCTGCACTGAGGATGAGGAATAGTTCACTCTGAAGACCAAAGTTTGGCAAATCTGGAAGAACGATGGAGATTGTAAAAAGTCAGAAGAACAGGGCTGGTTGTTAGAAATTACTTGATTTACAGCAGCTGTGGTGTTACCAGGCAAAAATCTTCAGTGGCGTAAGGGCAGAGTAATTCCAGCTTAGCACCCAGCTGCGCTCTTCTGTGCATGGGTCACACCTGACTCACTGCTCTACTTCACTCCTTGCAGGACACATGGCAGGTAATGCATGAGCAACGTGCTCAATGAAAGACCAGCTGTGCTATGGAAGGTTGAGGGAGAAATTATCTGTGCAGATCTTTTCGGGTGGGAAGGTAGGGCTAAGCTTAACTGCCTGTAAGCAATTAGAATTCATGACAGAAGGTCAGGATATTATACCCTCCACCAGTCATTTCTTCATTAACCAGACCTATGCAAATATAACACGGTCTGTTAAAATTTAACCCCAAGCAATGACTTCTTAGCAAGCTTTCTAGCATACAATGATCAGTGTTGATGCATAAAAATGGGGAGTAGGTGGAAATGCTTGAAATGCCTTAGAGCTCAGTGGATGAAAAAAAAGAGAAATTTCTACACATAACGTACAAAGTGTTTAGTAAGCAATTGTGTGTAACAGGCGTTGGGTGATGGAACTAGCTGATAGAAGCTGTGTGCTTGTACTGTGTTTAAAATACCTGCTAATGAATTTGGATTCACTTTATTATTTAAGAATTGTCTTGTTTTGTTTCATAGTTAAACCTAATCTAGGGATTGAATTTTAATATGGCTATTTTTATTAATTTTTTTTTTCCACCCTGGGTGAAGTGTTCTTCTATCCTCCTCCTACCATGTCACTCCCTTTTCCCTCCCCCCTTGTTATTTCTTGTAGTTATTTCTGTGGAGAAATGGTAGCAGTGACAAAGCAGCTGTAATTGTACATGTGGGTAGTTTTCCTGAACTTTGTTCCCAACTGGAATTTCTTGGACCACTGAATTGCTTTAAAAGCCTCCTAATGTCAGTTGGGTGCAAGGTGTCAGTAGAACCCACTGCTTGTAATAGTTCATCCTTGTTACCAGTCTGAGTGCTGTCTTGGTTTCTCAGGTGAGTGATCCTGTATATTTTAAAGGTTTAACCTTTTTCTTGATTATGTCTTTCAGCCTGCACAGCTCCGAACACTAGAGCTGCCATATCAAACACATCTTTTATCTTGTTAAGAGTGTTCTTTAGGATACACATTTGGCTTGAAATGCAAAGTACTAAAGACCTCATTATACTATAATTATAATTTTGAGACACAATATCACAATGGTAGCTATTGGTTTTATTTTTGTTGTCTTTAAGGAATTGTTTTTCTTTGTAGATGAGGCCTGTTTGCACTGCAGTATAGTGTTGTGTTGTGGGGTGGGTTGTTTTTTTCTTTTAATCAGAAGGGAAAACTGTAAAATCGCTGTCATCTTTGCCTCTCTTCTGCACTAATGTAACAGACCTTGGGCTTGACAAATGCATGTAATGTTCAGGTTATCCATAACTCAGATCTGTGCCTTTGTCAGCAGAAATATCAAGAACATCCAGGAAGATCACTTTTGGTCTTTAGCACTGTAGCTTAGTTGTCTTCAAGAAAGCAAACAAAGCAATCATAAAAGAAAAAACCAGAAAGCTTACCTTGACTTCTTGATCCTTTCTCTGGTTCTTTGCTGCAAATGGGGATTGATGCCTTCAAAATCGAAAGAAGGTAGAACTTTCAAAAATTATGTTCCTGTAACTTGTTTTTCCTTCTAGCCTGTTATTGGGTAACTGAGAGTCCCCTGTGACTAACTTTGAGAGACAAGCAACAAGATTTCTGATAAGTGGCAGAAATGGCTTAATAAAATACCAAATATTACATGCATTAGTCCAGGATAAGCAAGATAATGGGTTATGTCCACTGAAGTTATTGTAAGGGTTGGAGAATGAAGATGAGAGAGTTCTGGGGAAGAAAAAACTGCTTCTGAAGAAACAGGTTTCATGAGTTTCTAGCCTCAGGGAATGACATATTTTAAAAAATGCTTCTGTTCCTGCCCTTCCCCCTCATAAAAATTAATGGTAAAGTAAATAAAAATGTGATTACACACCTCTAGCTTGGGTGTTTCTTCCTGGTGAACAAAAAAACACAGCCACAAAATAAGACAGTGTTTTTCAATGGTGGAACAAGATGCAATAGTGGTGGGCTTTTGTCATCTTTGTGTACGTTTAAAGATAAGAGTGATAGAGCTATATGTAGATGTGTATGCCTGTGCACACATATATATGTAGATACACATATTTCCCTTCTGGGACTTCCATTTCGAAGTGGTGACATTCCTGAGAAATTAGGCAGCCCTTTCAAGTTGAGAATAATTATACAGCAGTGTGTGGATCTGAGATTTTTGTTAGAAGTTTGTCTAATGAGATGTTTCCACTTGGTTGCTTGGGAGGATGGTAAATCCTCTGTTCATACTAAAGCACGTGCCTGTGCTCCCTCCATCACATGCTGGGGTGGGAGTTCTTGAAACTTGTCCTGACCTCCCACACAGATGTACAAGCAGGTGGCAGAGACAGCTTTTCCACCTCCAGCCTGAGTTGTCCCCAGCTAGCAAGGGCGACTTGGAGACAGCCAGCAATGAGGGCATATGTGCACACTTGGGAGCACATCATTGATGTGACTGGACCACTCCTAGGGGGTGGATTTACCTCCTTGTTCCATCCTGGCTGCTTGGGGCAGTCTCCTGGGCATTCGGGATATAGGAGAAGTGACTGTTGAAACCCTTGAATGATAACAATTAATAGAAATGTGGTAGGTTTTTTTTTTCTTTTCTTTTTGTTTGGGTATTTTTAACCATCTGAAATTCAGAATAAGAATTGGTGTATGCTGCCTAAAATTCTTTGGGGTTTTTTGTTTTCCTCTCTCCCTGATGAACTCACCTTTGGACTTGAATGTCAGCTTTCTATGTTGTGACTGGAATATCTCCCTCCACAACGAAAGAATGCCACGTAGAGAAAATGTATTCTTGCTTGTTCTCTTATTTTTAAGAAGCAATGCCATAACTGAGCTAACAGTCTGTCTTCTGAGTTATCCAGAAAAAGGTTTGTAAGGAGAGGGGGAGAGAAATTTGGAACATAAGTGACTAATAGACAGGATGTTTCTGCTGCTGAGTGCTAGCTTCATGTGGTCAGAGACTTTGTGTAGTAGATATAGACAAGAAAGCAAATCTCAGGTAAACAGCTGAGGGAATTCAGATATCCAGCCCCTGTGGTATAGTATTTATTGCCACTTCTTTCTTCCTTCCCCCCCACCCCTCCCTTTCTTGGTCAGCTCTGATATCTCAAATGAAAAGCAATCTTTAACACTTCTCAGAACTATTTATGGATGTTGGGTTCAGCTAATCTGCGTGCTTGGTAAGGTTAATTTGCAAGGTTTCTCATGGGTGCCTTTATTTTTTGAGGTCCATCAGTTTCTCTTCTACATATGCAGTGTTTGGATACTGGAATCTGAACTCTGGAGGTTCAGGTAGATTCACTGTTCCCTTCCAACTCTGGAGAAAAGCTGGTAAATTTTTTTTCTAGTCAGTCTAAAATATACTATGTCTCTTCTGGGGGTCAGGGTCTGAACTTGGAAATTCCTAGCTATATCTTCCTGTTTTTCTGTGTGTTTCTGTCTCTTTCCCTGTTTGTGTACTTTCTTACTTGTGTATGCAAGTGTGGAAGTTGTATTTGAATTGCTCAACAGAATGAACAGGGATAGCAGTGATTTAATGAAGTTGCTGGAAAATCTTAGTTTTACTCGCAGCAAGAGGTCTCCACCCAGCTGAGGAGGCCTCTGCAGTTCCGTGCTGGTGGCTCTGCCAGGCTCGCTCCTGTGAGCTTGGCTTTGTTGAAATCTAAACTTAACTCAGCATTTAAGCATGGCTTGTATGGTTGCCTTGTGGTTTCTGTTCGTACTGTGCTGTAAGTTCATCACTGTGTCCAGCTTTTTAGACACAAGATAATTGCTTTATGGTGGTTTTTTTTTTCTTTTCTTCCACTTCCTGCATGTATTGTTCATAAATCCTAGTCAAAGGTCTGGCAATAACTTGTTAATGCAAACATGAGACACATGGTTGTTCTAGTCTGCCCAGCTTCCACTTTTGTAATGGATTTTGTATGTAGACACAAGGGATATGTATGGGCAGCGATCCATCCCTCCCCCTCCTTCCTTGCCTGTCCTTTACTGCTATTTGCACTGCTGCAGTGCCAGAAAGGGAGGAGAGATGGACTCTAGAGGGCTAAATTCTCTGCAGCGCTTAGCTGGAAGGTACTTGGATATTACATTGATGCTGTCTAGAAGGCCTTTTGATAAAGGGGATCTTGGCACTGTTTTTTTTTTCACCTGGGTTATGTTAAGAGACACTTGGCTTATTCCAAAATAATTTTGGAGAACTTCTGTTCAGGCTGACAGTGCTGAAACACGTCTGCTGTGTTTCTCTGTGAGGTTGTTGTGGATGAGATTTTGTACTTGTGATGTTTACCAAGCTTTTCTAACATTATCCTAATATGTGTGTTGATACTCCCTTTTTTTTTGTTGTTTTTTTGGAGGGGGACGATACAGCACTCTTCAGAGTGGACTTTAATATCCATCAAATTTTTTACAGAGAGCGAAGAACGCTTCTTGCTGCTGGCTGTGATTGTGGGCTACTGCCAGCATGGTGGAATGGGAGCTTTTAGGGTAGGGCAGGTTGAAGCAAATGAAATGGAAACTTCCTTATTTTTGTAGTGGTATTAGCCATGAAGTTTAATGATAAAGTTTGTGCTTTTTGCCTTCAGAAAGCAAGCCTGACTGGTGCTAGGAAACTCCAGATTCCCGTAGGAGCCCCATGTGATTTCTGTAAGCAGCAGGTTAGATCAGAAGTGCTCAACTTCTCCATTTCCACTTCCCAAGCCCTGTGTGGTTTTAGCATTGCTGCTGCTGCTGCTGCTTGAACCTTCCTGCTCCCCAGCAGCTGCAGAACCTGCCCATGTCTTGCATCCTCCCAAGTCATAACAAATCTCTTGGCTCTTTTGTTCTGTAACAGAAGATGGGATTTAGGTGAGGGGGAAACATATAAATAAACTCTGTGATCTGCTCACTGCGTCTGTGATCCATCTTTGGGCCAAACAAGATGTGAGGAATTCCCTCCTGTCATCACTGCTGCTCTGGCATGGCTTCCCAGCAGTCTTCCTTGTTGGAGTGGTTTTAGTTTGGAAGAAGGCTGTTGTTGACTGGTTTCCTAAAGCAGGGGAACAAATGGTAAACCAACTACATAATTAGAGTACCCTTGGTGTTTTTGGCTGGAACTGGCTGTTGAGGGTGTGGGGAATTCCATGAATGGTCATGATAGCAGCCACAGCTCCTCTTGGTTGCTCCCATAGTAGTCACAAAGTTCTTGCTTGCCTAGAGCTGACCACATATCCTTGTACTGTTCTGCTCCTACTCTCTACTGAATTCTGAAATAAAGAATTTGAAATGTGTTGTAGCAATTTCACCCAGTTTGCAGGGAAGACAGAGGGGGCTGGGACAGGCCCTGGGAGCTTTTCTGGGCTTGTTTGTTTAGATGGAGATGGCAAAGCTCTCTGTGGCCAAGCTGGGTTTAGCCAGAAACCTCATGTTGGGGGTGGCTATGAGTCATGGTCTAGCTGGCTGCTGAAATGGCACTGCAGGGACAAGCATAAGTCAAATTTATTGTGACAGAATTCTCCCCTTTCATATTTGCCCATACCTGCTTTTGTGTGCTGGTGGGAGGAGTTCAGTGGTCTCACCTGGTTCTGCTCCAGGGCTTGTACTGTTCTCTGCATCTTCTCTGTCCCAGTTACCTGATCCTCCACACAAGAGACAAAGTGGAGGGCATGCAGTATTTATTTTCAGGGTAGGGATTGGTAGGGATTCATGCTCACTTCACTGGGATGTACTAGCTCAGTGGTAGAATAAGGCAAGGAAGACGAAGTTAATTATGGGGCTTAGAAGATTGTTAGTGTGACAGCACCTGATGATCATGTGGGAATGAGAAGACTAAATGAACAGTCTTATGATTTAGTCTGAGAGCTGATTTTTTTTTCATTTTTTTCCCCCCCCTTCGTGAACAGTAGTGAGGTTTTTGTTGTTTGCAGGAAGAGTAATTGAGTATATGGAGGCAAGTGGTGAGAAAGATAGGAGGTGGAAAACAGCAGGGCTGGGGGCGGTTATTTGGATGTAAAGGGTTGAGAGTCAATGTAGGTTTTTAAAAACTGCTGGTTAATGCAGCTCTTTGTGGTTGTTTGTCTGCATCTGTACCAGAGCTACTTTTCAATGACTCAGGGCCTTAAATACATTCAGTAGCACAAGTTTTACAGAAGATAGATTGTTGGGGTTTGTGTTAAGTAACATCCCAAACAATTTAATTACACCTGTATCAAGTTCCGTTTCTGAACCTTGTCACCCTTCTCCTAAACTGCCTTGCTTATCTCGCGGTCTAAGCTGTAAAGGTCTTTATTGTGGGGATCCCCTTTTTTCCTACCATTTTATGAGGCTAATATATGCTGGGGGGTTGATTTTCCCCTCCCTCCCTCTTCCCCTGTGGCTGACCTTAAGTACCGTTGCGATTAAAACATGATTTTGAGACTGACTTCTGCTTTATTTAAGGGAATGTGTCAGAGCTCAGTGATATTTAATATCAAACAAGCAAAAGCACATGCCAACAGATCAAAGGAAAAACAAGCAAAAATTAATTCATTCTGTGATCATGATACAAAGTTTTTTTTAAAAAAAGGCAAAGTAAAAACGTAGTTATGATGTTTAATTCATACAACTGCCTTAAAAAGAGTGAGGGAACTGCATAAGGAATAAGAAAGGTTATATGACAGTATAACTGTGTGTGGGAATACTGCAGTTAGATATTAAGTTATGGGTAATGAACAGGGTCTGATGTTTGGTTGAATTACAGGTATTGTAGAGAACTGCTTAAATCTCAGGCAACCTGAAGGCAGAGTAGCAAAGAGCCCGCAGGGCTGCACACTCATGTTTGTGTTGGTGAATTACAACTGCCATACAACTTGTTTCTATGTTTTGTTTTTCTTCTTCTCCTCCTTTATTTGTATTGGACTTTTACCAACCTTTAGAGACTTTTTTTTTTTTTTTTTAACAGCACACCTCTAAACAAGCTTAATACAAATTGCCTTAGTATTAGCTCTGTGAATTTAAAGGCGCTTTTGTTGTTGACAGTCCTACAGAGAGAAATGAGGCACGCTTTTCAGCAGTATCCTGCTGTTGCTCGAGAATGAAGTTAAACTGGTAGTAATATAACCCTATCTACTCAGCGCCTGGTAGCAACAACACAAGTGAGAAGGACAGTAGGAAAGATGAAACAAAGTAAGGAATGAAATGTCAAAAAGGCTATGCCGTTCGGAGAATTTTGCTTCTCGTGTTACGGAGATCATGGGGTCATAAAAGCTCATCTGCTGAATGGAGTGAGGGTCCTGAATGTGCAGGATGGTGCATGGTGTTTCAGAACCTCAATCTATTCACTTAAGTGTAAATCCCTCTCTTCAGGGTTACTTATATTACATCCTTATGTGCTCACAATCATGAGTATGCTCAATACATATGTAATATTTTAAAACACATTAAAGTCGTCATTGGTCAGTCAAACAGGGGAGGGACAAGACACGNGAGGTGCTCCATCCCTCTGATCATCTTCATGGGCCTCTGCTGGACCCGTTCCAACAGTTTGATGTCCTTTCTATGTTGAGGACAGTTGCCTTTTTCCCTTTGAGTTTAAGGCTTCAGCTTTAAAATGTTTTTGTAAAAGTAATGTAAAATTTTATTTAACATCTGGTCAGGTTGTTTAGCAAATGTCGAATGTTTTCATAACCAATAGAACAAAATGAGTGTGTGTGTGTGTGTGTGTGTGTGTATGAATGGCAGAAAAGCTGCTGTTCAGACCATGAATGAGTGTGCATGTCTGCTCACACTTCAGGGTTAAGGCATAATGTTTCAGTAGGGTTTCCAATATTGTTGGTAGTGTAGTGTGTGCACCTGTTTTTAAACCTCAGAGTGGTTTAAGATCAGCTTAGCATACATGTATATTGTTGACATTAAATATGTGCTGCATCTCAGTATTTCTGAATCAGGAATTGTGTCTTGGGGTTTCATTTTTCTAGCTTGGGAAGATGTGTGATTTGCCAGGCAGTCTTGTACAGGAAGGCTTCTTGGAACTTACTGTACAACTGTGGCCTCTATCTCAACTTTTGCATGTGACTTAAGCTTTAAATTCAACTAGTATTTAGTTATGTCGGTGACAAAAGCCATACTGCTGGTGGCAGCAATAGCAGAGTTTGAGCATCGTTGTACCATAGTACTTGGAGAGCTACAGACAGTTTTTGAGGCTGGTACTGTGCAGTTGTGGGCTGAGCTGCTATCTGCACAGTGCGTGCTGGCTTTGCATAGTAGGTTTCTGGGAGCTTTATTATGATTTCTTAGTGGGTGGTGGCATTTGAAGAGCACAAGAATGCAATCCTGTCCAGTGGAGCTTTGGTAATTACTCCTCCGCGCACTTGAGCTTCAATAACTGATCCCAGTGTTTTCCATTTGACCTGGCAGAAGCGTGCAAAGGATACATGCAGAAAGCTTGCTGAAAATTTCTTGAAAACAAGTGAGGGTGTAAACACGCAACCTTTTGCTTGCTGGCAAAATTGAATCAGTTACTACCCCTCAGCTGCTTGCCACTATCTAGTTCTCTTCCCACTCTGCTGAAGGCAGAGTTTGTGTGAGCTTTCCTTAGCTAGTGTGGGGCCGAGTGAGGTACCTGCTAATCCAGCTATTGCTTGACCTCTTCAGCTGATGTGTAGGCTGGTCTGGTCTCCAACCTCTGGGTGGGAATCTGGGCAGGTGACTTGAGATGGTGTATATCATTTGGAAAAGGATGTGCAGCTATCTTTTCACTGCTCTTGGCTCTCTGCTTATAAGTTTCTGTGTACAGCTACTTTTGGAGAGGCTGTGTTTGGGTGGGGTTTTTTGGTGTTTATATGTGTAGGTGTTTTCTCCTTCTAGGCAATGGTTCAGTTGTACCGTGTGCTTTGTCCCTCTTCCACACTTTTTTCTATCTCTAGTCCCTTGTTACACAGAAAAGCTGTGCTAAACTGAAAAGCCCTCCTTCTGAGAGCTTTAGCTCTGCTTCTGTGGCCCTAAGAAAGCAGGTTGATGCTGTTTGTTGCTTTGCTCTTTGTTCTTATCTGATTCCCACTGCCAGTTGGCAGTGCAGCGTGGTGGCTCTGTGTTGCCATAGCTGCTGTGTGATGGTCCTCTGTAAACTGACCTCCACTTCAGCCTGGCTTAATAATCAGTTGTTTTGTAGGTTCCAGGAGGTTCAATATTTAACAAAGGACATGCTTTTACCTCATGCTTTTTGTTGCCATGCTAATTGGTGAGAGAGGGGAGAAAGAAGCCCATTAATTTTAACAGTCATTTTAATGATGCACTTGTAGATTCTTACAACTGTGGTGCACTGATTTAATTTTTTTCTTTTAAATACAGTCACTGTAGAGTATTATGCCTACCAAAACATCTGATGATGGATTATCTATTGAAATACACTCTCTGGTCTTGTTGCAGTTTCAGCAATTTTAAACAAGCACACAATGATTTCCAATTTGTAGCTGTTAAAAAGAAATCGGTGGCTAAAGGTTGTGAATTAGCATGTGAACTTTTAGCAGTGAGTGCAGTTTAACTATTGGGGCAAATGAACAAGAGGTATAGTAAGTCTGCACTTAGCTGGAGGGTGTAGAAAGGATTGAACTGGAGTGTGTTTTGTGTAGGGCTTTTTGGGGGTATTTTTTTTTGTGTCCTTTGTGAAAGGAATCTTTCATGAAAGTGAAGTCTCATACTGTGGCAGTAGTGGAGTAGTTAATTTTCAGGTGGCTTTGTCTTTAGTTTGAAAAATTTTGAGGTCTGGCTCTGGCATGATCATGCAGGAGAAGGAACAGTGCAGTGTCCACCCTCCTCATGCTGGGCAGCGTGTGGTCCCCATGGGTTGTGATGCTGCTCCATCACCTGGGCTGGGGTGTGTGTGCCCAGGCTCTGTGCTGGCTCCTGCACACTGAGCATAACCTTGCCATGCTGAGTTCAGCAGGTATGTTTTAGGATTGTTTTTTTTTGACTCTGATAACAGCAATGCCATTTTGGAAAGAGGAATCATAGAATGGTTTAGGTTGGAAGGGACCCCAAAGATCGAGTTCCCACCCCCTGCCGTGGGACACCACCCACTATAGCAGGTTGCTCAAAGCCCCATCCAGCCTGGCCTTGAACACTTCCAGGGATGGGGCAGCCACAGCTTCTCTGGGAAACCTGTTCCAGGGAAGTTGCTTGCCATGGGTTCTCAGCAGGAGATAGGTTTATCCTCTGGCGTGTGGAGAGTTTAACCAGAAATGCATTTATATGGATGTGTGTGTAACTGTCCTCTCTCTGTAATTGCGGTATCTATTCTTAAAGACTAACTCTGGTCAGCACAAGCAAGTTGAACTTCTTGAGTGTATCTTGTGTGCTAATGGACAAAAGGCTACTTGCAGGAAGGCTTTCCCTGAGCTGCAAATAATGGTGAGCTAAATAATCACAGGGAAGAGACTTTGTTTTTTGTATCTAGTTTTAGGGTGGCTCCGACAGTCCAGAATGCTAAAAGTCCATAAGAAACTAGGAAAAGACAGCCTAGGGAGTTAGCTTTAGTTTAGGGAGCTCCCTGCAGTACTCCTGATGCTCAAGAAGGAATTGGGGAGACTTGGGGTTCCTAACGCAGGCTTTCTGCAGATGTCTTTGTGGTGAGCAGAAATCCCGATCCACAGAATGATGACCCTGGGAAGTCCAAAGGGTTTTGTTAACAGTTCCTGCAGAAGGCAGAGCAACTCTGCAGAATGCTGTTTCTCTCTTCATCTGTTGCTTTCAGTTTTGGAAAAGGGTGAATAAAATACATTGTTGTAAATGGGAAGCAGACTGACTGGGTGGCAGAAATTTAATGCTAATTTTAAAAAGACTGCTAATAAATATTTATACTTGTGACAGCTCAGTGGCAGCATACAAATAAATAACGTGCTCTTAATGGTACAGCTGAAGGGTTAATGTCTTTGAGGGTGCTATCTGATTACCCATGTGTCGTCTCAGGCCATTAAAAAAGAAAGGAAACTTCTATATGTTTGGGGCTGCAGTTGTTGGTGGCACTCTGCTAACCACTAATGCCTCAGTCATCACTCTGACTGTGCCACAGTTTAAATATGCCTGTGATAAATTTAACTGTGATTATCTGCTCTTCTTCTCCCCCAGCAGCAGGAGATATGAGGGTTTTAGCTTTCAGGATGAAAGCCATGGTTGCAGCAGTAGCAGCTAGCACTAGTGGTGTCCTCAGCAAAGGCCTGAAGGCTTTGGCAAGCAGCTGACCATGTGCTTGCTCCAGAGCTGTTCTCCAGGCTTCCTCATGTGCTGTCCTTTCCCTCTGCCCAGCGTGAGGCAAACCAAAATGCCCTGCTTGGTCTGTGTGTGGAGAGCTGGGAGGTTTGGCTGAGTTAGGTCTGTTACTGTTCGATATGTGTGTGTATATAGCACGTGTGTATAGACATGTATAGGGAGTGGAGGGTTGCATCTAGAGCTTTTAGTCCCTCCTCCATCCCGTTTTGCAGTACCTAAAGTTAGACTGTGGCTTGTAATTTGCTGCTGTATCTGGTGAACGGGGAGGAAGAGGCTCTTTCCATTAGGAGCTGTCTCCTGTAGGGTTCCAAATATTTTTTCGTATTGACAGAAGCTTTGAAGTGCTCTGGGTCATCCTTCTGCTGTTAACAGGACCGTTTTTATTCTTCATGTGTACTCTGGCCAGAGTTTGTTAGCAGAAGCATGTTTAACTAACATAAGCCAGAACGTATACCTATGGAATTGTGCTCAAAATTAAATCAACCTACACAACTGTGATTTAAAATGAAATCTTCTAGGTTTCCCATTCCTTCTGCCTACATCTTCTAGTTTGAAAAAAAAAAAACATATTAGAAGATACTTCCTAAGGAAAACTCCCTGCACAACATAGAAGGAAGGTTTGAGATGTTTCTGTTCTTGGAGGCACAAACTGACATTTATGAAATGAGCAACAGGAAAAGGTACAAGTAAATTGGTTTTATTCATATACTTGCCTAAGCTATTGCTTCCCAAGCTTTGGATTGCTTTTTAGCACATAGAGGTCAGGGGCGCAAGATGTGTTTTTGAGGCAGTGCCTTTTCCTGATGCTGCAGAGTGTGCTGAGGGTAGTGTTCCTGTCCTGGGTGAGTTGCCCACCGGCAGCTCCCGCAGCTACTTCACTTCTGGGCTGAGCCCAGGCTCCTCAATCCATACCAGGGCAAGTGGTGATGAGAACTGTTAATCACCAGGATGGCTGCTTGGAGAAGCTGGTGTAGCAGACGTTGTGATCTCTCTCTTATGCTTGGGCTTTTGTGCTGCCACCTGGGGCTCAGTGCAGGGCTCCCACTGAAAGGCATGGTACACCCTGGCATACAAGCACACAAGTGTTGAGCTGTGCATCTGTCATAAATTGATCGAGGATTTGTTCTATGAAGGTGCCCAAGAATGGGGAGGAACTGTGTTTCAGAAGGTGTGAGAAGCAAAATGCAGAAGGCTTCTACGTCTCCTGTGGACCTGCTGTCACTCCTCTGGGCTGCTGGAAACAGGTGGCCCAGGATGTTTTGTGAAAGTGGGGTGCTGGTCGTGTGTCGTGGTTGGGTTTCACAGATATGACTAAAATGTTAACAAAGCTTTCTGGAAGAAAAATGTGGTCCACAAGTTTTCTCAGTATTTACATTGAAAATATTCCCTTCAGTATCTATACAAGAGCAAAAAAAGATACTCTCACCCCAATGATAAAATAATAACTTTGAAAAAGAGTAACTAAAGTTGTGGAGACTCTTGAAAGGTGTCACAACTTATCTATAGTTGCTGCTGTGACTTCTTTTGTGGCATGAGCCAGTTGGTTACTTGCAGCAGCGGCAGACATGCTGTTTCACAAGAATCGTGTGTGTTGAGTGCAGCACGGCTGAAGCACTGCATGCTGGAAGGGTTTGGTGTTGAAGCTGCCTCTCAGTGTGAACACTCTGAGAGTATCTGTGTGTTACCCGTACTGCAGTGCTCTAACAGCTGCCGTGCTCAAAGCTATGCTCCTCTTCCTTGGTAGTGAGGGCAGTTACTGTGCTGCTGATTCCCTTTTCAGTAGAAAGCTTTTTGCTGACATGAACCTGCTGTGTGAAAGCAGATTTTAGTAGAAATGCTAAAAAGTCTTTGTTACCCACCTGAAATTACTGTTGCTGTGGGTATCCTGGAAGCAGGCATTAAACTAATGACCGATTCCCATCAAAATGCAACAGGCCCTTGAAACATTACTTTCTGTCTAGGTTCCTTGTCATTTCCTGTTCAGCATCCTTTCTCCTTGGCGTTGCCCTTTAAGCTGTCTTATTTGCTTGCTCAAGCAAGTGTTGTGAGGTCTGCTAATTCAAAACAATTTTGTCAGATCAGCAAAAAAAAAAAAAGTCCTGTCATGTTGTGGTGAAATAAAACATCTTAAATAAAAATATGGGGTGTTAATGTCCCACAGCATGAGAAGCACTTAACTAGAAACTCATTATAATAGTGTTATAAAGGCTAGGGCTAGAGGGGTGGTACAGGAACCCCGCAAAAGAGCGTGACCTTCCTCTAGGAAGGAGGCAGCTCTTGACTCGTTCACAAAGGGAGGGAGGAGCTCTGTATCTCCTTGTTCTGCTTCCATAAGAAACTTGTCTAGGTTGTTTTTTAATTCTTGTATAAAACAAACCTTTCTCCACAGAGATGTTTGGAAGAGTAGAAGTTCAGAGCAGGGTTAACCAGGACCTACTTGGAACAAAGCTAGAAAGAGGGAGGCTGTGAAAAAGAAGCCAGTTTCCTTTTCCCAGAGTCAAGTCATTCAAGACTCTTGGAAGGTTCCCAGAAGGCAAAGAAGAAATGGAAACCAATCTCATTCTAGACTGCCTTGCATAGAGGGGATTTTTATAATTAAAGGATGTTGCCCTCTGGTCCCATTGTTGTTTGCCTCTGTGAACTTTAATTTTAATTTGAGCCCAATGCTGACTTCATACATGCTGGAGCTGCAACAGAGAAGTGATCTTAAGTGTTTTTGAGCTCACCTTCAAATACAGTTCTCTTCCTTCACCCCTCTTTATTTTTTCTTCTTTTTTTTTTTTCTTTTATTTTTCTTCCACCTCTACTCTTTTTCACTTTCCATTCCCTGCTAAGTGGACTGAGCTATTGATCAGTGGTGTTTCATGTATGACGTGTGACATTCAGATCTTCTCTTCTGAAGGGACTGAGTTGCCATCTAAGCTCCAGTCCTTCTGAAAACTGTTAGTTTGCCATGTGTTGAGCCTAGCCTTTTTGGTCTCCATACTTTGTAGTACATGGGCAAGTGTAAACCCACGTGATTTCTACTTACTAGGCTTCTACTTAAGCTTCACTCTACTTTTGTCTTCCCTCTGTAGTTTCAGCAGGTCTGTTTGGCCAGTATTTTTTTTATCATACACGATGATAAGAAGAGCAGGCAGGCAGCCAGCTGCTGTTGAACTATAATAGGGCCAGTGGTATGTACAAAATTTGATTACTGCTGTCAACACCAGACTGAATAAAAGAGAGCACATACTCCAGTCAGAGAGTTGCTAAATAAATGGCCTATTGAAATCAGTAGTAGCAGGAATAAGACCATCTTCTTCTCCTAATGAAGTGGTTTATGAGTATAGAGTGTGCTAGCGTTTTGAACTCTTGAGTTTGTTTAAAGCAAAAAAAAGTCCTCTTTTGCCTTTTTCAAAGGTTGTTCTCCAAAAAAGCTTCCATTTTTCTCTTACTTATCAACAGTTGTGGTCAATGCTGATTTTACACTCGGTACTAGCAGGTTTTAGCTTAAAATATTCCCACCATCCTAAAGGTAATTTCCTCGCAGGTAGGTTCTGACATGAAATGAATTAACGTTAGCAATTCTGTCTCCATTTAGGTGAGAGGTGAACTATGTTTAAATTAAAACCAAACAAGCCTCCCCCTATATTAAGTTAAGAAATATTCCCAGTGTAATATTTATTACATTTTTCAAAGTAAAACCTGCTGTTAGATAAAAGTGGTACCTCTAATATACTTGATGTAGTTGCTGATGGCAGGCAGAGCTTGAGAGCTGAGGTTCTCTGATTTCCCTCAGCCCCTCTAGTATCTTCATCTTGAAGTTCAGGAGACTGATGGAGGCTCAGAGATCAGTGTTTCTATAACCAGTCTCACACACCCTTTCTTGATTGAAGAATGGGAAACACAGAGGTGTTGTAACAATTGCCTAACTCCTGAAGCTTGTACAGATCCTTGAGTCTTGGCAAGTGTCTCATTGAGAACAATCTTAATTCAGTTGTATATGGACCTTGTCTTGGAGTGGTGGGGACCAAGGTGAGATGAGTTATTGCATCAATAGAAGAATGCTCTTAGGGAATGTATAATAAAGTCCTGAAAAAAGGGAGTTCAGTTGCTGCTGGTAAGACTTCTGGCGTTCATGCATGGCTACCCGCTAATTGTCATCATATGCTCGGTAGAGTTGGCAGAGTCTTTCTGCTTTGTGCTTGTGAAGTGCTTGGCACAGTAAGGTTTATATTGTATTTGCTATATACTTCATTGTTGTTTGTTTCTAAAATAGAAATCCTTGCTTTAAAACTTAATTACCTTTCCACATTGCTCTTGTTTGCGTGGTCCACAGAAGTGTTTGGATACAAATGTCTGATTTAGTCTCTTGAATGTATGGTTATTCCTGGAAACAAAACTCCTTTTGTGTAATTCTTTCAGGCTTCAACTTTGGGAATTCTTAAATTTGGAAAAAAAACCTCCAGCCCACAAAACAAAGTAAGACCAACTCTATGCCCCAAATAAAATTTGAAGGAAAATCTTATCTTGATCCCCATCAATACTGTCTGTCTGGTATGTGACACAGTAAACTGTCCCAACTGAATATTAATGAAGAGATGAGAGCTATATTTAGAACAGTTGTCTGATAACATAATACAATGAGACAGATGAATGAAATAGCATCTGTCTTTCTGCCTTTGAAACTAATTCTCCTGTGTACAGCCCCTCTCTAGTTGTAGTTCATGTACTTCTGTGTTAAAGTTAATCTCCCCTTGTGTTTCTTTTTTGTCACTATTGGAATTCTTTACAGTTCAGTATCCTAAAGCTTATATTGTGGAATCACACGTCTTTGAGAATTATAGAATTCAGAGTCCTCGCAATTTGATTATGAAGTTGGCAACAGGATGTTGAAGGTTGAGGGACTGGATTTGCCTTCTGTATTGGTGATAAACACAGTTTCAAGGCCCACTTGCAAAATGACTCTGATGCTATCAGAGCCTTGCGTTATTAACCTCCTGCTTTACTGGACTGTGATCTGTCTGGTTTGGAATTCCTGCACGGTGGAAATGGCATGCCTGATCAGAGCTTGTAATTTTTAACATGGAGGTTTATTCGTAGAACTCCTTTTTTATACTGTAGTCTTGTGTGAAAATTTTATTGTGCTCTCTTTAGAGCCTTTAAAAGATGCAGATGCTCACCTTGCAGAGTTGTTCTGGTTTCATGTTCTACCAGACGTGGAAAAAGTGTTATGGTAATACTGCAAGCTTTTTGCAGAGTAAATGCTAAAAATAGTTAAAACTTTTAAATTTAGCGTGGTATTTGACCAGAGAGATTGATTTGAACAAAAAAGGAATATTGCCATCTTCTTTCCTGTTTTTTGTACATAGAATTTAACTTGCTGGTGCTTTGGGAGCTGAAGTGTCCTGTTTTTATAAGGAGGAGTGAAGCAGTGTATTCATCTGTTTTTAAAGAGGGGGAAAAAATATCTTAATTGGCTTGAAGTCTGTTACTTGTTTACATGCAGCCTTTTAAAAGGTTTGTTTCCTGAATGGTTTTATCAGTCGCTGTGTGGCAGAATGTGTCAAACCCTCTGAGGAAAACCAGTGCTTCCCTCCCCCTCGGATCCCGGCATGCAGTTCTTGCGTGGGTACTAGCATGTACTTCCTCTGCATCTTCACTTTCCTGTTTTTCAAAGAGGGAGCTTGGTCATGAGCGTTCAAACAGCTAAAAAAGTTGTGTGGAAAAAGTACAAGGTTGCTGCACCTCTGGGTATGGACAGGCGGACCTGTTGCCCTTCACTGGGTAAGTGCACGCTTAACTTTGTGTTTTCAAGGCTGTGGCGGATAAAAAGACCTGGCCATGCATGTGGGTCTGGTTTTATCTTCTATACCTGATGCAAGCTGCTTTTCTTAACTTGTTTCGAGTTTGCTGGCTCTAACGGTGGCAGGTTGTGGAAGGCATGGCAGGAAACAGCCCAGGGAAAGGCTGTTTTCTGTGGCGCTGCTCCATTGCAAGCGCTGTGCGAGCCCTAGCTGCGTCACACCTGCAGCCACAAGATCCTCTTGGTAACGCGTGTGTCGTGGGCTTCCTCCTCTCCTGTAACATGTTAACTTTTTCATGGCGTAAGTATTATTGCTGTTCTGTCTGAAAGTCTTAATATCCTCAGTTTTCTTAAACTATGCATTAAGTTACGGTGATTTCAGTATTTAGTTGTTTTGATTCCCTACAGTTCTCCTTATGGTATCTTCTCAGACTTTTGAATGTACATACTTACAGCAGCACTTTCACCCCTCACACTTTTATTTTTTAATGCACTTTGCTGGTATTTCCAAAGAGAAATATTTCCTGTAATTTGGAAAAAATATGTTTTGGAGAGGCGTGCTTTGGAGGAGGAGAAATTGGTGATGTTCTTTTTTCCCTTTCTTTTTGCTATCCTTTCCTACCTGTCCCTGTGGAAATCTTCTGGATCAACTATTCCCCTGTTTTGTGGCCAGGACCAAATAATGTAGAGTGTCATGGAGAAGGCATTCCAACGATTCCTAAGTAACTGTGAATATACTACTTAGATACAGTAATGGTCAGATAAGGGTTGATTATTTTGTGAATCGGTGTCAGAACTTCATGGATGCAGAACCTGCTGATCAGTAGAGAATTTGGTCCATTTGACTTAACTTTTGACGTTGGTTTTTATTGCAAAGCTGGAGTCTGAATGTGGGCTCTTAGAAAGAGAAACAAAAATCATCTTAAGACTTAGCAAAGTAACGGCTAACTTTAGACTAAAATGATGGGCTGGGACTCTGATCTCATGGATGTTTGCTTCTAGAACAATGAGGTGGATTTGGATTTATGCCAGTTTAGTTGAGAGCAGAAATTTTTCCTTTATAGCCCGGTCTGAACTCTCTTAAAACTGTCAAAAAACATCAAGAAAACTCTGTACTGTAAGGGGAGTTACTTTTGGTTGACTCTGGAGAAAGCTCACTAAATTACAGGTCAGAGAGTTCTGGTGTTCTTCAAAATCGGTGTGTATTCAGTCTGCAAATGAGGTGCAGCTGCAGTTGATCACTCTTGGAAAGTTAGAAGTACCAGAAAAACAGTTTGCCTGGTTTTTAACATGGGCCATTGTTCAGGGAAAATGTTTGTTCTGGCTCTGTGTGTATCAGTTCTTTGGGACTATTTCTTGGATTATTTATTTTCCTTTTTTCTTTTATCATCGTATTTTTAGAAAAGCGTAAACTTGGGGTGAGTGTTTATAACCAGCCTTGCAATTAACTAGTGAGCTCTGCAGCTGTGAAACCTCTGCAGGGTCCATCTATGGGATAATAGGGTGGTGTCAATCTCTTTGAGGTTTTCAGACTCAAGTCTTTCACGTGTTTTTAATGTGTAACTGCCAGTGTGTGTACACAGATAATATTTGGTGATGTTTGTGTGTCTGACTGTGTCTGCCCTAACTGGGGCAAGGCTAAGGTGTAGATCTCCTGTGTAGCAGATACTCGGTTGCTCAGGTGCTTTATGTGAGCGGAGCGTCCTTAGTGACTATTTCTTAAGGCCTGTTTAACTCCCTGTGACTTGGGAACCCTCTGTTTTTAAAAGGGTGTCTATCATGGCTGGTATATTGCAATTACAATTTTTCATAATCAAGTGGCAGGATTTTTCCAGGAAACTCCTTGAGTTATAATGCTTTTAACTATAAAGTGTGGGACTGTAGACTTGCTTTCCAAGAGTGGCAGTCTCAAATTCACTGTTGTCTCCACACTC
>VXBW01003149.1:282022-544647 GCA_013400375.1 Thinocorus orbignyianus | reverse complement strand
GGGGGTGGGAGAGAAGAGAAGCCCAGCATCATCTTTCCAGTGGGAATTAAGTGAGTCTTTTCTACTTTTCCAAAGATAGATTTGCAAGGAAAATCTAAAGGGCAGTGCTGTGGGATGCACTCCTGGGGGCTTACGATGACAGCATGTGTTGGAAATCAAGCCCCCATTTGCCTCTCACTCTGGGCTTCCCCCTGTGCACGGAGCAGAGGCCAGTGTTGTCCCACGGCTGGCACCAGCGCTGCGGTTCCAGGGGATGGCAGGGACACTGGCCATCATCCCACACCGCCCACAGTGCTTGCTGACACAGCCTGGCTGCCAGCGCCGTGTCCCTTCCCCGCAGGGTGGCTTTGACGCCGGGTGGCACGGGGACAGGGTTTGGAGGGCAAGCAGTGGTGCTGGCACAGGGCTGGGCGTCAGGATTGCGGCTCCCCCGGAGAGGCATCCACTGCTGGCGCCAGCAGCGAGGAGCCACACCAGAGCCAAGATGCAGCTGGGCATGGAGACCTTGAACGGCTCTTGCCCTGGGATGCAGAGGTTATTACTCACACCTAATTATTTATTAGCACAGACTTCTTGGCCGGGGCACTTTATCCACTCGTGCTGTGCTGACAAGGTAATGTCGGCTCTGTCCCTGCTTGGCTGGGTTGTGTTTCCGCTGGCAGTGACACGAGGAGGCGGGTAAAGCGGCATGACGGGGCTCCAGCTCCTGCAAGCACTGCCTGCCATGGCTTGGGAGGTGCCTGGTTGGACGGGCACTGCTCTCCTGGCGACCCTGTTTCTCCCAACAACCATCTCTGGGGTCTACAGATGCCAGGCTGCAGCCTAGCACCATCACTGAATTAGCAGGAAAGGCATCAGGCATGAGTTGGGAGCCAACATGGAAATTTGCTGGGGGAAGAGAGACTGCGTCAGTGTAAATGCCACTCTCTGTTCAAATGGGATGACTAACGGAGAGCAGCATCCTGCTAGGGGAAATGGAGGGAGAAGACGTTTCACACAGGCAGAGAGGAAAAGGTGTTTGCAGAGCAGCATTTAAGTGGGAGAAAATGCCTCCAAAGGCGGTAGTGTCATCGTACCCAGCAGCTGCATTGATTTCCACCATGTTTCCACCATAAACTTGAGCCCTGCTCCCAAGGCTCAATTTCTGGTTTTATTCTTTCCTATAATATGACATTTGCCTTCATCTCTTCCTCTTTTCATTAGTTCTCCTCTCATCAACTATCAGCTGTTGAAATGGTGGCTGGTCGATGTCTCAGATGTTCATTTAACCTCTATTGAACTGCTGAGCTGCAAGTCATTATTTCCTTCTTATTCCTGTTTTATTGTTGAGTTTGAAGGTGCCCTGATGTTTGAGACAGGGCAACCTCCAGGTGCCAGTCCAGTCCCTGCCTCTTTGCCCAGTCTCCCCTGGGCAGCGATGCTGGGAGCATACTGGACGGAGATGTAGGGGTGAGCTGAGGCTCTACAATGTTGACTCGTTCCTCAGTCTTCTTTCTTAAGGTGGAAGATTTTGCCCAAAAATCAGCATTTGCCTGGCAGCAAAAGTGCTGCGGGAGCCCCGGCTCTGCACAGAGGTTCTCAAGGAGCCTTGTAGAGAGGTGTAGGACCGGCCAAGAAGGTGCCCCAGCAGCCTATGCAGAAGAAAGGGAAGGGAACAAAGGGGAGAGCTTTGCTTAGAGGAAGAAACATTTGCATTCTGCATTCCCTCCTCAAAAAAGTAAAAATTTCTCCTGCCTCCCCTGCTTGGTGGCCCTGTAAGCTTTGGAGTACAAATGGCTCTCACCTGCTGGTGGTGACCAGCAAGGAGGAGGGCCCAGAGAGAAGCCACAGCTACCATCCTACACAAGTTTTTGTATTGTTTAGGAAAATAATTTCTGTGATTCATGAGAGATGTTCAATATGTTTATAAATATATATTTTGACAATTTCTCAGGAGGCTGATGGTTTGTGGGGGCGTTTTCTCCAGGAAAGATTTGTCTTGCAGCTTTGCCCATGTTTGCTTGTTGTTGAGTGCTGTGTTACTGAAAACATCTGAAAATCCCACTCTTAAGTCCACCCTTTGGAGATGTGCTGTTTGTTCTCACATGCTGCTAAGCCTTTTGCATTCTTTACTTTCCTTTTCAGCCTTAAGGTTTTTGGGGAAACATAAACATCCCAGTTCTTCTGCCCAGGATGCACTGGCTGCATGATCAAGCCTGGGAACTGCTGGGATCAGTGTGGCCTTTGCTCTTTCCCTCTAACCTGTGTTCTCCTTCTCCCCACAGGTATGCGAATACTTGTCACCCTGCTGTTAGATACTCTGCCTATGTTAGGCAACGTCCTCCTCTTGTGCTTCTTTGTCTTCTTCATCTTTGGGATTGTCGGTGTGCAGCTCTGGGCAGGGCTGCTGAGAAACAGGTGTTTCCTGGACAAGAATTTTGCAACGTAAGTACAGCAAAAAAAATCTCCACCTTTTCTTCTTTCCTTTCCTTTCTCCCCCTCCCCTGCTGGAAAAATCTCAGTGGTCAGTGGGGTTAGTGTCCAGCCAGGGCTGGATCCAGCAGCACATGGACGAGAGCATGACGTGACCGTGCCGCACAGCTGCGATGGCAGCTCTTAACAGGGCTTTTTCCTTGATTCAAAAGGATGTTGGCTTCAAGACTTTGAGTCTGGCTTTTTTTTTTTTTTTTTGAAAAACCTTTTTTTAATGAAAAACCCCCACTTATCAGCAAGTCACTGAGGGTTTGGAGTGGCTTTTTTATGTTTTTCCTCTGCACCTGAAGGACAAGGATGTTAATGGTTTGGATTATCTCTGTCTGAGGAAGCTGAGATCCCTGACTCTGGGAATTTGAGGATTTAGAACAAACAAAAGCACCACAGCTCTCTTAAGATTGCCAGTTCCTAAAACTGTAGGGGTCTGGGAGGCCACCTAACACACCACACCACCTGGCAGGGGGTTGATGAGATGTTTTGCATGCTGGTACAGACGGCACCATGGAGATGCTGCTGAAATACACAAATAAATCTTTGTGGGTGTATTAAGATAAGAAGCTTGATGTGGAAGGCATTAAAGACATTCTACACTGTGCTCAGCCTGGCACAGGCACCAGGGATGGGCAGCACATTTTGATGCAAACTGTAGATTTGGTTCCTCCAAGCCAGGCAGTTGCATGGACCAGCATCCCTTCCAGGTGCTGAGGGTGCTAATTGGCCTTAATTGGTCTGATGAGCCTCACCTGGGAACCCCACCCTCCCCGTGACCCAGGAGCTCTATTTAAGCTCAGCCTTTGGCCCTCAGCCCTGGTTTGAGCTGTGTCTGTCTGCAGCTCTGTCTTTGTTCCTGCTTTCTTTGGCTCCTGCCTTAGTTCCCTGGATGGGTCCTGGGTCTGGTTCTTCACTTTTCACGTCTGGGGCTTTGATGGATCCTGCTGCCAGCCCTGAGCTCTGCCTGCTGTGTTCAGACTGGGATGACCCTTGGCTCTTGCTGCTGCCCAGCAGTCCCTCAGCGGGACACTGAGCTCAGGCTATTCTGCACTTGCCCCTTCAGAAGTGCAATGTGAGGACACATCTTAAAAACCCATCAGCACAACAAAAGGATCAAAACCAGGTGTAGCCTGCAAGCTTCCCCAGAAAAAGGACCTATGCCTGGGAAAGCCTTTCTGAAGGGCTCCTTTCGGAGACTGCTGGAGGTGTCAGTGGCTCAGAGGTGAGGAAATGCCCAAGATCAGCTAATCAGGGCAACTCTAGCTCTGTAAGAGAAGATAGAGCCTGTAATTATATCTGTTTGTAATCATCTGCTGTCTACAACTTGTACTGTGTCTGGAAAGACAAGCAGAGATTATCCCTCAGCTCCACCTCAGGTCATGTTCTTGCCTCTCACTGATTAGTCCTGTGACTTTCAACTCTTGGAGCCATTCTCTGTGCTGTAGACCATCTCTGATGGCACTTATTCATCCCATCAGAGATGCTGAAAGGCAGAAAATTGATGAGTCTGCCATGTGTATGTGCTTCTTTTTCTACATCCTGGTGGTCCAACCTCACAAGCTCTTTCCTACACCCGCAGCAGGTGTTTGCTGGTCACCAAGACCCTCTGTCACTCAGAGTGACTCCTGAGCTGTTAGTAAAAAGCCCAAAGAGTTGTGTTAAAGCTATTCTGAGGTGCCCCCATTGCATGGGGCAGGCACCATGTGCAGGCAGTGCTTTGAGCACAAGGAGCACAAAGCTGTAATTAGCTTCGGTGAGTCCCTCTCATCTCTTTGACCAGGTTTCTAAAACCCTGTGCGATTTCCTGCAAAGTGGAGCTTTTAAAATTAACCACAGGGGAAGCGTTTGCTAAGTGGAGATATTAAGCAGCCCAGGGAAAAGCAGGCTGTTATGTAATGGCCATTAGCAGCATCAAAGGCGTTGCAGGATTTTCTTATCAGGGTCCTGGTCCGGGTCACTGAAAGCAAAATCAAGGCTTCCCGTGCTAAGCCTCAGGACCTGTGTTTGAAGAGGCAGGAGATTTGGGCTCCTTCCTGCTTCACTATAGCTCTGCACCGGTTCCTGGCCCCCACCCCAGAGGAGCAGGTAGTGGTGAATTTGGGTTGCCTGTGCCCAAGTCCTGTTGCTTGATGCTGTGTTCTCAGGGATGTGGGTTGCTCTAGTACCGTCATCCAGATTGAAGCTACTGTCTGTGTTTTGCTGGGTCAACTTTAGACCTTAGAAATGTGGCTGCAATGAACCAGTCCCTACATTTTTAGCTAGAAGCTGTCTTGGGTTGGCAGGGACTTGGTGTGACAGTTTGGGGGAATCTAAATGAAACTATTCCCATCTTTTCTGTTATTCCTAATTCACTCTCCCAAATCCATAGTCCTAGGCATTAGGATATAGTTCACCCCCACAGTGGCCTTTAACACCTCAACAGCAAGTTGTATGGAGAAAAAAGGCATGGAGTGAGTTTGGTGTGGCAGTAATAGGGAAAGCAATTCAGAGTTATGTTGTTCTGCTGTTGTAAAGAAGGGCTAAAATATTCTGCACTGGGCCCAAACCAGCAGGTCCCACCGTCCAGCAGCAAGATGCCATCTGCCTGCAAGAAAGTATGGAGGTACAGTCAAAGTCAAGCCCAGGGCAGGACTGGAGATGGTCCATCACTGTGTCCTGGTGCTTGGCACTGGTGCTGGAGAGCACTGACCATCCATCGTCCCCTTCCAGGGAGAGGTGCCAAAGAGAACAAAAACAACAAAAAAAACCTTTACACAGGGGATGCAGGATTAAAGTTAATCTCTGGTTTTGATTAGAAGTAAACAGAATAGAGCTCTGTGGGAAGAGGGGAATGAAATTCTGGTCATTTAGTTCTGTCTGCCAAGTCCTCCTAACTCCCACTGTTGTTGTCCTCAGCCTAAAACAATGTTTACCAGCTGTTCAGCAGGCTCTGAGGGGCTGAAGGATGGATAGATGTGCTGTGCACCTGGGTTGGGCAGATGATGGTCATCGTTGAGATTTTCAGTGCAGCCCTGTCCAGGGGAAGACCTGAGCAATTGGCAGGACTCACCTTGACTTCTAGGTGAAAACAGCTTTAAAGTGAGGGTGAGCTTCTGAACACAATCCAGGGCACCAGGAAAGGAAAGGTCATAGCCCCAAAGGTTTTCTGGAGTAAAGCAAGTGTAAGGGAGCTCAGAGACTGGTGCTTCAAATATAGTTTCTTACCTGCTGCATGTTTCTTTGCACGCTCATTGTCAGCAGCTTTCTGGGCCATTCAACTTTCCAGCAGGCATCCCTTGGAAGAAGTGACTTTGATTTTGCCATCATTCTTCCTGTGGAAACCTTTTCTTCCAAATCCCCCTTGAAAGTTGGCTGCTTCAAGTAAAGAAACTATTTTAAAATATAGTACATTCTGACAAAAAAATTGGGGACTACTTTGAGGTGCACTGGAAATTTCTGCTTTGTCCCCTCCCTTTGAAAATTGCACTGTTGCAACGCAAAATCATGCTGGGAGGAGGTTGTTTTATTAAGGTTGCTCTTTTAGTAGTGACTTTGAAGGAATCACAGGCTGTTACTGGGCTGTTGTAGTAGTAAATTGGCAAGCAATGAACTGGAGTGGGTCACTGCTGTTCAGGACATGTGAGAAGCTGTCACTCCCCAGCCAGCCCTGGGGGCCAGAGTGGTGCTTCAGAGGTCTCTGGTGGTTCAGATGCCTCTTGAACACCCTAGGGAGCTTGCTGGCTGGACTGTGCTTCCCTTGGCATTGCATAGCAGGGGGAAGAGCAGTGCTGGGATGGTCTCCACTGCTGTGTGGGTGAGTGCAGGAGATCCCTGACAGTGGGAGCCGGAGGGGGAATTACACAAGGGCTTTTTGGTTAGTCTGGTCTGAGAGAGGAAGGTTCGGTATGCATGCGTGGGAAGGGCAAGCGAAGCCAGCAGTTTATCTGTAACATCTCCAGGATGTGTGTCTCCTCCACACAGCCCCTTTGGCTCCCTCCTGCCATCATGAGCTGCTATCACTGTAAATAAAGGAACTGGGACATCCCCAGCTTGTCTGGGTTGTTGCTGCTGGAGCTGTTCCTTGCTTGTGTGTTGTTATGCAGGGGAGTGTTTTCCCCCTCTTGGAGCCTTTCAAGGAACTAGTGGGTTGGAAGTAGGAGAAGAGAGCAAGTTGTGAATCGCTTTGTATTTATCTAATGCTGCAGGACAGTTATAATGTGAGCATTTCAGTCTTAATTAACTCTGTACCTGCTTAGCATTGTACTGCCTTTGGCTCCTTGGCTTTTGTAGAGCTGCAAGAAGGCACAGAGAGCCAAGGCCGACAGCTTTGAGTTCATCTGAAAGGTACTTCAGAGTTCTGCTTAATTGCTCCTCCTGACATCGCTCTGTGCTGCCACACTGGGTTGTCAGCAGGATTTCCTCCAGAGAGCAACCTCCTCTGGAGGGAATGGATCCTGCTTGGTGCTGAGTTTCCTCCATCTTTTTCTTTTCCTCCTTTGCCAAGGAGGGTAGATCAGATGATCCTTGAGGTCTCTTCCAACCTGGCATTCTGTTTCCTCTGCTTCTCAGAATGTTGCAGCACGATTGTGCTCAGCACACTCACACTGTACTCCAGTGGTTGTGGATGATGTCCTGCATGGGCTGGTTGGGCTGGGAGTGCTGAGCCTGGGGGAAGATGGAGTAGAGAATAATTGTTCAGCCTCCTTTGACGTGAGAAAGGATGGACTTTCCTGCCCCACTGTTGTCCTTCGTGCACATGAACATGTCCAGGGACAGAGAAAGGAAAATACATTGGAAAGCTGCTGCATGCCCAGAGAAAGATGTGTACTGGGCAGCTGGCCGAGAAAGGGGTGTTAATCCTTTCTAATGTGATAACAAGATCCATTCTGGGACTTAGTTTCTCATGTCTTTTCCCTAGAGCACATGAGTCTTGTGATTAGTGGATTCATTACCATTAGTAAGTTATTTGGACTACGCCTGTTGGCAAGTAGCAAGGAAATCAGATTGACCTTTCCTGCACATGGAGGTAAATGGTCTTGGCAGAGCTAATTCATTTATTTTGTGCATACTGGGGATTCCCTCTTTCTGCAACACTGTTGGTTTTCATCCTTGCTCTCCTTCCTTCTTTCTTCTTCTTGGTTTTGTCAGCAGGGTCATTGAGCAGAGGAACTAGACAAAGGTCTTAAATTTGCAGTGCTTGCTGTTGGTTGGTGTGTCCCTTCCCCACTGTACTTGGTGATAGCAGAACATCCTGCAGGTCTCTCCCTCCCAACCAGACAGATGTTCATGGTGTCTCTGTGCCCAGGGCAGACGTGGAAGAAGAAAGGGCTTGAAAAGGGCTGGGCAGAAATTGGCCCCCTTGCGATTGGTTTTGGCCTGTCATAGGGAGGACTTCCTTTTAGTCTGTAAATTATTTTGGGGACAGTTGCAGAACTGAGCAAGGCAGAGAAAAGAGAAGATAAAATCAGTTAGGCAGCAGCAGAACCAAATCAAGCTTCATCCGCCCTTCACATTCAAGCCTATGCTTTGTTTTCCTGGTTTTATTTTCCTCCTACAGCCACCAAAGTGTGTCGTTCTCTTGGTTCTCCAGAGGGTTTATGCCCAGATCTTTTCTACGCAGCTTATTAGATGACAGCCCAGGGCGCTGTGTCTGCAGGCAGTATTTCTCCTTCAGCCCAAGGCTTCCTAAACGGTGACTCATGGGAGACAGGCAGCCTCTCAAATCTGTGTATGTGGCTCATCAAGGACCTTTCCAGTTGCAATGTGTAGTGAATAGAGAATCGTTGCACAGGAGGGAGATTAGTCCTGTAGGTCCCCATCCTAGCTGCCTTCCTTCCCTCCCACGAAACTGGGTGCATGCCCTCCAGCAGAACTGGCTGACACAGCTCTCTGGCTAGCAGTGTTCCCTCCTGGCCTGCCCAGCTCAGATAGACATATCAGGAGATCAGCAATCAGCTCGGAGGGCTGAAATAAAGGTGATTAATTTGGGACAATGAACATGTGTCAGAGTCCTGCAGCTGCCAATCTGTGTGTAGCACTGGACGTTGTGTAGATTGTGCTGTGATGGTGGAAGAGCAAGGGAGCTGAGGCGTGAGGTCAGAGCGGAGCATGGTGTTGATGCATCAGCTGTTCTGTCTGAGCACTTCTTCCACGGTCAGTGTTCTTGGCATGGGCGTGTGTGTGTCTGCATCTAAACACAAAACTGCTCCCAGGAAAGGAGCTTGTGGAGCCATAGCTGCTAATTACACAATCATCCCTCCAGATGGTCCATCTCCCTCTATAAGTCTAGCTTTCCTTTGGGTAGAATCCTAATTATACTGACCCACGAGCTGTGGTGTGCTGAGCCTTCCTGTCTTGCCCGCTGCCAAAAGGTGTTTTTGATCAGGAAACTCCTGCTGCTGCTGTGGTCTGAGATGTTGCTTCCAGGGTGGTGAAGAAAATAAGCCCTTTGCATCTAACTGAACCCCTCTCAACATACCCACTAAGGCCAAAACAGAGCTGCCAGGGCTCTGCCTGCCACTTGTCAGTTAGAAGTCACCTCTCTGGTGTCTCATCTCACTCTCCCTCTGTTTCCTCTCTCTCACGTTCCCCAGCTGTCTTTGCCCACGGTCTGTAGTGCTCCCAGACGCATCCCTGCGCCTCGGTGCGTTTTCATCCTTCACAAGCCTCTGCAGTTACCCCCCTCTGTGTGACAAACTCTGCTGGTTGTAGTATCTGATCTTCTACCAAACACCGTTCTAGCATTGCACTCAGCCTTTTCTTCAGCTTGTTTTATATGGAAATTTCCTCCAAGTTAAACCAATTTGTGGGAGGGGAAGGAGAAGGCTTTCAGGCTGTCCTGGAGGAAAAACATTTTTAAAGTTTCTTCCTTGTCACTTGATCTGAGGTACAGAAACTGGGAGGAAGATATCACAGTTTTGTCTAGAGATGTGGGAACACTGCAATGGGAGGGCAATAACTGGGGAATACATTTAATTATTAGAGAACAATGCCCAGTTCCTCTGATGGGCTACTCTTGCCTATCCCTGAAGCTGGATGAACCCTCAACACCCATCTCAAGTAATTCATTGATGGAGGAGATCCAAATTTCCCAGGAAAGTTGTTCAGGGTTAATGTCCCCTCAGCTCTGCCCTGCAGTGATTGCTCTCTCTTTAAGGTGCAGTTGCTGAGTCCTGCTTGACTCAAGGGTTTGGGGGAGCAATTTCAAGCAATTTGCTGGAGTAACACTAGTCTGAGACTTGTTAAAGCCAAATTTATTCAATAGTTAGGTACATCTAGAAACAGATAAAAATACAGCTGTCCTGTCTTGAAGAATTACCTGCTTATCTTCCACCCACATCTCAATTGGTCATATAATTTGTGTGTTGCCTTTTCCCTTATCTCCTGACTGATTATATAGAGTCTTAGATCCCTGCAGCTCAGAACACAGCAGATAAAGTCAGTTCTAGGACTTTGCACCTTCTCATTTTGAGCAGTCTTCCAGTGTGTGAGTGCTGGTGGGTCTCACTTTTGCTAATCAAACAGCAGGGAAAGTCCTGGGCTCTGCTTGCTGCTGATCTGCCCCAGAGCACTGCTTGAGAAAAGGCACATCCCTGCCATGCTGCAATTAGAGCTCTTGCTTATCTTAGCTGTAACAGAGCCATAAACTTTATCCAGGCCAATTAAATCAGATATGCACTAAGCATACAATTCCTATTAATGTGGGCTCTTTCTTTCCTTATGCAAGTACAGAAGGAATTTGAGATGGCCTGTGGCAGGGCCTCTCCTTGTTAAAGTTCAGCTTGCTCCCCCTCCAGAGGTGCTGAGGGGCAAATTTATTAGAAAGTTGCTTTGCCATCAACCTTTCTGAAGCATGTTTTGAGCATCAGAAGAGCTATTTTAAACTCCTTAGATGGAAACAAAAAGTTGCCTAGATTTTTTGGGAAGGACCTGGTCTGCTGAGATTTTCCTCTCTGTACCCTCTCATTTGAAGAGCCCTGTTGGCTTGGGAAAGCTCAGGCTGATCTTTAACTAAAACATCTCAGGTGCCTTACAGGATGCTGTGAGCGAAAGGTTTTTAGACAAAGGTAGGGACCGATATCTCAACTATGGATTGCTGTCCCCAGTCCAGTAGGGCTGAGGGCAAAGGAGAAATAACACACCCAAACCAGGGACAGGAACCCGGTGCCTTTTGCTGCTGATGGAACAAGGAGGGCATCATTTGACAGGCTGAGACAGCTGGGGTTGTTCAGTCTGGAGAAGAGAAGGCTCTGGGGAGATCTTAGAGCAGCCTTCCAGTACATGAAGGGAGCTCCAGGAGAGCTGGAGAGGGACTCTGTCAGGGAGTATAGCAATAGGATGAGGGGTAATGGTTTTAAATTGAAAGAGGGGAGATTTAGATTAGATCCTAGAAAGAAACTCTTTGCTGTGAGAGTGGTGAGACCCTGGCCCAGGTTGCCCAGAGAAGTTGTGGCTGCCCCATCCCTGGAAGGGTTCAAGGCCAGGCTGGGTGGGGCTTGGAGAAACCTGGTCTGGTGGGAGGTGTCCCTGCCCATGGCAGGGGGCTTGGGACTCGATGACCTTTAAGGTCTCTTCCAACTCTAACTATTCTATGATTTGTTCTCATCCTTCTCTTTCTACCCCGTCCAGGACATACAATCTTACTTTCCTGCATCCGTACTACCGGACAGACGAAGCAGAGGAGAATCCATTCATCTGCTCATCTCATCGTGAAAACGGCATGCAGAAATGCTCCAACATCCCAAACAGGAAGGAGTACAAGGTGGAGTGTACCTTGAGCATGGACTCCTACACCCCAAGTTTATACAACCCTGACTTCAGCAGCAGGAACGCTTGCATAAACTGGAACCAGTATTACAACGTATGCATGGCAGGGGATGTAAACCCACACAACGGAGCTATCAATTTTGATAATATTGGATATGCGTGGATAGCTATTTTTCAGGTAGGATTTTTTTTCTTCTTTTTGTTTTGTCATCTTTTGCTTGGAAAGATTTTGATAGATGCATCAGAGGAGAAAGGAATTTGCTCACATCTGCATGAAACTGCAAATGAAGTCACACCGAGTAAATGAGTCAGACGATAACCTGCCCAAATGTTGCAAGAGGGCATTTGGAGAGAACAGCCATTTTTCAGTGCATTTTAGAAGAGAGGGGGGAAGAACTTTTTGAGGCCAACAAAAGTATGGCAAATTCTGGCACTGCAAATCAGACCTGGAGAACTCCCAGAGATTTTTAAGAGTTAGGATCTCTATTTATTGCTGTAGTATCAGGAAATGGTGAGCGTCGTCCAAGTCCTTAAGCAAGACTTAATATATGATTCTGTGATCGTTCTAAAATGTAGGAACTCACTTGATGGTTTGGGCTTGTGTCTAGGAGTGTGGGGTTATACTAGTTAGCATGCTGGAAGGAGGAAGAAATAATCCCAATGGTCCATTCTGACTGGAATACCTGTGAAGAGATACTTCTTATGGAGTTTGAGTCTCTCTTGATTCACATCTATACAGCTCTTCTGTAGACACTAAAGTGCTTTTTGGTTGAGACTGGAAGAACCTTTACAGGTGACAAAGATGCTCCAGCAACTGAGTGCATTTTCAAAGCATTTGGAGTTCTGGAATGCTAGATAATCACCTACACAGTTCAGAGGCTATGGGCTCTTGGGGCTAGCCTGTTTTGAATGATCCATGCAGTGTTTTCCATTTTTAATTTGGGCTTTCTGTTTTTAATACAAATTTCTTTATGCTTTTGGCTAGATGCTCTGTTTTATTTAGTCCTCCTGAAGTGTAGGTGACTTCCATTTCGAAAAGAGAAGTTCTCCTTTTACTTTTGTTAATGATGAATAGTGGCTCATTTAGAGCTCTAAATTTCATTTACGAATTTCCTTCTATTTTCATATTATAGTATGAACTTAATAACTTTCAGTTTTCATCTGGGAGTTGTAAAGGGGTGATTGCTCGCTCGGAGCATCTTGTTTGCTCTCATGCTGTCGCAGTAGCACACCTTGAATCACGCTGCTGCTGGTGTCAGAGGCTCAAAACCAAATCCAGAAGGGTTCAGACAGATCCCAACTCTCTATCAGGCTATGTTTTTAAAAATGCTTTTGTTCTGTCCAGGAACTAGTATGTTAAGACAGGAGCTGTTATAGTAATTTTGAATATTCCTAACTGGTAGTGAGTGTTGCGTAAAGGAAAGAAGAAAATCAAAGCGAGAATAGTAGATAGGTCTCTGGCCACACTTGCATTCTCCCTTTTCTGCTCTTGCATAGTTCTTTGACAGAGCTTGATGGATGTTCCCGGGAGGTCCCATCTGGCTCCCACCATGGGGCAGCAATATTCTTGCCAGAGAAAGGGCAGAGGGCAATGCGTTGCAGAGTGCCTGTGCTTGTACATTGAAAATGAGCAGGTGCTTCTCAAGGGGTCCTGCTTCCTTTTTACTTCCTGAGCCTTTTTGCAGGCTGCAAGCTTTCATTTCATGTTGGTATTTCATTCCCTTAGCCTGAAAAGGTACATTTCTAAGCCAGGAAGAACAAGCTAGCTACAGGAGAGGTTTCAACTGTTTCCTTTGGGGAGAGCAGAGTGTCTGGCAAAGTTGGATATTGTATCAATAGATCATTTTGGCAGCTGCCAGGAGGTTTATGATTGGTTTTAGTGCTGCTTAGGCCATCCAAATGTTAAAGAGTATTTCAGCCAAAAACATCTTTATTCCTTGTGTAAGTAAGGACTTGCTTTTGGAAGCTGGAAAGACTGTAACTGCAGGTGAAGAAGCAGCTGTTGGAAGTAAGGTGCTTGCTTAACTTTCGTATAGAACAAGTAACTCATTACTGCTTGGGGTTGGGTGCTAAATCAAAACAATTGTTGTAAGCAGAGAACATTTAACAGATAAAGCTATTGAGTTGTGTTCTCATTACATTTAATAGTTGAAGCTGGGTAGCACCAGGTCAGCAGTTAGATGAGGCCTCAACGTAAGCAGTGCAGAGAGCAGAACTGAAGGGTTTGGTAGTTCAGGAGCTTCCCTGTGAATTGGTATTGAATTACTGGGCAGAAAACACTCTGCTGTCTTCTGGATGAGATGGGGCCAATTGTCGTAATCCCTTCTGGGGAATAATGAATCTGTGGTACTTTGACGGAGTTACAGTGGTCGCCTGAACCTCAAGGTCTGGCAAGCCTCCAGCTTGCATAATGGCAATCTTAGGACTCAGCTGGATAGAGCAACCCTCATGATTTATCCCAAATGAGTTGGAAATCTGGAATGGTTTAAGAGCTGTCAGAAGGGAGGTTGTTGAAATGAGCCCCACAGGTGAGATTCGGATGGAAGCTTCCAAGTGCAGTGACTGCAAGTCATGCCCAGGAGTTTTCCAAGGACGCAGTATGATACTGTGCAGGCTATGAACAAACCAAACCCAAAGCATACTTTGACAGGGAAATCTGAGGATCTCTACTCCAAAATGTCCTTGCGAATGGTGCGCCAAGGCAGGAGGCTAGCAGTATGGCCAAGCTCTTCCAGCTGCCAGAATTCAGCTTTAAGCAATCAAGCTGAAAGATGATTAACTTCATGGTAGTGATCCTGAACTTGCACGTGGGAATGGGACATACATGCATTGTCAACCTTCCGAGCAGAAGAGTAAGTCAGAGGCATGAGATATCAGAACCAACCTAGTGTAAATGATAAAATCTTAAAGCAATAAAGACGGTGGCTGCATCCATGGGTGTTTTGAAAGGATAATAGTTCCTTATGTAATCCTGCAAATGATTCATGTTTTGATTCCCCTCATTTGTTGTGTAATAGGCTAATTCATGTATATATTTGTTACAAAGGCGCGTTCAATGGCAAATTATGTGAACTAATTAGCTTATTACAGAATAAATGAAAGGAGATGGAACCTAAATTAACTGTGAGGTTTGGCATGATATTAAGATCCCTTTATTGCACATGAATTTCAGCCACAACAATAAGAGCAGTAATTACAGGTATTGTCACACTGAAAATGATGAATTACCCACCTAAACAAAGTCCAATTTAATTTGAATTACTGACAGCCTCAGTGAAGCAACCAAAATACTGCCACCTTCCCAACAACAGTCTTGGAGTACCCAGACCTGAATGAAGAAACCCATTAAAACAAAAAGGGGTTGGATAAGTGGTAAGATACACAGTTTGGGAAGAAGACATGATTTACGCTAATTTGCAAACCACAAAACTATTGCTTGGATGATTTCATGTCTGACTCCCAGAAAAATAAGACCTGTAATAGCACTTTAGATCAGAAGACAATGCTTTTGGCAAAACTAGTGAGGCAAAGTTGAAGGAGCCAATAGCATTCAGCTAGGCAGAACCAAGATGAGATCAAGGGAACAAGCTGTTCCTCTGTGCCTTCTTCCAGGATGTAGTTGGAAGGACTAAACTTTGAGAGCAAATGTACAGGAAAAAATTACATAGACGTTTCAGGAAATGTGCATCCAATACAAGAAAAGGTTTGTGTGGTAGTTCAGAGGGGTTCTGACACTACTGGTGCTGGCTGAGTTACCTTTTCTGTGACCTCTTCTTCACATGTTGTATTTCAGAAGTAGCTGCATTTTCTAAGGAGCTTCCCGAATAAAAGACCCTCTTGAAATTAGTCCTTGGGTGCTGCTCTCAGGTTCATGATTCTGTTTCTGGCTTGTGTTATTCTGGGTGCGCGTTGCTTCTACAAGGTTTTGCTTACAAAGACATCTCGGTTAACAAGTTAATCAAGTCATAAAAGTTACACATCTCTGGCCCATCATCAGAAGGCCCTAGCAAGGGAATTCTCAGAGGAGACTATTTTGCATTCAACAGCCCCCTTGCTGCTGTCAGGAAGGAAAAGAAAAAAAGCCTGGTTGCATTCACGAGAGCTGAAGACAGCCCAGCAGGCACACGACATGATAAGAATGCCCAAGAAAGGAAAAGCTGAATCACCTTCTGAAGAAAGATGTCTGGAAATAGAGCAGCATTAAAGGAACTGTCAGCAGCAGCAAGAGTTCAAGGGGTTATCTTGATAGCGTTCTCGGACGGAGAACTTCTCTTTGCACGTGGTCTCACCAAAGCTAGGAGTATGTTACAACCATGAAGGTATGGGTGACCAGCTCAGGAGAGAGAACAAGTTTGGGGTGGGAAAGCGGGGGGACTGATGCCACCCACTTCTTCCTTCATTTGTCCTTCTGTGGAGACTGTATTCCTCACGCGATGGCAGGCTGCCTGAGCAGGTACGACAGCTGGCAGTGACAGCCGTATGCTGCAGGCCACCTGCGGAAACAGCCCTTCCTTTTGGACGTGAAGTTACCTCTCCTGTGCTCTGGCTTGTCAAAAAAGCCCCTGGGAGCTTGTGTAAGCTATCTCAATCCAATCAAGGATTTAGTCATTTTGACCCCACGCTATGTGCTGATGAGGAGTTTGTTTTGTCTCTCTCTGTGTTGCTGACTCTGCTTCTGCCAGGATCCGCACCCCTGCGAGCTCAGCCTGTAGATGAGCCAGCTGAGAAGGCACAGAGCCTAGGGGGAGATTTCAGGTTTGGAAAGAGGAAGGTTCATTTGTCTCATTTCACCATTGTTTGGTGCCCTGGTCTGTTCCACAGCTGTTGCCCACTTCACATGTTTTTTGGCCTCTGTACATCATGGTTGAAATCCTTCCTTGAGGATTTACCCCTCACATGGAAATCTTTGAGCTAAATCTGTGATGGGAATCATGTCTTCCATTCGAATTAAAGGAAAAATGACATGTACTTCAATGCACTTCTTCTATGGCCAAATGCAAGAATGAGCTTGGAGTCCCTTCTCAACTACACTGTCATTCTGTTAAGATCTCCTTTGAGGAGACAAGACCTGAAGCTCTAACATTGCTTTTCCTTAGAGTAAGCACAAACCCTGCCCTGGAAACTACTGGCAGGGTCATTCCTCTTGGTTCCTACCCACACGTCGTCCTCTTATCTGGGCTGTGGCTCAGAGGGATATTAATAGCGACCTCTTGGAAGGGGAACTTCAGAGTACCTCAAACCAAATTCCTTGAAAATGACAGCTCAGGAGTGGTTACCCCAATGTCTCAAGAGATGCTACAAATAAGCTTGCTTGCCTGTCTGCTGCAACCTCAGTTCTTCCACTGTCAGTGGTCTTAAGTATGTTGGGGAGCAGCCAAAAGGCACACTGAAGCAAAAGGAAGTGAAAGAGCCTCCAGCTGCAATTGTATTCTGTGTGTGCAGCATGTAGTTTTGTGGGCCATGTTTTTTAGAAGCAGCTGTCACACTGGGTACCCGTGTTTTCAGAGTAGATCATTTTTTTGGCCAAAAGGACTGGTTTATGCCAAATGGTTCATTCTTTAAACTGGAGATGTCAACAATTTTTACCTGTGCTGAATTTGGCAATAAATGAGTTCTAAGCTTTTCATTTCCACTGTTTCAAGGTGATGCTTTGTCACTAGACTTGAATTTGGTTTGGATCACCAAAAATATGTCACTCTAAATGATGAGGTTTGAGTTTTGAGGGTGTTGCTTTTATTTTTTCTTTCCTAATTTTTTCGGCCAAATAAACAGTATTTTCTGCATTTGAAGAGCTTTCATGATGAATACTCACTCTAAAAATATCCAGCCCCTTTAAAGCATCTCAGAGTATGCTTCCAAGAGGATTAGTTGCTCTTGAAAAATCTTCTTCATCTAAGAGGCTAGGAGGAATCATCCACTGTAGCACGTCAGAGAGGCCATCCTGATTCCGGGTCTAACATATGGGAAGTGCTGGAGGGAGCCGAATTGGCACAGAAACCTGCTGCAAACTGTAGGATTTAGTCCTACCTCGATTATAGACTCTTTTATTCAGAGCTGAAGGAGGGGTGCTGGTGACAAGCCACAGCCTCATCTGGAATCCAGTTAAGTGGTAAAAATGCATCTTGAGGTGCATCAACAATTCTTGCAGGGAAACCTCATTTTGGTTTGATTGCACCAAACCTTCTGCATGATCAGTTGCTGCTGTTGCACCTTGAAGTGTTGAGGTATATAGCTTTGGGGAGACTCGTATGTGAGGTCAAAGGTTCAGCTCCTTTACCCTGATGTCCCTACACAGCCATCTCCAGGCTGCATCAAGTTGGCAGATCCATCCAGGAGAATTAGATACCCCATACACTCTCTAATTTGTGTGTCATAGTCCTGTACAGAGGGCTAGTTGTGCTTGAAGCCATGTGCCCTTTGTCTCTAATATTACTTGAAAGAAGGTGTAACAATGGGAATGACAGAAATCCTTACTTTTTGTGTTGGGGCCAGTACCCAAAACTACTGCTGTGTTCCAGTGTGGACTGGAGAAGCACTGTCATTCATGTATTTGCTATATGGTACACTCATCTGTAAGCAAGGATCTCAGTTTGGCTTTGGTTCCCTTCTCATTGCAGACTCTTCATCTTTCAGCCTTGCTCTGCTATGAAACTCTGATTTATGGTGCTCTCTATGATAATGGACTTATTATTGCTGAAGCTAAACAGTTAAATACATTCCCTGTGCATAAGATACTTTACACAAACAATGAAGGCAGAGGATAATTACCACAGTAAATCAGACCTCATGAATATGAACTGAGAGGTAATTTGTTGTAAGCAGCAGTCATCTAAAATCAGTGATGTTTTTGCTGTCGGATGGGGATCTTGAGTTATTGAGTGTGAAAGAGAGACAGCAACTAACCTTCTCTCTGTAGCAAAGATTTTTGAGTTTTTATGCCATTTTTAAGCCCATAGATCCACTTTCATGATGTTCTGGGTCACCAATAGCTGTATCAGTGATGTGTCCGACTTCATTGCACACTGCTGCACTCTGATTTTCAAGACTTTGGTAATGCTGACCAGAGATCACAAATTTGAGAGGTCAAGTGCAAGGTTGCACTGTTTCCTTTTATTTTCTGTTTTGCGGAGGCCACTTTTTGGATCAGATGCGAGCTTTGCAAGACTCTCAATTTATAAAGAAATGACTAAAGTCACTTTGCAAAGTAAGCAGGCCCACAAAGTGAAAGGAAAAGCATCTGTTCAAAGGCCATTACTCAGAATATAATAAAACCTGTTTTTCTGACCACGAGGTTACTTAACAACATGTGTCATGAGGAAATAATTAAAATTGCAAAGTTGGCTTCGAAAATAGTGATTTGATTAGCTGCCAAGCACTCTGCATACGGAAAAGGAATGCTCCATTATTCACTGGTCAGTGCTTGCCAGCCAAATCAATATGCCCGAGAGGGCAGAATATATAGATAAGAGGCTTTCACAAATGAATGCTGAAGGCCTTATAAAACTTACGGAGACCATCACAGTAATTAATAGCTCTCACAATTTATATCATTGGATCTTGTCTTGATGAGGTTTATAAAAATAAAAAAAAAAAAAACACCTTGAAGTAAGGCCAGGGAAATGATGAGATAAAAAGAAAATAAAACCAAATAATCCTGGCAGTCTTCAGAATTGCTGTTCAGTTCAGTATAATTGATTTTGATGCAGATAACTCTCATCTTGTCCCCAAAGAACTCAATTTAGGCCGAAGAAAAAGAGGCTGAGTGCAAATTATAGATGTCAATTAAGATGAACACTTTAAATGGCTTGGAAGCGCTTAGGTTTCTCGGTATCTCTATATTATCTCTGGCTTTGGCCAGGCACTGAGTTGAACAAGCACCTGCAATTCTGAAGTCAACCACCAAGGAAATCTCCGTTTTCCAGAGTTATGCTTTTTAGGGGTTTTGATCAAAGTGTGAGATGCTGATTTTGGTTCCCGTGCTTGGGGAGGCTGTCACTACAAAGGAAGTTTGTTCAAGTAATCCTGGAAGTGAAGTCTTGCCAGGAGAAAGATCAGGCCTGGGGGCCAGGCAGGAGTTTTGTGGGCTGTGCGTTCAGTTCTCAAGATCTTTTCAGCTTCACTTCATGCAGTGATTTTCCAAACTTTCCCCGATTGATTAGTGGCACCTCAAGGCTGATTTCTATCTGCAGCAGTCCATCTGGCATTAGCCATTAGTGCTTTCTAATATGCAGAAAGTAATTCAGTGTTTGACTTTACTAATTAAAGCAGTTTGGATGTTGGGGTTTTTTTTGCCTGGATGTTTCTTTTTTTCTTTTGCTTAACTGACACTAAAGCAAAAAATAACCTGCTCTTGAAAGGATTATAGCCAAGGACTTGCAAAAATTTTGGCAGAGCTCAAAGGCCAGGATTTTTATGATGAAAACTTTTGACGTAATAAAAGAAATTGTTCTGCAGAGACCTTTGAAGTGACCCCAGAAAAAGCAATGTAAACCTCCTGTCTCCCTGGGGACAACGAGGAGGTCTGAGTTAATTGCCAGCATGTTTAATCTACATCTCTCGTGATTTTCACTCTGGAGTTTTAGATGGATTCTGATTAGCTTAACTAGAAGACCTGATTCTGTCCTCATTTATGCTACTATAAATCAGATGAGCATCTTTGTTACAACTGATGAAATTATTGTGGCATGAGCAAACGAGGAGGATCAGAATCACAGAACAGAAGACATTAAATAAAAAGTAGTTTCTGATTGTCCACTCTCATCCAGCTCATTAGTGTGGTAATTGGGGAGTGCCTGGCCGGGGACTGCATGAATGTTGTCCAAGCCAAAGGTCACCGAAGTTAAAATCTGTCTTTGCAGTCACCTGAGTGAGCTTTCTGTTAAATCCTTGCACTGATGGGAGAGAGGATCAAACACAAGGCTCGGGCTTTAGTACTCAGCCTCACAGGTATTGATGGGAGACCAATGATTTATCCCATCCCTGTCCATGCTGTGTAAGAGGTAAAAGGCTGAATGATTAGGCAAGGAGAATCAGAATGAGCAGCATACAGGTTCTCCCATGGGTTAGAGGACAGCTCTGTTCTCGCCCTGGAGTCTCAGTCCTTCGAAGGCAAAAATCGTTTCCCCGTGCTAAAGGGGCAGCATCTCCTTTCCCATTGGGTCTGCAGCATGTGATTACAGTTGGCAGCACCCTCCAGGACAACCTTGCCAATCATCTTAATTGAATCTTTTAGCTATTTCCCTGCAGCTGCAAATTTCAGTGTGTCACATATCTTGCGCATTTTTTTTGTCAGAGCAGAATTAGGAAATGTGTTTCTTGCTGTCTTATCTCTGTTGATAAATAATTGTATGTTGCATTTATTGGAAGCTTTGAACTGGTACATTTGGAGACAGTGTTTAATACGTCTGTCTGTGAACAACCATGGCTTGAACAGAATTTAATTACTGAGAATGGATTGCTGAGATTGGAAAGCGCAAGAAAGGTGCTCCAGGTCCTTGGAAGACATCTATAAAGGGCTTGAAGGGCCAAATGCTGGAGCTGCAGTCAACTGGATTAATCAGATTGGAAAATGAAGAGAGGAGGAAGTCATTTCTGCTTAGCAAAGTAGGTGATATTGCATTTGGGGTGCCCCAAGGGAGGAACAGTAGGCAAAGCAGCGCGGAAAAAATGTATCCGTGTCCTTGGGAGGATAGTGAGAGTTGCTGGCTTTCCCTCTGAGTTCATCTGGTCTGAGAATAAGTGTGTGGGATCAAACAGTGCATTGCAGGGGTGAAGCTTGCACCAGTGCAGATGCCTTTGACTTGGTTCCAAAAATAGTTAAAGAGTTTTGTTCGTGGTGTATAGACCAGCTGTTGGCAAATTCAAATGGTCTGGTTCCCATTTGCACCGAGGCCTTGGTGGGGATATGCAGTGAGATCTCAGAGTAGGTAAAAATGTATTCGTAAAGTCATTTGGAACAGTTTAAAGGACAGCAGGGAAGAAGTCCACAGCATGGCAAGAGTCAGGCTGTAAAAATCATAGGCACTGCTTCAGTCCAGACAGGTGGCTATGCGTGTGTGTTACCCTGCATTTCTCCAGAGCTATTTGATTAAAAAAAGAAAACAGATGTCTGTGAGCATGCTCTCTTATGGGATTGCTAGTACTCTCTAATCCTCGGCAGCTCAGGAATCCTTCCCCTAGGTACTGCTGCATTTATACTGGGTGATGAGTCCAAAAATGAATCCACAAAGATGTCAAACAGGACAACAAAAGCCCAGCAGTCTGTTTATCCCTCCTGTGTCCCTTTGGTTTACAAGTGAGTAGTAAATAATGCAAATTCTAATTACATCTTAAATATTCTGAGATCTGGATGAGCATTTTCAGCCCTCCAGAGGAGAAATGTGGTGTGTTGATTGATTCTTGCTGAAAATGCTGTTGAGCATGCAAGAAAAATACCTCTGTAAATGTTGGTTGGCCCTCACTCTTGTCTCAGCAGCTGTTTCCCAGGTGGGGAGCTGGCAGCCCCTGCAGAAGCCCAACAGCAGCCCTCAGGTAGCTCCTTTTGTAGAGAGGGCTCTGTGTTTAATCATTTTAACACATTCTATTTGAGGGTTGCCAGCCAAATACAAATTCGGTGCAGAGGTGTATCCAGTATGTTTGGAGTCCCTGGGCTCATTTTTCATCCCCAAATGTAAATGGATGGAGCACCTGCTGTGCCAGCTGTGGCAGCCTGATGCTCAAATAGAGAGGAAGGAAAGGAAGGAACTTTGAATAACACAAAAACAACCATTTCTTAAGTAGTTGGTAGTGATTTGGTTTAGCCTTGTGTCGCCTGCCAACTTGATCCCTCCAGTTTCCCCATGAACTTACCCAGGTGTTGAGTGCAGGAGACGGTCTGCTGCTGGGCACAGCTCACACAGGCAAGGGATGCGACCGAAAAGAACTTTGCTCTCTATAAATGTTTCAACCTTGTTAAAGGAAAGGCAGCAAAGGGCATTTTGAGTTTGATTGCTTGTCCGTTTCACGCCGCTGAACAGACTGATTACTGCCTGTGTCTGCCCAAGCAGCTTAACCCCTTCTCAAGACTCCAGGGTGAACAGCAGCAGCTGCACACACACGCACACACACACAAAATGTGTCTGTTGCTGAATATCACAGATTGATCTCTGGGGTTCACGTTGACTGAAAGCGTTCTTTTTGTTTTCATTAAACCCATGCCACTGGAAGCGTAGCATTGCCATCTGATACCTGTACATCACTAACCGGCAGCGAGGATGTGATATAAAAGAATATCTAATGCATGTGATGAGGAACAGGAGAGGTGGGTGCAGTTTGTGTAAATGCAACCAGCATGTCACCGCACGTGGTTGCTCCAAGGCTTAAGCAATGCTGACAGAGTAAAACAGCTGCAGGGACAATTTTTACCTGCTTCTTGGCAGACCGTATTTATTGGTTTTAGCATGGAAATGTGTTCACTGGCTGCTTCTCACCCAGCTGCGTGGTGGGTGGTAAGTTACGTGGGCTTCAAGGTGGGAAGTGGGTTTGAAAACTTGCTGGTAAGATGCTGCCGCATTTGATTTCAGGGTGAGAGGAATGAAGGGTAAGTAGCGTTTGTCTTCCAGCACCCATGAGCTGACACAAGTTGCTCTCACAGTCTCAGGGAAATTATTGTGGGTACTGATGGTTGTGTGTTCTGCAACCATCTCCCCTTTGCAGCTGTGGTCATTTACCAAAGATCCATATCTAGGAGCTTCTACCAGCTCCTTCATTAAAAACAAAAACAAAAAACACAGGAGAAAAGTTGCAAGGATTCATGTCTGACTTCCTGCCAGTGTGTTGTCCTGATGCTCCAGGTGTGACAGCTTTGTTTTCTTCACTGCTTTATGGATCAGCTTTTCTATACACACCATACAGAAGGTCCTCCACACCACTGAGGTTTCACCCTTTTCTTGTTCACAGCAAACTAATTCACAGTTCCTTCACTGCAAACATGGTTTAAATCAGGAATGATGCCACTGGAATTGGAGGCAGGCAGCAGTTCCTGGTTTATGCTGGGACCACCAAGGCTCGTGTTAGGTATAGCAAGTAGGGTATGTCAGTGCAAGTAAACACAGATAGGAGCTTTGATTTTGTTGGAAATTGTGCTGGGATTTCAGTGCTAGGACTAGTAGCAAGATAGCACTGGAAATTTGGTATGTTTTATCTAAATAAAATGTGTAAATTACATGACAGAATTCACTTTGCTCTGCACACAGCCTGTGTGGTGTTAATTAAATCCTCAGCTTCTTTTTTAGTGGAAGGAAAATTGAGAAAACGAGTATGAAATCAATTCTACATTTAATTAAAGTTACTCTCTTCCATTCAGATGCTTTTCCACTATAATACTGGTGATGCAGTTGTAATGGTGAGTCAGTAGGAATCACAAAGGAGTTGGTTTTACAGAAACAAGGGTGGCATTACAAAACCAGGAGCCGAAGGTAAAAGCCCAGATCTCTGCACAAAGAGTCTTCTGCTTTCTTTGTAATCCTTCCTTAGAATTTCTTTGCACTGGCTCAGAAACAGTGTTTCGGGTGTTTTACTATAATGCTTTATCATTTTAATTGTACCAGATTCCTGTAGAAACCTCAGACCAGTCCTTTGGACACACTACTGCTGTTCTAAGCCAACTGGGAAAAGAAGTGCAGCAGGTCTGCATGGATGGATCGTGAGAGACGCTGTGGAATGATGAATACCAGGCACTGCTGGATGTTTAATAAGCAAGATGGGTGTTTACTAACTTTTTTGGTTGACTCTTGTTCTTACACTTTCTTTCTCTGTCTTTCTGTAGGTTATAACCCTGGAAGGATGGGTTGACATCATGTATTATGTGATGGATGCACATTCTTTTTACAATTTTATATATTTTATATTGCTTATAATAGTAAGTATGAACGTGATATGTTCCCATTCCTTGTCCTTGTTGGGTAAATTTGTTCCCTGGGCTTTTCACAGAGGAGGGTCGGCCAGGATTCAGCATGGGAGACTTTCCTCCCACCATAAAGTATAATTATGCAGGTTTTGATTAGTGCTGTGGGGACAGATTATTGGCTACAACAGTCCTTTTTAGTGTCACATATAATGCATAGTTACAGCTTGTGAAGCCATATGGTCTTCCCTCCCTCTTACTCTCCCAGCCTTGATCTTGTCACCTTGATGCATCCTAACTGTTGTGCCTTGGCCAAGCAACTGCTAATCAGAATAAAAAGTGGAGAGGCTGTGCCTTCTCTTCCATTAGCCTCCTCAGTGTGCCAGAGGATGCCTCATTTCAGTGAAGGACCCCCAAACTGTTGAACTTCACCTCAGCCCTTTAAATAACAGTAGTAATAGCAGTACATCTTTCTGAGGTCTTACAGTGCTGTTGTTCCTGAAAATAAAGTATTACTCACTGGAAGTGCTGGAGATTGCCCTCAGAGGCTGCCATCCATGGTTAGCAAGGTTCAGCCTTGGCACAACCTTCTCCAGGGTCTACATCTATGAAAAAGTTAAGCATTTAAGTCAGGAGGAGAGCAGAGGGGAAAGTACCGTGTAGATCTCAGGCAGGACATGGGACGGATGCACTTCAAAGTGCTTCTGTGGCTGGATATTCTTTATATATAACCCCATCTTCGTCCATGGGGTTTTAAGGTCTTGGGAAGTCAAACCACCACAGTTCCCATCACCAGTGGGAAAGGCATGGATCACGGCAGTGTTAGAGTTTACCAGTAATGAATAACATTCTGAAAACAGTGATTTTTGAGCCTTTAGCAGTGGGCCACGCATAGTAGAGATTTACGCTCCACTTCTTTGAGCTCCGCTCTACATATGGATCCTTGCAGAAAAGCCAGAAGGTGACTAATCTCCAAGTCACTTGGAGCTGGGAATGGCACCCTTGCTGCTTCTCAAATGATATCCAGGCTGATATTACAAACTATTGGAGAACAACACTGCAAACTGTCTCCCAACAGCTTCCCCTGAGGATTCACCAGACAATGGCCCAGATTAAATCCATACGTTTCCTACTGAGCACAGCGCAGAGGTTTGGCCATGTAGACAGTGGCACTTTCTTGACGTCAGTCCCTTTCATGCCTAAGGGCACTGATTCTCTGATGGGAATATTTGACATTTTCCATTGGCTGATTTATGAACCCAAGTGGTGAAAATACAGTTTGTGGGCACAACAGCTGAGGGAAGGATGTGGTCTTAGGTCAGTTTACATTCTTGTCCTTGGGACTTCATTTTGAAAACCTGGTATCACCCAAGAACACATCAACCCAAACAGACAAAAAGTCGGACCTTTCTAGGAGCACTGAACCTTCAGGAGATGCATTTCTCTGTGTCAGAAAGATACAAGAGTACAAGGTCACAGGTGCATGGACCCTGACCGTCCTTCTCAAAATGAGGGTGTGCTATGCCAGGGTGTGAAGTGATAGAGGAAGAGAAGAGGCAGTTTTATCACAGCACAAATTGGACTTTAGACCATTTTCCCTTTCAGGTTGGCTGGATGGTTCCTAGTGAACTGTTTTGTGGTGGTAACTGATTGCATTGTGTGTCATACACCCTGCATTAGTAGCAAATGTCATCACTGTTGAGAGGAAGAAAGTGGTGAAGGCTATTGTTAACAGTTTTCTTTGCCATTGCCAAAATAATTTTAACGTGGTTTGGGAGCAAATTTAGCAGCTCAGGCATATGTTGACATAACATTTGGTGAGCAGACCCTGAGATTTGGCATGTTTGGAAATCTCAGGATTTCTAACAACCACACTTCAAGTCCAGACAGCATGTGGTGGTGAAGAGTGTGTCTTGTTCTGTAAAGTCCCTACTAATTCCTTTCCCGGTGTTTCCTGCAGGTTGGTTCCTTCTTCATGATTAATTTGTGCCTGGTTGTGATAGCAACACAGTTTTCTGAAACAAAGCAGCGGGAGAACCAGCTGATGCAGGAGCAGCGGGCCCGTTATCTCTCCAACGACAGCACAATTGCCAGCTTCTCGGAGCCAGGTAGCTGCTATGAGGAGCTGCTCAAGTACATCTGCCACATCTTCAGGAAGGTGAAACGGCGGACAATACGTCTGTACAATAACTGGCAGAGTAAGCGTCGGAAAAAAGTTAACCCAAACAGCACCACAAATGGGCAAAGCCACCGAAGCAAAAAGCGCATCACCTCCATACACCACCTCATCCACCATCACCACCACCACCACCATCACCACTATCACATCAGCAATGGGAGCCCTCGAGGACCACGCTCCAACCCTGAGATCTGCGACCTGGAACTTAAGGTCATGAAACCTGGAGGCCAACTGATGCTTCCTTCTTCATCGCCCAACTTGCAGAGCCCTGCTCCTCCTCCGGATTCGGAGTCTGTGCACAGCATTTACCATGCAGACTGTCATGTTGAAGGACCACAAGTGAACTGTAAGTCTTCCAATGCCCCTGCAAGCATTAAGCTGACTGCTGGACTCTCCAACCATGGCAACATGAATTACCCTACCATCCTGCCTTCTCCAACTAGCAAAGCCAGTTCTGTTCCGGTTCCCAAAGGAAAGAAGAATGGCAATTCACCTGTGGCCGTGGCTAATAGCCCTATAAATTTGGGCATGGATTCTTACGGGAAGCTGCAGCAACTGGTAGGAGACCATGGTAAGGACAAACAAGCTGGCTTGTGGTGGATTTTTTTCCTTAGGAGAACTGGGCAAAGGGCAAATTGCTCAAGAGTTAAGGTGTTGATAGCCATGTAGGGTACTGGAGATGGAGGCTGTTTTGTGAATGTTATTTGAACTGAGTGCTGAAGCCAGAAGTAGGACAGGTTGAGGGACTGAGAGCTTATTCCTTCTACCCCTGTGTTTGCAATCATTGGGTAAAGCAAGATGCTCCAGGCAGTGAGTTCAGGCCACTACTGGACTCCTCTTTCCTGTTGTCACTAGGCATATGTTTTTGAGCTCCTCTTATGTGCTTAGTGATGTCCTGGAGGTTCTCCCTCTGTTCCCACCCAAGAACAGATCTGTGCCGTCCCTGAAATGGCATTTCTGGTGCATGATGGACCTGCTGGCTGCAGCCCTGCAGCAGAAAAGCCCTGGCTGCTGGGAAATGGTACCTTGAAAGGGAAGAGCAAGTGGAAGCTGGTGGAAAAGCATAAAGTATAGGAAATATAAGAAGTTTAAACCAGGGAGGCGCTGAAAGAGCTCAAACCAGACAATTGTAGAAACCTCTGGTTCTGATGGGACCCTGAGCCCCTGAATTTCTTTTTGGAAGGAGGAGCAGAAGGTTTGGAGGAAGGCGCGTGGTCACTGACGGGTCTTGCTCTCACCTAGTTCTCAGAAGATGCATGTGAGGGTAGGAATGTAGCAGAGATACAGGCCTCAGGCTTTCCCCCTCACCTTTCCCTAAGTGCAGAAGAAAAGTAGGACTGGGCGTTACTGCAAATTTGGATCACCGTTCAGTCTGAAAGAATGGGGAACATCTTGGGGACTCTTTGGTACCCGTGTCCCATTCCTGTCTGTATAGATTCAGCCACACCAGCACTGCTAGTTAGTGTAGTTTTATCTCCCTTCACATATAAATCACCCACTGCTGGAGTAGTCATTGCATGCCACACTGGGGGTTTTATTTGACAAAATGTTTCCAGACTTCATGGCTGGAGCTAAAGGCTGAAAAATAGTCTTAAGCCCTCAAACAGTAAAAAGTGAAAAAGGTCTAGCTTCTATTTTTTAATCTCTTTAAGCCAAACTCATCATCTGTTTTCTTCAATGCCTGTGTTTTCCAAAACTGTTTATCTGCGTGTGCATGGACACAAGTGTTTATCCTAGTGATGTATGCACTGAAAAAATACCAAGACTAGCTTGGGGGGGGTCACAGTAAAGGTTGCTTGCCAGATAGGTTGGGCAGCTTGTCTTTGTTAGCTTTATTTTTTTGAAGCAACCATACAGATGGTGAAGTGGATTGTTTATAGAAATTGCATTCAGTGTATGTTTCTGTATGCTTGGGAGCTTAGCAGGAGGGCAAAAGAGGGCAAGGTTAGGTGCAACGTTCTTCTGTTGTTAAGTGAGGGCTTTATATGAATCACTGGTACACCTTTAACTATGCAAGTTAATGAAGGTTATTAAGAGAATGTGTATTTACCTTGAGATAAAAGCCCAGGCTGCATGGAAGTCTGGAATTGGGAACGTGAGGATGAGCAGAGGAGCTGTTTCTTGGAAGGCAGTGCTCAAACCTGAGGTTTGGTTCTTTGTGCTTGGAAGGGGATCTGTTGCTGAGATCCTCTTCAGGAGAAGAAAGCCCCAAATCTCAGTCCCAACTGTGACATCTCAGGACCACTTCAATGACTTAGGAGATTTTCATGTAGCCTGTGGTGGTTCTTTGAAAGCTGGAGATTAGATGAAGTTGCTATTAATAATGTAATTATAGTATACTCTTTTTACAGAGGCATTTCAACCCAGAGGATGCCCAAATGCTTTAAACTAATACCCGGAAATAGTTTTGTCTCTTTCAGAAGTGTGGTCATATCTAGGGAAAGGGGGTGGATACCGCAGCTCTTCACTGGTGAGCAGCAACTTATCTGACATCCTGAGGAGCACAGGGACTGGGAAAGGAAACAAGTCAGCCAGGTCCATCTGGATACCTTGTCCCACAACTAGTCAGTGCCCAGATCTTCTCCTCCATGGCTCTGGCTCTCTCCAGACCCTCCTTCCCACCCCTGCCACATCCCCTTCTGCCACACCAACAGGGCTGAGTTGAGTTCGCTTCTGCACCCCAACCATCTTCATACAGCAGGGATGATGGATGTGTTTGCCAGGTTTCAGGAGGATCTTCAAATGCCAATCAGCCTAACTCCTGAGGGTGTGCCAGGCACAGCTCCCAACTCATGTTTCTCCATCCCAGCCTAAAATTAGCAAAGGAGCCATGTTAAGTCCCTACCCTGTGCTCAGTGAGAAAGATGAGGTGGGCTCACAAGCTTACCCAGCCCTCCTGACCTCAGCCTCTTTGGGGAAACAAAGAGCCATTTCACTTAATTTTCTCTCCACTCTCACAAGTCAACAAGCAGACACTGTTCACTGCAAGATTTGTGCAAGGAGAGCACACAAGTGATAATTGAGAGCATTAAGGAGGCATTAGCAGCCAGGACACTCACAGCCCCAGCTGGAAGCAAGGTTGGTGTCTGCTGGGAAAGATGCAATTGTGGGAGAGAGTATTCTCTTCCCTTCTTTTGTTGTGGAATTGAACAGCATAAAGTACAGCCTGTTCCTCCGTGTTCTTGTGCCCTGCAATGCTGTGAGGTTATTTTAGCAGGCAGCCAAGGAGACTCTGGTATTTTGAAGACATCTGCGGCGCCAGTGTTTTTCATATAATTTTTAACACTTTGATAGCATTAAGGACGTCTGGCAAGCCCACTACCTCTGCTGTCCGCTTCTGTGGCCACACTGCAGTCTTTCCTCATCAGATGGATCCCGATCAGAAACATCGTGCTAATGTGCAGTGCTGCACTGGTGGTGCTTGTGGGCTGAGTAAGGGGGCAAATGTTTCTGATTCTCCTGGTGTCTTTGATGTAATGCCCAGGAGGAGAACAGTCCTTTCCTGCAAGACTGTTTTGAAGGCCAGTGATATCTGAGTGACATTCAGGCAAGTAAAATATATCTTGACTCTTGTGACAACCCAGTTTTCAAGCTAATGGGGTGCTTTGTTTTGTTTGGTACTGCCTTCTCTTTAAAGATGTCCTCAAGTGTCAACCAGGAGTAGCTGAAATCAGCAGCATTACTGCTGGGTGAGCTCCAAGCTCCTGGGCCCAGAGCCAAGAGCATCCACTGCCTCTTGCTTGGTCTCCCCAAAACCTGTCCAAGTGTCCCCATCCAACCTTCAGTCAGGGACGTGTTACTGGGGAAAACTGTCCCCTCGCCTTATTACTCTGAATCTCAAGGAAAGTTTTCATGGATGCTTGAATGACATTTTGTTGAAAGGATCCCATGCTTGCAGTATTGCAATCCCATTGGATTTTTTCTGTCATTAATATCTGGTTCCAAAATACGAGGAAACTAAGAATTTAATTTCTAAATAAGAAGAAATAAAATTTGGTTCCTGTTCCACCCGAATCATCCTTGTTATGCTTGTCCGTATAATCTCTGTACCCGGGCTCTGTGAGGGCAGCCAGCATTTCTCCTCACACCACAAAACATGTGGCAATGTGTTTGATTTTAAAGCACCCTGAACACTCAGTCCTGTGCCTCAAGCAAAGAATTCACCTGAGCTTTATTAAAGGCTGAAGGAGGGATGAAGGAGACTGAAGGGACTACGTGACTCTCCGAGCTATGATCTGTGGTCTGTAGCCACCTTTGGTCCATTTCTCTCTCTCCCTCCTCATTATTAGCTAAATGGAAACCCTATCTAAATTGGGTGTAGCAGCTTGATAGGGCTCAGATCACCGCTAATGATGTTAGCCTGGTCAGATATAATCAAAAATAATTGAAAGTGAGAGGTGTGCCGGTCAGTTCTCTCCCAGCAGCAGAACATAAAATGGCAGCCACACTGTGTGGAGAGGGGCCCCTTGACCCCATGATCATGGAGGGGGCGAGGGGAGAGGGCAACAGAGGGGAAAAATGAGGCAGAGAGAGAAACAGTTGTCAAGATAGATGGCTAGGAGGCTGTGTTAGGGTATTATGTTTATTTGAGGATGTGGAAGAAGCTGCTTTGCCATGGACAGGCCCAGCACTGTCTGAGCGGGGACGCAGGGCTGTCCGCCATGTTGAAGATGAGTGGGTGCTCACACTGTGCTTCTCCCCTTGCAGGTCTGCGGCGGACACCCAGCCGGCTGTCGGGGCTGAGCGCGGCCTGCCCGCTGCCCAGCCCGCCCGGTGGCACCCTGACTTGCGAGCTGCAGGACTGTCCCTTCTGCGCCAGCCTCCTGGAAGACCCCGAGTTCGCCTTCAGTGAGTCTGACAGCTGCGACTCCGACAGCAATGGCATCTACGAGTTCACCCAGGACCTGCAGCATGGCGACCACAGAGACCAGCTCCAGCAGCAGCGGGGCAAGAGGAGGAAGAAGAAGAAGCCCAAGGAGAGGAACAAGGTCACCCGCCTGTGGAAGGCTTTCGGCAGCAAGCTGAAGAGGATCGTGGAGAGCAAGTATTTCAACCGGGGGATTATGATAGCCATTCTCATCAACACGCTGAGCATGGGCATCGAGTACCATGAGCAGGTGAGTGTGGGACTGGACTGAAGAACCCCGAGGGTTTGCAGTTTCAGGTGCTCACAGAATGGCGGCTTGCGTGGTGGCTTGTCAAAGCCATGCCAAAGGAGGAGGTTTTCATAGAATCATAGAATGGTTAGAGTTGGAAGGGACCTTAAAGATCATCAAGTTCCAAGCCCCCTGCCATGGGCAGGGACATCCCTCACTAGAGCAGGTTGCTTCAAGCCCCATCCAGCCTGGTCTCAAACACTTCCAGGGATGGGGCATCCACAACTTCTCTGGGCAACTTGTTCCAGTGCCTCACCACCCTCACAATAAAGAACTTCTTCCTAATATCTAATCTAAATCTCCTCTTATGCCAGCTGGAAGCACAGAATGGGGCTGAGGGTGTGATGCAGAAGGAGCATCCTTCTGTGTGCAAAAAACCTGGAAGGTGGCTGACAGCGCTGCTGAGGTGTGGAGAGCTTAAATGTGTGTATCAGGACAACGGCGACTCAGAGTCTTACTGTTTAAGTTGTTTGCCATGAATTATTCATATAAACATGAAATGTTGTGGTGGAAATACACCTTTGGTCTGGTGGTGGTGGTGCACAGTGGACTTCATAGTCCAAATAGCCCATGCAGAAGTTTCTTCTCTGATCCTGGACCTTTAAATAAAGACTTAAACTGTCAGGCAATGCTAAAAGCAACAAAGAAAAGTTAGTTTTTCCCTGAAGGCTCCAAAACCATTAATTTGATCTCATAGGGTGAAAGTAGGTCTTTTAAGTGTTTGGAGGGAGGAAAGAGCAATCATGCTGTTCCCAGACCGAATGTGGTGATGGCAGAAAGTGGTGCTGGCAGCTGAGGACAGCTTGTCCTTGTTGGCTGATGGGAACTTGAGGGGCTGTGCAATGGGGAGGGAGGTGAGTCATCGGAGTATCTCCAGTTGGTCACTCTGGAGAAAGCTATGCTTTTCTGGGCTTTTCTTTCTGAGAAAAACTAGGTACTTTCAACTATTTTCTCAAGTCGTGCTCTGGAAGGCCTCGTGCTGCTTTTATATCAGGTGCAGAAAATGCTTCCCGGTGAGGCCAGGAGGATTCACATACAGATTTTCTGTGGGGTGGGTGGTCAAAGGTTTATCCAGTGCTCCCCTAAAATCTCCACTACAGGATCAGGACCAGATCAAGGTTATTTCTAAAGCTATTCCCTCTCTCTGCCTCAGTTTGTCTGCTCAGGAGTGAGGAGAAAAGGCAGACAGAGTAGCAGATTACATCCAAAGGCAGGACAAAACGCTCTGCACTTTCTTCTCTCTTGTTCCCCAGGATTAAGTCCTGCTCAGGACCATGGCAAAGAATCCTCCAGAGTGCTGCTACTTTATTTTTTCTCCACTTATGTGCTTTAAACCCCCATATTATGTGCTATCTGAGGCGTATTTTCTTTCAGAAAAGCAAGTACTCAGCTAAAACATATGAACCTCAGCCGTGCAACAGTAAATTGGTTCACACTTACAGCAGAGAGCGTCCAAACTCAACAAGGAAATAGCTGTCGCTGTCAGCTTTCTGTCTGGTTAGTTGTTCCACAACAAGTTTTAAAATTAGGAAATACACCTTGTCAGTTGCTTTTGAATAGGCTATTCATTCCTCGCGGCGGCTGCCTTTCTGCATGGATACTCTTTTGTCAGGCAGATACAGCTTTGTCAGTCCTTGGATATTGCCATGATGGGACCTGGGGGAAAACCTTAGGCAGGCACCAGTGAGAAAGCCCAGGGATTGCATGGAGTCTGTCCGCAATCACTCGTATAAAAGTAAATTGTGATAATTACATCCTTGCTGCTAACAAAGAAAACCTGTAGCCAGCAGGTTTATATTGGATTTTACCTTGTAAAAGATTTGCTTTAAACCGTCTCAAAGCCAATGGCAATAAAGATTCTGAAGCTTTTGGCTACAGAGCATCAGACTCCCGCCAGCTTTGCTTGCAGGCATTGCCCAGTGTGGGCCCAATAAAAAGAGAGGAATTTTGTAGTGAAACCCGTGAAAGTTCCTCCACGTGCCTGACTGCAAAATGTCTGTGGTACACAGCGGGGATAACAAGCCATGGAGCTGTCAGAACCCAGCTTCGAAACACCTCGCCTGAGCACTCTCCTATCAACAGAGTGACCTCCAGGGCATCGCCAGAGGCAAAGACGCGATCCGAAAGCAATAGAAAGTGACTCTAGGCTCCCAGACTGTTTGACATGAAAGTCTGGGGCTTCTGTGAGCAAAGCGGGGTGATTTCAGAACCCACAGCCCTCCTCGTGTGAGAATTGGCTGCAAGAATTGGGGTGAGGGCCTGGCTTTGTGTGGAGATAAGGGGGAGATGTCAGACTGAAGCTGTCACAAAGCCACAGAGTGGCGTGGGGACAGAGAGGAGGTGAGAATGGCTCATTTTGGGTATGCCATGATTCTTGCCAGGAAAAACAGTTTAATCACAGCTTTCTAGTTACTGAGTGATGGATGCTGCCAAGTCACTCTGCACCTCTGCTCAGTGCAGGTATTACAAGTTGAGAAGGTGTGAGCCTTCCCCAGGCTCTTAACCAGGCATGGGTGTTGCCATCATCTCCTTCTCCATCCTCCCAAGGGCAAACCTGGAGGCCATTCCCCAAGTTACAAGGATTTAGGAGCTGCCTACAAGGATAGCTACTCTGTGACTCTTTTCTGCTTTTTTTACTCCCCCTGAGCTGTTTGGTGTCACCCAGAGAGCAGGGTTCAGGGGCTCCCGTTGGGGAGGCCTCCCATGCTCTGTGTCTGCCGACAGCAGCATGAGAAGGAGTCTCCTGGGCCCTGAAGCCCTGCAAAATATCACTTACCATAGAGACATTTGCTCCAGGTGGAACAACTTAAGCAGGTTCCCTGATTTCGACTCATGCTACTTGTTTTCTGTCACTGTCTGGTTTTATCAAACTGAGCTGCGAATCAGTGCAGCAGCCAAAGGGAAGTCCTCCCCAGACCTCACTGTCTGTAAGGAATTGCCCAATCTCTTTTATAAAAAAATTATTAATTGCTGCTTGCTTTTCCAGCCTCTCAGACTTCATCGTCATCAGTGGCTTTGCAAATAGATGGGTACACCATATACATTTTTATTTTGGAGTGCTATTCAAAGCCAAGGCATCAGTCGTCTGTGTGTGTGGGAGGGATGGGGAGGGTATTGAACAACATATGGTGTGGAAGATAGAGCAGTGCTAGTCCTTGGTGTGTTATCTTGCCTTTTATCCCGGGACATAGCCACGCTCTGCAGAGAAGTCTCACGGAGCCCTCTTGAGGCAATCGAGCATTATTGTCCATATCTTCTGGGTAGGGAAAGATACTGTCCGTATCTTCTGGTTGCAAGGTGCCAGGCTGGAGGCAAAACCCAGCAGGTTTTACTGCTCGCCCTCACTGTAGCCAGAGGGCAAGGGGGAATTGTGTGCTGTAGCAGCAGTTTGGTAGCACCCTTTAACAAGGCAGGAAGGAGTGTGTGTCTGTACTGCCACGGTCTTGGATGCTCCCTCCAGATGAATGAAAGATCTGTCCATACCTGAATCCCCTCGATCCTTCATGTCATTCCCCTCAAGGAATTTGAAGCTCACAGAGCTCTGCTCACCGGGTTGTCCTGGCTGTTCTTGGCTAATGTAACTCGTACCACCCCGTTTAATGCATGTAGCTCACATAATAACCTTTAAGGATCCTGTCCTGTGGCTAAGGCCATGACTGCTGTAGTAGCCAGCTGACTCTCAGAAAAGCTGAAGAGATGCTAGAGCTGCTTTGCACAGAGCTGTCCTTTAGTGGTCCTGTTCTCCTCAGAGGCAGATTGAAGATTTTTTTGGCAGCATAGCCGGTTTGCGGCAGGAGATCCGGGTAGCAGGAGGCAGCTGATGATGGGAAGTGGGTTTCTTTGGGACTTCAGTCATTAGCAGCAATCGGATCCTCCCGCACAGCGCATCCACGGGGTTAACAGCCAGCTCTGTCTCCAACTGCCACGTTGTACATGGCTGGTAATTAGGAGGTTACAGGATGCTGTTAGTTAGCAGCAGCGCAACTTGTATTTCAAAGGTTAATTGGCTGGTTTGGAGTTCCTTCTTTTTGCCTCCTCTTGTGCTTTATTTATTTATTTGTCTATCTCCAGTATGAGCAAGCACTCCCACAGATAAGGAGAGCCAAGTACAAAGGAGGAGGCAATCCTTGCATTCATCTTCCAGGCTATTTTAATACATTAGGTGATTTTATTCTGCATTCATTGCAGCTGACAATTCTCCAGAGCATCTGAGAACATGCCATGGCACTGCAGCAACGAAGCAGAAACAGCACACTCCAAAAGCATGACCTCTGCCATACCTTTGGGGCAATGGGGGGAGATGCTTGGCACAGGCAGGTACAGTTCCAGGAGCCTGGGTTTCCAAATGCCTCTCTACCACTGAAAGCTAATCTCTTTTTGTCCCAGAGTCATCTCCTCTGTGTGCTTCCCTGACTGCTCTGAAGAAATAATTGCTACGGTTTTGGTCTGCCTCAATTCACAGCTCCCCAACTGTCCAGTAGAAAGAGCAGAGCCCTGTGCATTTTTGCAGGAGAGATGGGGACATTATCCCTGCAGAAGGATAAGCTCTGAATTCATCCCTCAGAACCTCTGCTTTAAGTTGGGAGGAGAGACCCCCACTTGGCTTCCCAGAGGAATTTGCAAAGTAGCTGTTGATACTTAAAAGGCTCAATTTACATCAAATGGCACTAGAAATGCTATTTTATATTCACTTCTCAGAAGAGAAGTACAAATTAGTATTTGTTCCAAGCTATTGCTGTTCAAAGAGCTTTTAATTGCTTTTCTGATCCCTTATCCATGGTATGTTTCATTCAGAGCAGCTGTCTTCAGAGTAGGATGTAGCTGACCTTGGTGGTCACCCAGTGGTCTGTGTCTTATCAGTGTAAGAGAACTGTTTGTTTTCAGTCGTGCTTTTCATTATTATGGAGCAAAAGTAATTCTGTGTGATTTAAGGTAGCAACTAGCTTCTCTAGTGACGTTCTATTTTAGCATTTGTCAATTTTGGCGTGAAAAATTGGTTTGGCCTGGAAAGCTCAGCACTTACTCAGAAAGCAGAGGAGAATCTTACAGCAGTGTTTGAAGCAAATTGCTCAAATTCCTTTAGAGTTGTGAGTCAATAAAATATTATCCTGATCTGAGATTCTCACTTTCAGCTAGCAAAACTTGTTCACTCTTCCAGCTTTTTGCGTGATCCAATTTTAAGAACTCACACACTGTCTGGACTTGAAGCAAACAGATTTCCCCAGCCCGGGATGTAAAGATTCAACCCAGTGTGTTTGTGCTTATTGCATAAATGATATGAGACTCATTCTGCCCTTAGTAGTCCTTTGTTTTATGCATTTGGGCTTTGTCAGCTGCAAAGCAAGCTGTCCTTCCCTGCTCCCCCTCCAAGGTCCCAGCAGTAAGTGTGGGGTAGACAGCTTTCCCCACACATTGGTTTGGTATGTCAAGAACACTTGCTGGGTCTCCTGAGCAGAGTGACAGAAATTTGACTTATTCAGCAGACACCTTGTGATAATCTGAACTCTGTCCCCACCTCTTAGGAGGGAAGAGATGGGTTTTGTCTGGATACATTGGGGAAGAGAGATACTTCCCATCCTCTTTTGTGCCCCGTGATCATACCACCTTTTTAGTGCCCTCCAGACCACCTTTATCCAGGCCCCCTTTTTGCAGACAGCTACTCTGTCAGGACTTTAAAAATCTGGTAGCAGTTTGGGGATCCCCTCTGCACGGTTTGGGCTGCAAACTCTTCTGAATTCTCATCTCTTCTGATAAGAGCCAGCAGCAGCTCATACGCAGAGCCTTTACACCTGGCAAGGTGTCATTCCCATGTTAAAGGGAATCAAAGGTCAGAGGCAAGATAGTGTGAACGGATGGCAAATGTTCACAGTTAAAAGCCAGGTTTCCCAGCTCAGGGATCAGCTAGATCCCTGTTTGCTGGACCTTAGCAGCTTTCATGGCAAAGGGTGTAAATCACATCCTTCCACAGGGAGCCTACCCTAAGTGGTGTTCATGGAACCTTCTCTCTTACTCTCCACTGTAATTTGACCGACTCCACTGCTCTGTTTTCCTTCTACTGGATTGTATGGTTTTGGTATATTTTTTTTTACTATATAAGGGAAAGCATACTAGAGATCCGTCCATTCCTCTGCCTCCTACCAGACAGGAACAGCACCTCTCCAGTGCAGAAACTGAGTGTAATAACTCATCTGAGTGCTGACATACTGAGCAGTCAGGGGAGAGTGAGGAGAACAACAGAACTAGTCATGGTGAGAGGAGTTTGCAGTCTGATCCAGTTCCTATAGATGTGCTCATTAGTCTAGGGAATAATATTAGGATATTCCCTGTGGAACTCTAGGCACGTTTTACCGCCACCAGTGGTTCAGTTCCTTCCCCTCACTTACGCCATTAGTTGTTCTCTGTGGTGAGGGATTGGCCGTATAAATTACATCTGCTCTCTGCCAAGATGACAGACTTCTTAAGCAGGTGATAGTAGCATGCTTCCCAGCATAAGCTGTTGCATGGAGACTGGAGACCTGCACGGCACCAGTAAGAGACCCACACCATGTAGCTACAGTATGTGGGACCCACCAGATGCATTTCTTCCCTCTGCATCCTGCAGCTGAGACAGCCCCCCAGTGCCCTCCAAGGCTTCCGAGAGTGAATCCATGAAACCCCTCTGCTTCATAAACATCCATGATGGCAATGGGTGGTTATATATAGAATGTAGACAGATTGTTTGCATTTCAACTGACAGGTAAAATAAACCAAGTGTAATATAGCCACGAGAATGAAAGCAGAGTGCACTTGCCAGCTGCATTTCATCACAAAAATGTGCGTAAATCACAGCTATGGGCGGCCAGCTTCAAATGTTATGCTGACAATGGCTCTAATGTGCTCCAAGGGAGGGAGGCTTGACACAGCTGGACAGTGGGGTGTTTGCTTTCTGCAAAGGGAAACTGCGATGAGAGGGGGCCTGTAATGAAGAAGGTGGTTTTCATAAAGAGTGTGGCATTGCATTGAGCCTGTGCCTTCCTGCTGGCTGTCAGCTGAATGCTTTTCATCTGGGAGTGGGTTTGGTGAGAGGGAGGCTGGCTTTGATCAGGGAAAGAGGGCCTTGGGGTGAGCACACTCCCTGCTCCTAAGCAGACATACCTGGTAGTTTCTTTCCTGAGAGATGACAAAATACAAGTTCGAGGAAGAGCTTGAGCGTCTGGTTTGTGGCAGCTGTGATCAGCAGCTCCAGAGAGATCATGGTGCCTGCAGGCAACACACAGAGCCCCAGTCAGGTCCCTCTGAGCAACCAGTGTGGCTTTGGTAGTGAACATGGCAGCAGCTTGCCATCCTTCCGTGAAAGGCAGCTGGGGCTGCAGGGACAAGAGCAGGGCTAGCAGAGAACAGCAAAGGAAGAAATACAAAAGACTGAGACACCCAAACCAACCCGAGGGGGCAGAAAAACATTCTTAGGCATCATTGGCAAAGCTTGGAGAGGAATGTGACCTGGAGTAGTGGGAAGCAAGGAGTGGCTTGGATTGTCTGACGGGTTCTGGGGAGGATTCAACTGCTGGTCCACCAGGAGCACCACCTACCATGTTAGCCAAGGCTGTCTCTTTGCCTTTCCCAGTTTGTCTGCATCCATCTTTTGTCATCTTGCATTTTTTGTTCCACAAGACAAGGATTACATTTTGTTCTGTGCACCTCACCCCACCGTGTGGGGCTCCCCAGCAGGGCCTGCTAGATGTTATTATAAGTACTAATAACATTGGGAACAAGAGTGGAGCACTGAGTCTTTCCCAGTACCAGTTTTTATACCTGGAGGTTACAGGTAGACTCTGAAAACTGAGTTTACAGGTCAAATTCAAACTAAATGCAGCAGGAGTGTTACACAAAGGGATATGCAGATAAGAGGATAGAGAGGGCGGTACATGATGTGCTGTGCCATGGACTAATGGTGCCTATAGGTTGGTGGTTCCCAACTGCTAGAAGGTAAAGAGAATAGTCACATTTAATTTAATACTTTTGTGTATTTTCCAACCACTCCCTGTGGATGATTGCTTTCTATGCAGACCTGGAAAATACAGAAAGGCTTGAAAACAGATTTAACTGACAAAATGTTAGGATAGTATAAAGAAAGACAGTGATGCCACACCTAAGAACAAAGTGGGGTTAGTATTTGGCAGTACATATACAATGATGGCAACTTATTTTGTGAGCTCTGGGTGGAGATCCAGTGGCATTGCTAAGGTGTCCTGTACACTGCCCTTCTCTGGGTACTTCAGTGGTGAGAGGCAGAGTCAGCTGTTCCCATCGGCAGGCAGAGGATTAAAGATCCTCAGGACAGCAATCCTAACTCCTTACACCAGAGGAGAAGAAACACTGCAAGGAAAGAAACAGGTATGTTTACTGCTGCTGTCAACCTGAGTCATGAATTTTCCTCAGGTTTTAACCAGGGTTTTCTAGCTGGGACAGTGAAATTTTCCAGAATTATGAATGAAGCTTTAGCTGTCTCCTTGAAACCTCCATCTGGATCTTTTGTTACAAGATCAGGATGCTTTTTTATAAATGGTTTTGAGAGGTGGGGTGACAAAGCTGCATCTGAAAGGAGTGAGACTTACTTGAAAACGAGGGAGATTTGGCATGCCTGCATGCATTCTTTTAAAGCTCTATTTTTGTTTGCTCTGTCTGGTTTACAGCCTTAAAGACAGCCTGACTCCCAATTTGGGAAAAACACTCTGCACAGGACTCGTAGCATCACTGGTAAAGCTTGCTGGAGCAAGGAGTCTGCCACCGGGGAGGATGGGGCAGGAAGACCACTTGGCTTCTTTTCCTCAATGAAGGCATTTCTCTCCTGCCTGATGCCTGTACAAATTAATACCTCCTCTCTTCCTGTCCTGCTCTTGTCCCATGCACAGACAAATCCGAAACTTTTTACTACAGTGCCCTCAGAGAAAGAAGCCGAAAAATAAGTGGTTTGGTTTTTTTATATACTCCAAAGGGAATTGACTTTGCTGCAGACAGACGGATCCTGTACTTCTCTGACTCTTGGCATGACTATACACAGACTTGTCTGTGCCTTAAATTTAGTTTGGATGGAGGTGGTTTATGAAGCCTGAGTGTGCTGGCTACTCCTAGGAGCTCTACCTGGAGCTTGGTGATGGGAACAAAGCCATGGCGTTGTGTTCCCCAGGAACAGCTTGCTTTCGGCAGTGTCCAGAGTCTAGGCAAAAACTTCACAGCTCCAACTTGCTCCAAATCCAATCAATAAGAGGAAATAAATCAAACCGCAGGGAGATGCTTGATATGAGGAAGAATCAGAGTTTTTATTTTGTTTGTGAAGAGTTCAGAGGCAAAACATCGACCCTGTCAGCATTGTTCGTCCCTGGGTCACTGCTGCCTGGGAGCACAAACAGTTTAAAGTCATTTGTGTAAATTAGTTTCAGCCAGAGAGTCTGAAGGCAGTGTGGGTTGCTGGGCAATTATCTCCTTGCAAATGGCCTGTGTGATGGGGGCCATATTGCAGAAGACCTCTCACTTGTGCTAAGGTCTCTTGAAGCTGCCAAAAGAAGAGATCAGCATCTTGAATGTCTTTAAAGCAGAACTACTAATATGGTATGTTGGAGTGCTGGCAGGTATCAACTGATATGTGTGCCAACGTACAAGGGACTAAACTGCAGAGGGTGGAAGTGCAGGGGGGTTAAATGCCAGAAACTGAAGTTTATGCTGAGGCCTATTAGGAGCTGTGAATGCCTCTGAAAGCCTCTAGAGTCAGAAGTGAGTTGGGGACAGCTCCCCACCTCCTCAGAGGATGACATAACCCACCAAAACACTTTTCAAAGATACCCAAAAGAGCGTTCCTGTTCCTATTCTTGTTCCTCACTCCTCTTTCTCTAGCTGTGTCCCCTCTATATGGTGGCACTGGGTTCTCCTAAGGTTCAGGCTTCCTACTGCCAGAGCACCAGCATGTGCATCTAGTCCACAAAGCAGCAGGAATCACTCCCTTGCTGTAGTGTGGGGAGTGTGATGGCTGAGCACGTTCCTCTGCTCCTTCCTTTCTCATGCACAGATTCTCCCTTTTCCTGAGACTAAGTTTAACCTGTGAGAGAGTGATGGATGGGCAGGCTGAGACCAACAAACAAATACTGACCCTGCCGCTAACAGCAGAACAGATGTTTCCCACCTGAGCTTGTAGAAGACCTTTTGTATTTCAGAAATGATTTAATGCTATGGGTTTCCTCCCACTTCTTTTTTCCCCCTTGCTAGTTGATGTGTAATAGCAGAGGGTTTCATACATATTTGATTTTTTAACTATAGCATGAAATCTGAATGCTGTATTTATGGCTGCAGCTGTCACTCCTCTGAAAACATGCAGTGAAATGAAGGTTAACAAGTTTGGGCTCTCGGGAAAGCATGTAAAACAGCACTGCAGAAGGCTTTATGTCATCACACCGGAGTGAAGAACAGATATTTTCTGAGGTTCTCCAGTCCAGGGTTATTTATCATCATCTGAAGCAAATACTTTTCTAATTGTATATCCTTGTTTGAAATTCTCGAAGCCCCAAATCAAATTCTTTTTGCTTGTACAATATACACAGAAAGTACAGGATACAGAGCCTGAGGGGATGGTTTAATAGTTTAAGAATCAGGTTGGCACTAGCCAGACTTGATGCAGCCATATGTTCAAATCCCAGGGGTGACCGCTCACCAGGAGGCAGACAGTGCTCCGTACCATTTATTGTGTGTTCACTTAAAAACAGATGTCCTGGTTACCGTGGCTGAAGGAAGAGATATTCTGCTTCTCTTCCAAAGACCAAGGGCCCACTGTGGTGTTCGGTATCCCCTGCCTTATTAGCACTGTTTCTGGGTGCTTTCTTACTCCTGCGTGTGCACAGTCTGAAGTCTGTAGCCCTGGCTGGTTGATTTTAGTGGAGATCTGCTTAAATGAGACAAAATAACTTTTGACCTTTCTTTAAACGGCACTTTGGTCTGAAAAGTGTCTAGTGTCCTTGGTATAGAAGGTCTTCTTATAGCCTTGGGGCTTGTGGTTGTATCCCTCTAGGGTCACTGCATTCAGTTAAGGCTCTGTGTGGCTCAGGATATTTGTGTCACAATGAGTTGTGGCATTTCAGCCCTGCCTATGGGTGTTTCTGTGTCCAGCTCAGTGCTTGGGAAAAGCAGAGCAGAGCCAAACTGGGACCCAGCATGGGTGTTGAGGGAGTTGGGCTCTGGTGCAGACCAGATCTCTGATCCAGCAGGACCATGCGGATGGGATGGGATGCAAAAGCTCTGTTTTAATGATGCAGCAATCAAGTGAAACAATCGAGATTGATGTGGCTGGGGTGTGGGAGAGTTCAGACATATTTCTAGTAATTGCATCCTTCCTGTTGTGTGTTGTTTTGTTTCTAAGACTTTAAAATAGACTGTGTAGGACGTTGTGGACTCCTCTGCCCAGTTTTGCAGATTAAGGAGATGGAGCTGCTCTGAGAGGCAGCCAAAGGCAGCGTCAGTGCTTTTCTCAGGATCACTTCTGCCTTGCACACGCTCATGTCCCTCCCTCTTTCTATCACGTTCACTCTGTAAGGAAATCCGGCAGGCTGTTCTTTCCTGTAGTAATCACAGAGTTGTCAGAGTTGGAAGGGACCTCTAGAGGTCACCTAGTCCCACTCCTCTGCTAAAGCAGGATTACCCAGAGCACGTTACGCAGGGCTGCAACCAAACGGGTCTTGAAGGAGTCTCTCCAGAGAAGGGAACTCCACACCCTCCCCTGGGCAGCCTGTTCCAGGGCTCTGTCACCCTCACCCTAAAGAAGTTTTTCCTCATATTTGAATGGAACTTCCTCTGTTCCAGCTTCTGCCCATTATCCCTCGTCCTGTCACTGGGAACCACTGACAAGAGTCCAGCTCCATCCTTCTTCAGCCCACCCTTTAGATACTTACAAGCATTAATAAAGTCTCCCCTCAGCCTTCTCTTCTCCAGGCTAAAGGGTTCCATCTCTCTCAGCTTTTCCTCATAAGGGAGGTGCTCTAATCCCTTAATCATCTTTGTTGTCCTAAACTGGACTCTCTCCAGTAGCTCTTTGTCTCTCTTGAACTGGGGAGCCCAGAACTGGATGCAGTATTCCAGTTGTGACCTCACCAGTGCAGAGTAGAGAGGGAGAATGACCTCCCTTGACCTACTGGCCACTCTTCCCTATGCAATCCAGAATTCCATTGCCCCATTACCTGCAGTTAATTAGACTCTGCATGATACTCAACACAGCGTGTCGGTTTGGTTAACACCTGTCAGCCAAAGCAGTAACTTACCCCTATTATCTGCAGCTCCGAGTAAGTGGTTGTGTTCTGGGTCTCTAATTCCCTCCTCACACTCCTCTCCTCCAGCATTTGCTGCTCACCCAAGTTTTTGCCATGCCAAATTCGGCATCCACAAGGTGCCTTGAAGTTTTTTTAGCATCTCTATAGAAACCACTTTGGAGTTTCAGAGTGCAGGGTTTGTGCAAATTTAAAAAGAAACTGATGTAATGGTTCAGTGTGATCAGGTTTTAGGACTGCCAGTCACTTGGAAGCAGTGTGTATTTCAGTGATAAAGATGGGAAGAAAACCAGCAGAAGTTCTCAAAGGCAGAGATGCAACAAATTTCTGCTTTATGAGCCCAGGATAAAGCTGTTATGGCAGCAGAAAGTTTATCTGAAGATTGTTTGGAGGGAGACACGGACAAATCTTTTTACTCTTCCACAGAAATCTGGGTAAATTTCTTGCCTAGGAGGATACCTGTTTATGTGCACAGCTGCTTTTTTATGTGCAAGCTCCCTTCTTCACCTTGTTAACACAGCTGCCTCTCAGTCTGACCTCTCTTAAAAGGTTTAAATGTATATGGATTAATGTACTTTTGATGTCTGGGTTAATGAAGTCCTGTGCCGCCTCTGCTTAATTTTCTAGCTTATAGATAGAGGTTCAGCACTTCTCAGGAGTAGCCAGGCTTGGACTGAGGGTGGTTTGCACCTGACTGATGGAAAAGTTAATTCTGATTTGGATAGCAGAGAGGCAGGCATGACGAGAGGATGCTTCTCTGTAGTAATTTGTGCTTCTCTGTCTCTAGCACAACCACCTAAGGCAACTTTTACACAGGGTTGAACTCAGAAATTATAAAAACTATCACTAGACAGCAAAGGAGGAAACTCCTTGCTGTGCTCAGATGTCCAAAGGTTGCAGTGGTTTAGCAGCACCAGTCCAGGTCCACGGTCACCAAGGCAATAGCTCATTGCCATGGAAACACTTGCCACCTTCTCAAGCAAGAGCATTTGAGCAAGTCCTGATGTTTAGCAAATAATCGCTTGAGATCCCCTGTGTATCCCACCCCTGGACACATTTGGGAACTAAGAAATAAAATAATTTGACAGTTTTCACTGTGATCTGTCTGTTTTAGAGACCCTTGAGAAGAATTTGCATCAGAGCAGAAACATTGTGAGCTCCGTTGCTTTCTCAACAGCTCACTGCACATGGTTGTTTAGCTTTACTTACTAGTATATTAAAGCCACTATGCTAGAGATTGCATTTAAATTCTCTTTCGCTCCCACCCTCTGCAAATGAAGCCTTGTATTGCCTGTTTCATATGAGAACTGACAAAGCTGTTTGGAGGGTATGGATCAGTTTGGCTCATTCTTGGGTTTGCCTCTTCAGCAGGGGGTGGTTGGCCCTGCTCCCAGGGCAGGGAGCTGGATCAAAGCCCTGGTGCGACTGGCATAGCTCTGAGGTCTGGTTTGAGCAGCCATTCCTGTAAGCCCATTCCTCCTGGCAGGAGAAACATCCCTTCTGGTGGTCAGAGCCGTGTCAGAGATGTGAGAAGCTGCCAGGAAGAAAACTTGGATGTGGCACAGAGGAAGGTTGCACATGAAATCTGGGCTTTTTTGTTGTTTGTCTGAACTGTGACTGTCTGACAAATTTTCCCCAGGTGAATGCGGGATGTGGGCAGTGGGGTTGACAGAGCCATGCAATTCCATAGGGCTGTGGAGCAGATGGGCACTGCCCCAGTGCCATCATGGGGGGTGCAGCAAGCTACAGCTCATCTTGTCTGCCTGGAGGGTTTCTCCTGACCTGATGGGTTCTGTGTGGGATCAGGATGGGGGCATTTCAGAAAGGTGACACAGCAGAAAACATGGCCTGTGCAGAGCATGAGGTCCAGGCAAAGCTTGGTGTTGTGGCAGGAGGAAGGGAAAGGGCCACCTGACCTTTCACCCAAGCCAGGCATCTTCTGTAGAGAAATTGCTGCAAGATGATGAATCAGGAGGATGTGCTGCTTTTTTTACCTTTGCTTTTCTCTGCCTCGCAGCTTCCCTTGAAATGACAGCAGCACATAATTGCGTCACTTTGGCGATCACAGCATCAGTGCTGATGATTTGAGAGGTGTTATTATTGTTGCCATTAGCAGTGTAATTAGTGTTAGCATAACAGTCCCCTTTGCCCAATGCACCAAGGCTGAACTAACAACCTCCAAAACCAACCTACATTCACTCCATCAGCACAGGGAGAGCGTGTGTGCTCTCAGGTGTTGAGCAGCCCTACATCTTCTGCAGCTTGTCACTGCAGCCTCATAGTAGCAGTGAATTACAATAATTTTAATTAGGACTGCTGTTATTAGGGGTAATATAATTGATTTTATTATTTTAGCAGTGATTCTATTTCATTATATAAAATCAGAATGACTAAACTTTTTTTTTCCTGATTAATTTTTTTCCCATAACAATAGAAACATACTGCAAATTCAGGGCATGCTTGGGGATAAGGCACATTTCACACAAAAGGAAAGAGAAAAATGCAATGCAAAGTCACCTCCTCAGTTTTAAGTTCCTTTTTCCTGATTTTTGTGTTCCTTCTCCAATACTAGAAAGAAAGATTACAGGAGGAATGCATTACAAAGGCAGCACTTATATTCTGTGAATTTTGTTCCTTGGTCATCTCTGAATATTGACGGTGGTTTAATATAATTTCATTTCATTGGGGCTTTTTTGTCAAGAAGGTGAAAATGTGGAAGCATTGGGCCATCTGCAAACTCAGTGGTGGTTCCACTGAAATCGAGGAATTCTGCCAGGTGAAAATCCAAGAGCTGTCTGTAAGATACAAACAGCTGATGTGAGGAGGAACAAGAGCTGCTGAGATCTCCTGCTGGTTTGTGCTTACATTCAGTAATTCCAAGCTTTCGCTTCACGCAATGTCCAAGTGATGTGCCTATGCTGAAGGGCAGCTCTGTCTCGTAGTTCCTTTCTGACCTCTTTTGTCCTTTCTTGCCTTTGTGAAACAAAGTGCTGTTTCTCAGGGAGCAGGAGGGATGACGGTGATTGTAGTTGTTACTTTTAAATTTCTGAGTTTGAATGCCTGTATCATGCACGCTCAAAAGCCAAAATGGGGTAATGAGCTCCCGGAAGCAGCTCATTCCCTTGTCTCCAGCAGAAATGGTGGTGGTGTGTTGCTCAGCACTGCCTGCCTGCTCTGATGCAGATAGTTATCAAAGATACACGTGAAAGATCAAGACCCAAAAGCCTTCCTTGCCAGTCGTAACAGCACAGGCTGCTGACAAATACGGATTCTGGGTTTGTACCTTTTCTTTTTGTCTTTGCTTTTCCTCTTGATCACTGTGGATGGTTTTAATTGCCACTTCAGTCTGATGCTGGTGGCTAAGAAGAATGTATCAATAATTCACTTGCAAGAACAAGCGTGGCAGCTCTAAAGTTCCCATCTGCCTGCTTTGGCTGCAGGCTAGAGTACCCTGGGTTGTTCACAGCATTGTGTTCTCGGGGACAAAAATAAGCTTGTACCAATTGCTTGGGTTGCTTGAGGTTTGCTGGAGGGGAGGAAAGGTGGGTTTCCCCTGAATTTGTTCTCCTGCCTCCTAGCCTGTCTTTGATGCAGAGCAGAGAGGAGTTGCTGCCTGTACTACTCATGTGAATTGGCAGATAACCATTTCTGTGCTGACGAAGCTTTTGAATCTTAAGCTGTTCATGAGTGTTTCTGGAAGCTGCAGACAAACTGTATCAAAACTGAGTCTGTACCAAGTGCAAACCTGTCTGGGAGGACACAAGGGCTTGAGGTTCCCCCAGCTGTGTTGTCTCCTCAGGATGTCTCTGAGTTTCATCATCTTATGAAAAAAGTGGTAAGGTATAGCTACCCACCCTAGCAGTGACTTGGATCCTAAGAACCCACAGAATCTTTTCAGTTCAGTGGCACAAAAGTCAGTAGACAGAGCTCAGCTTGCCTAGTCCATTCTTTTGCTCTAAGGCAGGATTAATTCTTCCTATATGAGGGTTGTGAGTGGTTTCATATCTTTTAAGACAACCCGTTATTAATGAAAGTATCTGCACATCCCAAAGGGAATCCTATAAATAATTGCCTGTGCCCAAATGTTTAGGACCACATGTTTAGATGTTTAGGACCACATGAGAGACACATTAATTAAGGAGTTAGGAAAAGAGCTTGAGAGTCTTGACAATTTAGCATCTCATTGTAGACGCTGAACCTTCCCTTGAAGACCCAAGAATGAAAGCTCAAGTAGGCAATACCCTGCTGTTCTGTAAGATATACCACCAAATTTTCTCATGGTGTCCACCCAGAATTTTTGTTTTCTTCTTCTATGCCAAGATCCTTGAACCTCAGAAAAACTTTCCTAATCTTCTTGCGTCTTTCCTTTTTCCACTTAGCGCTCAGAGGTCAATTACAGCAGATTGCTCAAATTTTTCTGCAGAATTATCCTCTCCTTGTACTTATTTCCCCATCAGGCCACTTCAGTTTCATCTCCTTGGGCTTAAAAGATGACTAAGTCAAGGTCTTGATTAGATATAGACTAAACATATTGCCTGTCTTGTTCTTCCCATCAGCAGTCCTCTATAATATTTTCTTGACATGCCTTGTCTCCTAATACCAGTACATAGCCTGCAACTCATGAATTCAAAGGGACTGTCCATAAAGGTCTATTAGCAAGGGATGAGTAATGGTTTGACAAAATAGATTTAAGTGGCCCCTTCTGCATCATCTTGGCAGTAATTGAGAGAGTGTGTCCATTTTTTGATTAAATATTTCCAGTGCTATTAGCTTGGGTGAAGTAAACAACTTCTATTGAGTTTGTCTGCTAATGACAACCCAAAGGCCTTTGATCTCTCTGTTATCAGAGAGGAAGCCTGTTGCTTGGATGTGGATAAAGATCATGTAATCATTGCTAAAGGTGCCTCTTGCTGTACAATCAAAGAGTTTGGAAACGGTTCTTTATTCTCTCAATGCTTCTACCACCTTTAATGGACATTGTCAGAGCTGCCTGTGATGGGCATCCTGTAACCTCTGTGCACCGTCAGAAATATGCAATTGTAGCTTGGCTGCCAGATTTTAGCAAAGAAAATTAACAATTAACCTTGATTTCTTGTGCAGACTCCTTGAGGCAGGGCCTCTGTGTTCATTTTTGTCTGAAAGGGGCTGTAGCATATTTCCCTGTTGTTTGTGTCTATCCTTTTATAGCATGTCTCCCAATATTGTATGCTTTTTCTTTGGTTCTGCAGCTCTTGAAATCTTATGATTCGGTTTACATGTAAAACTAGAAGTTAGATTATAGCTTTTCTTTCTAGTTAATGGTATGGAATACAAGATAGTTTCAGCCTAAAGATTAAAAAAAAATTTAAAAAATGAAAAAAATCAGTATGAATGATGCATTATTTTTTAAAAAATGCATGCTTTGTGATTAGCCAGCAAGGCTGATTCCAGGCATTAGGCTGATGATCTTTGACCACTTATTGTGGACTTCAGCACAGATAGTGGTCAAGAAAAAGAAGGTTTGCAATGGGCAAGAATTGCGTGAATATAATTCCTTGTGTGAGTGTAATTTTTTTATGGCGAGGGATAAGCCAAATATATTGGATGAGAGTCAACACAGGCCTTGCTAAGAGATGTCACGCCTCGCAGATCTGCTGGTTCTTTGAAGGACTCCGCCAGCATATGGATGGGAATGATTCAGTCTGTATAATTTCCTTGGGCTTTTGCCAGAGGCTCTTACATGAACTAAGGCGCTGTGGGGTGGGATGGCAGTCTGCTCGCAGAGAGAAGCCTGCTCATATTTAACAGCTGCTTAAGAGAAGAAGGAAAAGGTACACCTTACAGGTCCATTTCTGAAACACTGGGAAGTTGCCAGAGGCATCTCCTGATGTGCTGTGGGACACGGGTTGTCCTGGGTACTCCTGAACGATGTACCAGTCAGGGCATTGCTGAGACTGAAGGGGTGATCATGGCTCCTTGTGGCACCAAGCTCAGTCTGAACAGGCGCTTCCTTGCTTGCATCCAGTGTTGAATGAATAATAAGGCATTTCCTTTCCTTAGTTCAGGCATATTTCCATTTTTTCTTCTTTTTCAGTGAAACTAATCAGTGTATTAGTAGTGACAGGGATGACCAGTTCGCAGGGTCCACGCATGAGCTTCTCTCCCCAGGTGAGCTATTACAGTGCTCATGGTGTATTGCTGGAGGCATTCATCCTTGGTTGTTATCTGGAGAGCTGGCCTTTTTTTCCTGTGGCTTCTTGTTTAATAACTAAACCTGAGCACTTCTGGCCTTGTTTGGGGGGTTATTTTATAGGGTTTGGGCTTTTTTTCATTTTAAGGCTTATTTTTTCAGCCATCTGTCAGACCAAGTGATCCTCCATCAAGATATAATCCAGATGATTGGCCTACTTTTCAAGAATAGTAGCTTTAGTTTTGTATGCTGCTGCCGATAGCGTTTCAGATTGCCCAGGTCCTTTCCTCCTGAGGGTGGAGAAGACAGCAATTGATCTAATCCAGCTTGGCATTTACGCCACTTGAAATGAAATTGCATTTTGCTGAATGAAACTGAGAAATGGGAAAGTAATACTGCAAATATGTTGTGCCATGTGGGACCTTCTGCCTGGGAAGCTTCCAAAGGAAGCTTCAGTGGAGTTGATTATCCCAGAAAACAGACTCTCTGATCTGCAGCTCTTGTTGCAGGAGACAGAAGCGTGGTGGCCAAAGTTTCTTCCTTAGAAAATACTCTCAGCCAGAAGTCAATACCAAGTGAACTTGAAGGATTCACACAAAACCCCCAGAGAGTATGTGGCTGATATATGGTCATTGCTAGATAACATTAACTGTAATGGCTTTTCTTTTTTAATGCTGGAGTGTATCACGCTCATATGCAGTTTGCTGCATTCCTCCACTGATGCCTTATTTGCAGCTCCAGAAAGGAGTGGCACGTTTGGTATTTGACTGGCCATATGCAGTTGAGTAAGTAATTATTAGCAGTGACTTTCATGCCACAGCAGAGAGGTAAAAGCAATTCCATAGAGAATTAGGAGATCAAGCAGGTCAATTGAAAGGAGGAAAAATCACCATTGGCTATCTTCAATTAAACTGTTATCGCTCCACATGAAGGATCCCATTTAGAGGAAGGCATAAAACCTGAGAGTAGAGGTGACTGAGAGAATAAATTCTCCATTTTTAATTCCAAAGCCAGAGTGTGAACATTCATCAGTAGGCATGAGGAGGAGATATCTCTCTCCTGTTTCTAGCCTACTTTTTAAGTACAGCTCATTTGAGAATCTCTCAGCAAGACATCTTTTTCATCCAAAAACACAGACTTGCCAAAGCCACAGCTTCTAGTGGAGACATTAATGACAGCTAAACCCTTCCTGAGAGGGGCTTTTGGTTCTGAGAGCTTGTGTTGTCTGGCTGTCAAATGCAGGGCAGGAGGCACCTCAGAATAGCAAACATCTTGGTGACCAGGGCAGTCTTCTAGGAGCTGGGGCACCCTGGTTCAAGTCCCTGGTCCCTTTCCAAGGCCAGAGAGCATAAATAACTTTCAGCTGTGCTCCTGTGCATGGGAAAGCACCATCTGAACCATTTTTCCTAGTAAGAGAAGTTATATCAAGGCAATTTCCATGGTTTGAACCATAGTCTAGATTGACTAAACTAGTTTGAGGTTGATTTTAAGATAGTAGTAGTTCTATGTTGTAGTAAATAAACTACAACAAAATGGTTTACATAGGAAATATTTTCAAATGTAGAAACTGAGAGGCCCACTTGGTTTATTCTTCATATTTTTTTAAGAGTGAGGAATGCAGAGGAGGAAAGAAGCCACATCTTAAATTNGGGGGGTTTTTTGGTTGGTTGGTTAGTTTGGATTTTGTTTACTTACCTTAGAAATATCAGAATTATTCCATTTGGTCTTTGACAAGCAAAAAAAGGGGAGAAAAATAAAGGTCAAAACATAGCCTTTGCTAGCAGTCTTCTGAGATGTCACTTAGATTTCGTGACAGCTTTCTGCTTTGGCTGCGAGCTTCTGGCTCCTTAAATTCCCTCCAAGAGGACTTTTTCCCGAAGTGCTTCAGAGTCATTAGAATGAAATAGCTGTAAATAAAACAAGCATACAGCTTGCAGATTTTAGGGCAACCTTGTCTCTTCTGCATATAATTGCTCCAATATTGAGTCCCTGGTTACGAGATGTTGCAGTTTCTCTCTTTCACAGGTTTCGGGGCCAATTGGTGTTTATTATTGCAGTTTAGCCACACTGTGGGCTTACACTTCATTGCTCGTGTGTGAAACGTCTCAGCCCAGCCAGGGCTGCCTTTTGACAGAGCCTGCAGACACTCCTGAAGCACACGGGCCTTAACACTCTTGCTCTTATTCAGGTGTGAAGTTTGCTGTCTGCCTGGAGTGCCTGGAGCTGCTCATTTTGCTGGGGTTTCAAGCACAAGCTGTTGTTTTCAGTACGGTGGTCACCAGTGTTCAGCCTCCACACAGGCTGAGCAAAAGCTTTGGGAGGGACACACAGGTCCCTCTCACTCCATCATTTCTGCATCCCAGTGTAAATCTGCAGTGATATTCAGGCTGTTCTTCTCCCAGCCATGTAGAGCAAAGGAGTGTTTGGGGGAGGCAGGACAGAGTTCCTCTGCCTGGCTGTTAAATAAATACCTGCTGTGACTGAGGGAAGGGACCAGCCCCCAGATGCTGTCACATAAAGCATCTGTTCTCATGCTGGATGGCTGATTGCATTGTTCTGGACAGGATAAATAATTAATAGCCGCACGGGTGCTTGAGGTGGCATATTCTCTTATACACTTCATTAAGCATTTAAGAAACTTTAGCTTGGGCCTGTCCCATGCTGTCTGGTTGCTGGGCTGGCTTCACAGGGGTGAAGAAGGTGCCAGAAGGGCAAATGCTGCTGGTATCTTCATGTCCTTTGGCCAAAGTTTGCCCTATAGCAAAATGCTTGTGATGTGACTGTTGGTTATAGCTCCTTATCCAAGAGCAGAACCTGCCTGAGGAGACTAAGGCTTCTCTTTAGTTGAATTTGCTGTAGAATTGGATTTCTCACAGGCAAGAAATTGATGTTCGATGTAAGTTTTCAAAGAAGTGTGTTAGAAACACAGCTGAGGGTTTCAGATTTAAAGTTGCAGCTTGTAGGAGTGCAAGGATTTGGGGATCACTCTGGATGCAGGTGAGCTGTGGTGCATGGGGAGCAGGGGACCGCTGGGAGCCATAAGGACTGGGATAAACCACCTACCTCCGAGGAGAGGAAAGAAAGGAGACAGGCTGTGGGTTAGCAATCCCTGCGTTTTCTCCATGGGTTAAACCCAGCCTCCAAAAGTCTCATGCATTTTATCCAGCCCTTCATCTTACATTCAGAAGACATCCAGGGCTGCAGACAAATGTTCACTGCCTGGCGCTGTGGGAGTCTGCCTCTACTATTAGTATTATACGCACAGTCCATGCGTGTTACAGTTTTTTAGAAAAAGTTAGAGGAATATTTTGTAATTCTGAACTCTCTTTAGCAATTTCATTGATTTGCTCCCCTCCTGTGGTGCCAGTGCTTGAAACTCATTTAAGCCATTTTCCACAATTTTTGAACAATATTTCTTATTAAAAAAATCTAATTCCTCCCAAAACACCACTTTAATCTGTCCCAGAAAACTGGCTTTCATCTCACGATTGCTTTCACAGTGGCACGTAAACCCTACAAATGTAATATGGAGCCCAGTAATCCATCAGTTAAACAGATTAGTAATGTAGGAGGCTGTATGGCTCAGCAAGTAAAGCAAGCAGGCTTTAATCTCCCTCCGGAGAGGAAAAGCCGGCTCAAGTGTAGCTGCATTTGCTGTGCACTGGAGATGCAAAGGGCTTCCTTCCACTTTGCAGCCCTTGTGGCAGGGACGGACCCCGGAGGGTGGCTGGTTGCAGTGACTTGGTGACTCTCAGATGCATGAGCACAGATGTCCAGCACAAGATGAAAAAGTGAAGTGCAAGGCTGAGCTGCCGAGAGGGCACCATCTTCCCCCTCCACCATAAGAGGAGGATAGTTGCATTGTGGTTGGAATCTCTTTGCACATTTTATCTGGAACTCTCCCTTTTTTGCATCATGACTGAGGCTGCAGGTGTCCTGGTATCACCGGTGTATCTGTGCAGCATGCAGGGATGCCACTTGGAAAAGCCCTCAGTGGAAAAGTAGAAGTTCTTGAGTTCCCTTCCTGACCCTGCCTGTTGCTTACTGTGTGAAATAGATCTTGAAAACCTCATAATTAATTTTTCTTTTGATGTGGTGGAGCAGAGCCTTCACACCCCAGTTACCAGGTATCAGGCAGAGCCACAGCTGACACTGCTGCCTGGCCTTTGGATGGCAGGAGCCTGTGTTTGGAGGGAGGAGCAGGCTGTGCACAAATGCCAGAGGAAGAATAAGTCCTTGGAACTTAGACCTGTTCCTTCTGGATGTTGTTCTGTGCTTGGCTGTTTCTGCATCTTTGCTAGGAAGCACTAGGAGCTGAACCTCCTTTAGTCCTTTCGCCCAGCTCACAAATATCTTTGCAAACTATGGCCATACTAAAAAGTAAAGTTACTTAGTGCTGGGTGAGTTATCCAGAATTGCACTAAATGCCATAGTTAGGGTTTATTAATCCAAAAAGTTGTGTTCAGAGTTTCCCTCTCTCTTCCACCGCATTGTAATTAGCCTGAATGCCGCCTTCTGTGCTCCTTGCCTCTGTTATACATTCCCTTTAGTTTTTAATTCCATGAAATGGGGATGATGCCAGAGACTGCAGACAGGTGAAATCTGTTGCAATGGAATAGCTGGTAATTGGAAAATGACAACCTCTTGAAAATGGGATGAAGAGAGAAAATATGGAGTGTCCGGAAGCAAAGCGCCAAATTGACAGTTCATTATGTCTCCTCTTCCTGGTCAGAGTCTCTGCAGACTGAACTTAAAAATATAAAGCAGAAAAGCCAACATAAACAAGGGCTCAAAATCCCATTGACAGCTTTAGGCACAGGACTAGAGAAAAAACAACACAAGTGCAAAGGATGTTTATGAGACTAAATGTTCTGGATTTGTTTACCACTCCTCTGTGTCTCTGCCAGCCTCAGCTCTCCCTGTTCAGGAGGAGTCAAATGGCTGCTTTGGGCTCGGGGAGGGGGTGGATTTCTGAAGCAAAGCACATCTTTTGTTCTGGAAACTTCCTTCCCTGTTCATTCAGCAGGAGGGACCAGGTGTCTAACAACCCTTTTCTCTACTGTGATCCAGGTATCATCATTTCTACTCAGTATCAGAGCAAAAAGGTGCCACAGCCAAGGCTTGGTGCCATCCTGCTGTTGACTGAAGCTGAGCTATGTAAAATAGGTGGTTGTAGATGTGGCAATCAAAAAAGACAAGGTGGAAGACAGGTGAGAGGAAGAGGAGAGGCACAAAGGGATAGTGACTTCCTTGAAGAACTGCAATAATATGGTTGCACAAAGAGAATCTAAGGCTGCAAAGTCCTACTTCTGTTCTTTATCCTTTGCTTGTAGGGACCATCAATAATTTGACCATTACGAGTTTCTCTTTTATTGAATTTCTCCTGATTCCAGGAAGGCTCTGGGATTGTGCTGCATCTTGCTAAAACCAGAAGTATCAGATTCTCAGAAAGAGACTAGTCTTCTGAGGTTTTCAGACCCAAACTATTTAGAAAAGGATTTTTTGTCTGTTTATCTGAACTTGGAATGAACTGCTGAAACGTTTGAGGTTTGTCCCTAATAAAAACATAGTTTTGAATCACTGAAATATTCCACAGCATAAATATGGCCTTCAAAGTGAGCAGAGGTGCTTGTGCTATCCTGGGACATGTTTTGCCTGAAGTCAAGGCTAACTGTTACTTTAAGCTCATATTCAAGGATGCTGAAATCTTACAAATTGATCCCATACACTTTCTGCCCTTCTCCTGAATGGTGGGAAACTTACTCCTGCAGCCAAAGTATGAGGATTCATTTGAATCTGAAATCTATAAAATTTCTACTCAGATCTGAACCTTTTTTTGAACCTTGTCTGGGACTTGATGTTGGGACTTGTGGGTTAACTCATTCTCTGTGCTTGTTTTTACTGACTGTCTCCAGGGTAGCAGTTCCCATTCCAGCCTCCATGTCTGGCGCTGTGGACCCTCATACCAGTAGGACAGCATTGACCTCCATCTCCCACATTGCATCCATTCCAGGGATTCCTGGGTGTTTCGTGGCCTTGTGCAGAGCCACCTGGCTGCCGTTTGGCCATGTTCCATTTGGCCTGGCCTGTCTCTGAAAACCTGGACCAATGTATAAGGCTCAGTCACCGCAGCAGCAAAAGATGTGGATGTATCCAAAGCTGATGAGGGGACATGCTCTCTCTCTCTGTGGTTTCAAAAAGGAAGTTTTCACGGAGGCAGTTTGGAGCCCTATGATGGGCAAGTAGTTTCTTCTGTCAGAGTTGTTAGGTTTCACAAAGAATTTGTCAAAAAGGAAAAAATACCACTTTTAGAACGACTCTGTTCAAAGTGCTTCATTTTGATGACAACTTTTGTTTGTTAACCATTCCCTGCTAGAAGGGAAGTTGCATTTCGTGCCACAATCACATCTCAAGCAAAAAGCCTGAAATTTCCTTTTCTGAGAAGGTCAAAACAAGACATTGCAGCAATTTTAAAGCTTTGTTGCAGCTTCGTTTTCTTACAGTCAGGAAGTTTGACAAAAATAATGCCTTGCCATGCAAAGTTTTGTTTTCAGCATATCAAGATTTTGTTTTTCCCAGGGGAAAAGAAGCTCCTGGAAAAATGCCTGATGTGGGGTTGGCTTCAATTTGAACAAAACAACAGTGTCTCCTAGTGGCTGATTCCAGGGGAATGGCCAAATCCATCTTGGCTTTCAAGTGCCTCTTCCTTGATGGTCCCCTAGATCTTTGCTCATCAGGGAGCGAGAGAAGTGGGAAATGAATTGTGCTCTAAACAACAAAGCAACAAAGTTTTCTAGGCTCCAATTGGTGTTGAAAGAAGGTAATTACATTGGAAGGCTGTATCTCTGGATGCTTGGCTCATCTGCTGTGCAGCTTCCACTCTAATAATCCAAAAGCTTACATCAGCAGCTTAGCCAGCATGCAGGGCTATCCATCTTTGTCTTTGCCCAGTGGGTCCTGCCCCCGTGTCACTGCAGGATTGCGTGCCAAACAGCTCACGTTACAGCAGTCCTTGTCATCAAATTAGTTCTGCCTCGCGCCAAATATGATCACTAAAGGATAATGAAGACCTCTTGCCTGGAGCACAACTGGCTTTGCAGTGTCAGCCTGCTGTCCCTCAACCTTGCCCAGACATCCTCTTGTCGGCTGGGTCAGCTCCTCATCACAGTTATTGATGATCTCATCTGGGCCACCTCCTTGTCCTCTCCTTTCCCTCTTCCTCGTGCCCTCTCTCCCCTCTGCTGAGAGGTGGCTGCGGCTTTCTCCTGCCCTCTCTGAACTCCTGTATGAAGCAAAAGTTTCAGTCCTGGAGAGTAAATATTAAGGACACCCAGTTGTCAGAGGAAATTGGCAGATCAGTTCAAGCCATGATATCTGCAGATTAACTGGGTGCAATGCCATATGTTCAACAGGCCGCAGAAATATCTTGGAACTGGCTTGGAAAACATGAGATTTTAGAGAATAACAACTTACAAATTCTTTTTATTTGCCTGAGGGTGTTTTTAAGTTTGTTCAGCTTAGACTTTTCAGGCTGGACACTGACTTTTTTGGTAATGACTCCTGACATTGCCTTGTCGTACTCGTGTAACTCCAGGATTAGGGATTTTGAAATGCTCATCAGTTATACCAGTTTATATGATAAAATTGTGACTTTTGGCAGCACATCTGGCAGCAGCAAGGTGAACTTGGAGAACTTTTAAGTTTTACTTTAGCAGATGAGGCTTCTGCTGTATTGCAGACTACAGGGTACTGTAGGTCACAGTGGGCAGATTCTCTGTTTCCCAGCAGAAAGTGCTACAGACCAACTCTGTCCTTGCAAAGCTGCCCAAGCTGCAGCTTTCTTGCTGATTGTTAATTAATTTCCCAGCCTCACCACATTAACAAACCACCCTTAGGCTGCCATGAAAACCCTCTCCCAAGGAGCCCTCAGACTGCTGCCTGGAGGGATGCAACAATTTAGGAAGTTATTTTGCTTCTCGTGAAGAATGTCCTGGCATAACCCTGACTGAGAGGAGACTGAACATGCTGGCCATATGCTGCTTCTAGCAAATACCTCGAGGACACTGCCAGCATGGTGTACCATCACCACTGTGGCTTACAGTGGGACAGGCACCTGGCAGCCTGTGAGGCTACTTCAGGCTCAATCTCTGTTGGGGAAGCTGGTTAGATGCCATCCTAGAGCAGTTGTGTTTTCATTGCAAAGGGAAGATCTCTGTCCAGGTTGCTTTGATGTCATCAGGGAAGGTAAAAAAGGGGTNTTTAAAACCACTACCCCTCGTCCTGTCACCAGACCTCCTGACAAAGAGTCCCTCCCCAGCTCTCCTGTAGCTCCCTTCAGATCCTGGAAGGCTGCTATCAGGTCTCCCCGGAGCCTTCTCTTCTCCAGGCTGAACAGTCCCAGCTCTCTAAGCCTGTCCTCATCTTTGAGGACCTTTCCAACCTGAACACTCCCATGAAGGAAACTGCACTGACTGATGTTAGGGAGGGAATGGCCATCCTTGCAGCAAGGAAGATTTGAAGAGGGCAGCCCCATGGATAGTTCAGGTACCCTGTGTAGCCGTCTGGGCCACCCCTTGCTAGAGACTAAAGAACTGGAAATTGCACTGTCCTTCCCCTAGTGTCCCTTAAGTAATTAGTGTATATGGCTTATAATCATGAGGACTGAAGCTCTTAGTGCTCTTTCTACTGGATAAATGGTTGAGTGAAAGACAGTCTATTGCGTAAAGTAATTTAGTCTATGAATGATGGTTCATTAGCAGCCCACAGGCTGCTTCTGCCTGTAGTAGGGGGTGTGTGGGCTTTTCCTGCATCTGAGTTAACTCCTTCACCCTCTCCCTCAATATCCAAGGATTGAGTTTGCAGAGTGTGGAGTTGGTTAGTGCCACAGTATTACAATGGTCTTCTCCCTTCAGAGCCTCAAACAATGCAGCAACATCCCCAAGAAACTGCCAGCTTTTAACATAGTGTCTAATGATGGATGGGGAATAAAAGAAGCTATTATCAGTCAGGAGATGAGTCAGATATGAAAATAACACCTTTTTCTAGACAGTATTATTACACTGAGGAAATGAAAAAGACTCATTTTCTTTTGCAAAAGAACAGGCCTTGAGTATTAGAAATGCGCTTTGCAGAGCCTGGTGCTGTTTGAAGGAGTAGCTCCAGGAAGCAAGCAAACCCCATCCTACCTTTGGCATCAGTCCCTGCTGTGCCACATTTTGGAGCCCAGGTGCTGGGCAGACATTGCTGTGCCTTCCAGGAAAGGAACATCTAAGGCCATGTCTGAAAAGCAAGGTTGTAGCACAAGGTAATTTGATGCTGGTGATAGAAGAGACGCGTGGAAAAGTCATTCTTGGATTTAAGCTTCACGCAGACTTCTAGGCTCAGAGAAACCCATGCTGATCCTAGAGGCAATCCTGACACTCAGGCCACGCTGCTGTCATTTTAACAATACCTGCTGTACGGTATTAACCAAGACTTTAGAAGGAAAAATCATCATGGGTTTTTTGAGGTACAATTTCCAAAGGGAGGTAGATATCTCAAGAGAGATAAAGCTATTGATCCTACTGACTTTCACTGGTATTTTTTCCCCTAATTTTCTTAAGAGATCTCTGCAAGTAAAAGGGCTTTGTTTGTATGTGAGTAGGGCTATACTGTGTTGACAGTGCTCTTGCTTCGGGTATCCTAAAGCTCTGCTGGGGTTAGTGCAATAAAAACAGCCTATCTGGACCAACGCAAGTCCAGAGAGAAGCCCTGCAAGCCATGCTAGCCATTCAGTTGGATAATTGTATCTTGCAGCAGGGAACAAACTCTCTCCTTTTCACAGCTTTAGGTCAGGCACAGCTGTTGTGCAGCTTCTCCAGAAACAGGCTGGGATTCTGTGTTTCCGGTAAGACTCACAGGGTCTGTCCATGAGACTTCTCTGCCATTCCTCTCAGACATTTACCTCTCTTCTTGGCTCTCCAGAAGAAACATGGGAAGATGTAGTTTTTGTGCATCATTAGCACAAATCCTAGAGCGGGAGGAACATACCAGCCTTTGGGCATTTCCTCTGTGCCTGTGTTTGACCATGTGTCTTTTTTGCCCCATAGCCAGACGAGTTGACCAACGCCTTGGAGATCAGTAACATCGTCTTCACAAGCATGTTTGCCCTGGAGATGCTCCTGAAACTCCTTGCCTTTGGCCTCTTCGGCTACATCAAGAATCCATACAACATCTTTGATGGGATCATAGTTGTCATCAGGTCACTGCCATTTCTTTCTCCGCTGTGGCTTTTCTGCTGAGGGCTCAAACCTGGGATGGGGAACAGGAATGACGTGGCGTGGGCTAATCCAGGGCTCGTTGGCTATGATGGACTATAATTATGCTGGCCTTTTAGATTCCTGTCATTAGAAGGGCCGTCCAAAGTAAATGGACCTGGCAGATGGAGAACAAAGTCTATTTATGCCACACATCTGGCACTGTGGTCAGTTTTCCATTGAAGTGGAGAATGACTGGTCCTGGGAAAGGGGGTCTGTCAGTGTCTGTATCCCAGCAGCATGGCCTCCCTCTCCTGAATTAACAAGTAACTCAGGCCAGGGTAGGGCAAGCAGGAGGGTAAGAGGGAGCACGGTTCTGCTGTCCTCTCCCAGAGCAACACTGGACAGCCTCCAGCCTAAATTGGGGATGTCACAGCTTGCATATGAGAAGCTTGTACAGCACCTCTCTGTGCTGGGATTCTTTCTAGCGGTGCTGTTGACCCTTCAATCAGTAATTTGGGGCAGAGAATTCAAGGCATACACAGAAGGTATAAAGCAGGATATTGCTCTTGGCTTCACTTGGCCCATCCCTTTGATTCAGAGAAGTGAGGAGTAATAGAGGCCCAGAACAAAGGCCAGTTTGTGGCCTGATCAAACCAACTCACCCCGTCAAATGTAAATCCCTCTGGATATTAGCTTGTACAAAATTGCGATCCACATGTTGTGGCCAGGCTTGTGACTGATTGTACTGATGCAGACTAGCTGGAGCCATGCTGTGTTGTGAAGAGTCACAGAGAGCGAGGAAATTAAAGAATCAAGAAACCAGCTATAAAGGATATAGTTTGTGCATGAGTGTGCGTGTCTGCACAACTGGGAAGTGAAGGTGTTTTTCAGAAGCAAGAAAGTAGCAGGCTAATAAACTACCCCTTTAAGGCTTAAATAGTGTGATATCCTGTAAGAAACCAGCCTGCTGAGGGCTTTCACAGTACAGTACTGCTGTTTATAGTTCTTCTCCTTCTGGTGTACCTGCAGTGTCTGGGAGATCATCGGCCAGTCGGACGGAGGCCTCTCTGTCCTTCGAACTTTTCGGCTGCTCCGGGTGCTGAAGCTGGTCCGTTTCATGCCTGCCCTCCGTCGCCAGCTGGTGGTCTTGATGAAGACAATGGACAATGTAGCCACCTTCTGCATGTTGCTCATGCTCTTCATCTTTATCTTCAGGTACCAGAGGCTGCAGCTCTTCTTTGTTTAATTGCTCGGCTTGCTTAAGTAATATGTAGATTAGAATAACAAGAAACTGCATTTGCTAGGCTGCCTACATGATAGAAGTGCTCACAATAGACTGAAAAGCAGACACTTGACAGACTATTTACCTCTTTTTGGTCTCAGTTTTTCATGCAATATTGTAACTCTGTAGAGGAATAAAGTACACAAACAGGCAACAATTGCTCTGGAGTTCCTAGGATGCTCGTTTAGCTGTGTCTCAGGAAGCTGTCAGTAACTGGATGCTACCAGTGTTATATTTGAAATGGAGGTTGTACCTACTCCAAGACTTCTGTCTGCTTGACCCTATAATGCTCCTCAGAATTCTATTCTTGGAAAACAGATGGAGTAGCGAGCTGGCGATATGGTTTGTTATTTTCTAGACAAAGGAGATCCCCGATTTGACTTCAGTGTAGGCAACTGAAATGAAACGTGACACAGAAGAACCAAACGGCAGAGTCTGATCAGTGATCATGTCAGTGACAGAGCAGTGCCCTTTGTCCTGGAAGATACCACTGACATACAAAACACTTGGAGGAAAAACTGTCCCAAAACTCACTGAAGTCTTTCCTGCAAACATATTTCTTCCATCTCCCTTTTTTCCCCGCTCTAGCATTCTCGGCATGCATCTTTTTGGATGCAAATTCAGCCTGAAAACTGATACAGGAGACACCGTTCCAGATAGAAAGAATTTTGACTCCTTACTTTGGGCGATTGTGACCGTCTTTCAGGTAAGCTCTGGATCCTCTGGGAAGTTTTAATGTAGATCACCTGGACAAGTTGTTTCACTTCTTTTAAAGAAACTAAGTGTCAAATCTGGACTGAAAGAGTACTGTAGAGTTATTAGGGCAAAGTGATTGTGTTTCCAATTTCTGGTTTCTATGAGCCCTGATAGAGAAGTAATCTACAGTCCGTATCTATTGGCAGTAAAGGTAAAGTCTAAGAAGGCCTGGAAATCCACCCTTATTTTCCTTTCATTTAGTTGGTAAAATCAAGACCCACGGTCTATTCTGCTCCAATTCTGTAGATCTGTGTCTCCTTGCTTGCCTTTGCTGTCTGAAAAATCCACTTTGTAAATAATTTCATTTAATTGGGAGTGACAAATACTGTTGCAAATCGGAGCTGGAGTTTCTGGCTCTATATGCTGAGAAAGTCTTCATATAAAACCTTGTGTTTCCTCTACAGACAAGATCTGTTATGTGCTTGAAATTACTGGCGTATTCCACAAAGGAGCAATAAGCTGCTATTTCCAGGGCATTCTAAATATAAAGATTAGTTTTTTTCTGTTTAAAAGCTCAGTCCTTAGACTCCAAGTGGAGCACAGTGTGAACAACGTTAGGCCAAGTTTCTGGTGCAGAGTAGGTGTTCACCACAGGATCATTCAAGGTACAAACCAGTCTAGAGTCTGTGCTGAGGAGTGTGGAGAACTTCTTTCAAAGTTTTCCTTTTTACAAAGGAGTAAGGAGGAATCAGCATTAGTCTCACAGGTTAATATTTTTCTGTTACCAACATAAATAGAGATTTCTGCGTTTATTCTAACAATCCCTTGGGAAATAGAGTTGGCACAGAGCGCAAGGGCTCAGTCCTACATCCCACGAAGATTAATGAGTGGTATGGCTCAGTGCAGCTGACTGCATTCCTATCCCCAAAGCTTCTTTGTTTTTAGGAAGGTTAGAGGCCATTTGCATTAAGCATTAATTAATGGGGAGCATGAATCTGGCATTCATTTTTCATCGACCCCTGATTTTTGAGCTCCAGGAAAGCTAGGAGAGTAGGAATCCCTGAGGAAGGTCCCTTGGAGCAAAACTTTGCAAAAATATGTATTTTTTTGCCCAGCTTTTTGGTGCGTTTACTTAAAGGAAACCAGTTTGCTTCCCTGAGTTTCTTGACCCACCCCATGTCATTTGTCTCATCAAATATCCTATCTCCCACCTTCTCCTTCAGCTCCAGGTGCCTTATAGAGAGCAAACTGAAAGGAAACAACAGCTCTGACCCTCAGGTCTGTTATCTTCTGATGGTTATCAAAGGAGGCAATACCATCTCCTTTACATTACTGTATTCTAGGATCTGAACTAGTCATCTCTATGGGCAGTGTTGTGCTAGATTCTCCTGCAGACAGGGGAGGTTTGGCCAGGAGAGAGCTCTCGTGTGTGAAGATCTAAATAAAGGAATGTTTTGCTGTCTCATCTCATGAGACCTGCTAATGATTACGCTCAGAAAAAGTCAAAAGGAGAGGAAGAAATCGATGCGTCAGTATTTGAATGTAGCTGCTGTGCATGACAGGAGTGGAGTAATTAGAGAGTCTTCCCCTTCACCTCTCTGCAGATCCTCACTCAAGAGGACTGGAACGTGGTCCTGTACAATGGGATGGCATCTACATCCTCATGGGCAGCACTCTACTTTGTGGCCCTGATGACCTTCGGCAATTATGTGCTCTTCAACCTTCTTGTTGCCATTCTGGTAGAAGGCTTCCAGGCAGAGGTAAGAGATCTGGGCAGAGGGAGGGAGAAAACCGAGAAGCATGTGTAGACAAGAGTATAGAGATGAATCCATGTCAGTGCAAACATCCTAAATTAAGAGGGCATAAATGGGCTGGGTTAGACATGTAATTTCAAAGAGGTCCTGCTGGACTTGACATGGGACTTGGGAGACCAACACTTGAGTTAATCTGCTATGGGGTCTCTTGTATGACCTAGAGGAAATAATTTAGGGTGAATTTAGCTCACCTCATCTCCCATGTCCCATATTTTGCATTTCCTTATGGTGGGCCTCAAGCCTTCAATGTATATAGCCAATACTAGTGGTGAGGACCAGGAGGTATGGAATTGACTCTCAATCCAGGCCTTCCTTGTGACTCTCACCTTTATATGTTATTTCAGACTAATAGCACAGCTGTTCAAAAGCTGTTGCAAGGTTACAAACATTAAATGTTGAGATACTTATGATGCTGTAGGACATATGAATGCTAAAGTGATTTTTACTTACGCCTGAAAATAATGTCTGTATCAGGTCAACAAGCAGGGAATTTATGATAAACTGCAGGCGTCTCATCTCATCTCATCTCCCATGGAAAGAGAAATGATTTTGTTTCTCAGTCAAAAGTGATATGCAGTGTCCTGATCAGAACTAGGCAGGAACATTAGCAGCTGTGCAGGCAATCCTGGGCCACATGATCTGGAGCAGCAGGCAATACTGGTGTGAGTGGTATAGTATAGGTGTGAATTGGGAGCCCCATCAGCCATCTATGTCTTCCTCCCCCTTGGCAAGTCTGCTCCAGATCTGCTTTCAGCATCCTGAGAGTGTGAAACCACCATGCCCTGCCCTATTCTGCTGTTCTTCATCTTCCTTTCAGATCACTGCAAGTCCATTTGGGGGAGATTTTAAGTGAGGATGATCTGTTTCAGTTATAAATATAATGAAGCATGTGCACATATATATTACCCAGGAAAAAAATTACATTTTTTTTGAAGTCCTGGTGCAAATAGAAACGATTTTGAGACCTACCAAAAAACATCCAGTCCTGGTTAAAGCTAAGAATAGCAGCATTGAAAGGGCTTACATCGTGCTTTAGGATTTTTTAATTTACATTTTTTATTTCTGCAACCACCAAGAAGGGAAAGTTTGCTTAGTTCTGAACTGGCTTCAGAGACACATAGGCTCAGAAAGAAAATGAGAACATGGCTTCAGTTTTCACTGCCTTAACTCCCAAGGGAAAGAGGAGAAATAAATTCTTTTTATAGGGGTGGTGGGTTTTTTTCACTTTTCGGTTTTTTCCCCAGAAATGGTATCATGCTCTCATTTGCCACGTTTAAATCACTCTCAGACAAACCACTGACCATGGAATATCATTGAAATATTCATGGACCAAAAATTCCCTTCCCTTCCCTCAAGCCAGCACAGCCATATTTATGTTTTTCAAGGATGTCTGCGTAGATCCATTATTAAAACATCCCTCCTAGCTTCCTCGCAGCACTAGCAGAAAAAAATTAATTGAAACAACAAGAGCCAAGCCCTAGTTTGGAAAAAAACAACCCTGATCTACATTGCTTCGGGCTTTCATGGATCCTGAGGGTGATGAGTGCCACCTGCACACACACAGAGAAGACACAAGTGGTCCAGCTCATCGCTTTCAAAATGGACAGCTCAGCTCTGCATTCGTGGGCATCTTCATGAATTGTGCAGTGGAACCCTTGCCTTGAAGATCGAGCACTGCTGACTGAGAAGAGCAAGAAGGTCCATTTCCAAAAGCAAGCCTATACTCCATGTCCCAGTGACCAAAGCTCATGCTGACACTTTATTTGTAAGGTCATGTAGTTTTCTCAGTATCAGCAATCTCAATATGTCCTGACTCTCCTCTGGATACTGTAACATCTTTGCCATATTCCTATTCCAGTGCAACCTATGTACTGCTGGATATTTTAACCACTCACCTACTAAGACCAAAGCAAAGGAATTGCCAATACTTCTTCAGGCTCTGAAGTAGCTGCCATTTTCCAAGCCAGAAGGAGTTTTCCTTCATGAGAGCTGTAGCTTTCACTCAGAGTGGTTGTGCTAGACTTGAGTTCTGCTAGAAAACAACACAGGCCACAGCAGAACAAAATCTCTGCTGAAGTAATAGATTTTCTGAACTTACTACAGAAGGAACCGATACAGTTGGCAATATGGTAGCTCAGAGGATTCAGTGGCCAGATGTGTCGGATATCTTCAGATTTGGGTGAATAAAGAACATGCCAGGGAAACCCAAACAGATGATAGCCCAACTGGAAACTGCTTCTGCTCAAGCAGTCTTGCATTTAGGCAGAGAGAGCCCTTATACAGCAGCATGCATCCTTTGTTACTGACTGCTTTAAGGCAGAAGAAAGTTTCCTCCCCTCAGCAACCTGGCAACTTGCAACTAGTTCCTCTGTTCCCTTACACCTTTGTACGGTACCGATCCTGTTCCTTACCTGACCTCTTGGAGGTTGAATCACCAGCTGAGGTGAAGCCAGCAATGGGCAGCCTCATGCAATACTCTCTGAGTGCACGATTCCAGACCCAGCCCAACGGCTGTCATTTTCCTGCTCAGGCTTAATGGCTCCTATTGGAGCTGTTATGGACCATGACTTAAGTTTGTGTAAGGAGTAGTTTTCAATGCTTGTATTATTCACTCCGTGCTGCCTCAGAAAAGGCCAGCAACCAAGGCATGACATTTGCAGGGCACATTTTGCTCTCCACTTCCATTTATTATAAATCCTGACATTAAGCCTATGGGCTTGTCAGCTGTCTTATAGTGAGGTATTAGCTGTGTTACAAAAAAACCCTTCTCAGGGCTCTATTTCAGCTACCAGGGCTCAATTCGAGTCTTATAGTTATAAATACATAACTTAGCTCTGGTTGTAAGCTAACAATGTTTACAGTCTCCTTGGACAACTCCCAGGAAGAAGTACCAGTGGAGCTGGGTTTTCTTTTGTCATCCCTGGTTCTGTTGGGATGTTGAGAATACAGCAGAAATTCTTGGTTTGAACTCTTTATTTTTGAACACTTTATTTTTGTCCTCTTACAGGGTGATGCTCTTGGCAGTTATAAAAGACACTGAGGTGCCCTTCTCCCTTTGTTCAGGTGTTTCTTTTACCTAGATGGACAGTGATTTCTGGGAGACTTGTGCAGCTAAGGGAGTGACATTAGAGCTTCTCTAAGCTCTGAACTATCTGCAGTATTTCAGTAAGGACACTAGAAATTGTACTGTGAATCACAGCACACAATCTCAGCTTGATCTCAGGTTCTGATCTGCCCTTGGAGCAAGTTTGGCAGGAGTATCCCTAGAAGAGAATCGGCTTAAATGGCCACAGACCCATTTTTAGTATGTTTGTGCTCAGGACAAGCAGCCAGACTTCAAACAGGACTATAATTGCATATTTGTGCTCACATTGTTCTCGTGTAATTTTGAAATCTACCCAAGAGCTGCTCTGGAAAAGCAGACAAACCTTCCAAAATTATGCAAATCTTTCATCTACTCTGTCCTAGTGCTTCTGCTGCAAAACAGAGAAGACGAATAAGGGAGCTTAAGCCTTTCAGTCATTCTGTCTGTTTGGCTGCACCAGTTAGCAATACATCACAGATGAAATTAAGTTCACTGCCACTTCAGCACCATGTCTCTAGAAACCATGGTGATTTGTTCAAGCATCAGTAAGGAACTGTACTCCTTTTTCTGGGATCAGCTGCTTTAATCCAACCATTTGCTACCAATTTACACAGCTTTTCTGCAGTCTTGATGGACCAAGCCAGAGTCATACCGGCAGCCTGCTGGAATCTGTCCTCTCTGCAGTCCTCTCCCAGCAGAGGACAACTTGACATTAGCTCTTCTGTCCCAGGCTTGTACATTATTTAGGCTGATCGTTTTTGGTAGCAGAGGGAAAAATAACTGGACTTCCAGGAGGAAAGCCATTCTGAGGGTGGTTGGCTGTTCTCTGTCCAGAGATGATGCTGTGCTGCCAGGCAAGCTGGCCTCATTCCCTTCTGCCTCAGCTTCAATGCTGCCAAGAGATTTCCCAGTACAATCTTGATTACCCACCAGCGAGAAGGAAGCAAATCAGGGTTGGGTTTTTAGATCTAAGTCAAATTTACAGTGCTGTCAAATAAAGAAGAAAAACCCTCCAACATCCTTTGACATAAAAATCTAAGTGCTTTCAACTGGTGTCATGGAGAGTGCAAATATGGAACCCCACAATGCCAATTTTTCTTAGTCACTCCTCTGATTACTGCTGCGCTTTCATGTTCTCCCCTAGGATAAACCATTCAGTGAGGCTGGACACAGTGTAGGAAACACAAGGACATTGCAGGAACAGTAGCCACAATGACAACATCATCCTTTCTCTCCAAGTACAAAAATGAATCAAAACAAGGAAGAGAGATACTGGTGTGGTCATGTCAGAGGCAGTGTCAGAGGGAATTTGGCATCTCCCTCCTTAAACTAACCACGGGGAGCTGATGTATCTCTGAGCTGCTAAGTAATACAAATGGCCTTTGTGCTAAAGTTTAAATGAATTGGGTCTGTTAATTATCCTTCTCCTCTCTGCAGGGTGATGCCAATAGGTCAGACACAGATGAAGACAAGACATCTGCCAACTTCGATGATGATTTTGAGAAACTAAAAGACCTCCAAGCAACAGGTAGGATTTTGTCTCTACATTTTGCTGGGGTTGTGAGAACTACAACACTACTTCCATGGTCATCTTTTCATAGAAACTTATGGGGGAAAGTGGAAAAATCCATGTTATTTGACAATTAATTTGATACCTATGTTAACAGAGCAACTGTGCAAAAAATGCTGGGAAAGCTAAATGAGCATTGAAATTTCCTTTAAACAGATGTTTTTCTGATTTAAACTATACTAGAATATTTAGATACATCTCATCGTTTCTTCTGTATCATTACCACAGAATGGTTTGCTGACAGCAATATTCTCACACTACTTCTCAGCAGCTTTTCAAATCAATCATGTTCTCATCTGTTCTTTTTGGTTTCTGGCACAAATGCATTTAGGTGAGGTTTGATTGATGGAAATGTTGCTGTTCATTTGTGTTACAGGAGGGCCTGGCAATTGATTGGAGGTAAGGCCACAATGTACTAGTGTGCTGTATACATGGAACAGTAGGTGACAACCTTCACTCTGTAGAGTTTGCAACCAGACAGAGGACAGAAAGGGATCACATATTTTTAACAAAGTGAACAGCATGATGGTAAACAGGAACCAGTTTAGTTCCTCTGTACTTTGATTCTTGGCTTGGGCTCTTGTTGGGATTACTTTTAAATGCTTCTAAACCAGGAGTCATTTCAGCTAAGGAAATTACACTGATTGTGGTAAGCAGATGGAATTCAACTGAGGAAGGAGCAGAAGTAATTTGTTGGGGAAGCTGAGACAGAGCTGGATCACAGCAAGGTGATGGAGCTGCTCTGTCTGCAGAACAAGCAACAAATGCCGAACACCAAGTGATCAAATGAATTTCCATTGCAAATAGTTGGCAAGGAGCCCACAGCACCAACTGTGAACCAGCTTTGCACCACCTATTTGCTGCTCAGCCTCAAATAATAAGAGAGTTCTAGGGAAAAGAAACACTGTCACCTCCTCTCAGGTAATACAGGAGTAGAAAACAGGGCAGAACTTGCCATCAGTCAGAGCCCATGAGTGTCAGCCAGTGACTGAACAGCATAAGGACATTAACAATTCTATTACCATGCCGTTGGTCTGTAAACAGATACACTGGCAAGAGGAACGTGTATTGCAGATTAGCAAATTTTGAGCTGGATCTTCCACTTCTCAAAGTAAATGGCAGTGTTCCCGTGGACTTCAGTGGTGCAGATCAGGTATTTATGCACAAGCCAGCAACTAAACAGATGATACAATAGAAGCACACTGCATTACAAAAGCAGCCAATGGAAGGAAAATAGCTGGGGTAATGCACTCACTTGGATTTCTCACTGCAGACTTCTACTTCTTTCCTGCTGATCGCAGATGTTCCCATCCTTCCCCCTCTTCAAGACTGATTCTGTAGTTATTAAACCAGAACCCATTAAGACCAGTAGTGCAGGAGCTAGTTCAACTTCAATTTTGTCTTTTAAATTAGGCTTTTGGGTTTGAGTATTATAGCAGTCCGTAGGGCTGGAGGTGTTAGGCCTAGTTTGTGTTCAGTGTGAAGATGACTTTTGCAGTACGTACTTCTCATACAGCTAAAATAGATGCCTTCTGTGATCACCACAGAGATGTGCCATTAGATTTCTCTGTTACAGGAGGTTTACTTTTCTAGATGGGTACATGTGTAAAAGTAGCTTCCATTTCCTGTACTCTGAACAGGTGTCTAAAGACAATGACTAACGTTTGCTTAGTGCCTTCCCCATGAAGGAACTTAGAGCACATCAGAACTTTATAAAAATCTCTGTGCAAGACTGTATAACAGGGAGAAGACATTAACTTCCTAAGGTAAATTTAGCCAATTCTCAGTGTCCTTTCTCTAGAAACTGGGTCCCAAAACTCTAACTCCACTCTCTGAATCCCAAGAAACAGTGAATAAAAGAATTTTATTTTTTTTGGACAGCAGTAAGTTCCAAGTCCAGGCAGGGCTGAAGGCCTCTTAAAAGGTTGTGACATTTGCCAGGTGCTTTTCGGCATGGTGGGGGCTATCTTATTGCTCACAACATTTCATCTCCATTTAGCAGAGTTTCTAGGAGACCCAAGGAGCAATGTCCATTTTGGAGAGTGGTTTCTGTAGCTGTAACTGGGCATTCAGCTCATATTTTTTCTCCCCTTCTCTCCAGAGATGAAGATGTACTCACTTGCTGTCACCCCAAATGGACACCTGGAGGGCAGGGGAAGCATGCCGCCTCCTATAATCATGCGCACTGCTGCCACACCAATGCCCACACCAAAGTGTTCCCCACACATGGATTCAGTGCACTCTTTTGTGGACTCAAGGAGAGGGAGTAACGCTTCGCTAGACCCCCTGAGCTACGATCAGAAGTCCTTGGTAGGTTCCTGTTGCTAACAACTCTCTCTTGGGTGCCTGCAGGTGGCATAGGTGATATGTATGTGTGTGTGCACATGTGTGTGAGCACACACATTGCTGGAAAGTAAAAAGGAGAGTGATAGAAGTGAGAAGTATGTGGAAAGGCAGGAGGAGAACAGAGTGAAGAGGGAGAAATAAATGGATGTGCTATGCTCAGGCAGGACAGTGACAACATAACAGCCAAGGTCGGTGAGTATGTGAAGAGGGGAGACAGGAATGTGTTTTCCTGGGTAATATCAGATTGGAAGTCCATGCCAAACCATCTCGCTGGAGGGATGCAAACTGAGACAAGTTGTTAAGTTCATGCAGTTCTTCAAGCGCACCCCTCTGGGAAGGAGCAGGCATCTTTTCCCAACCACACTGGCCATTTTTTGGTGTCTTGGAGAAGCTGTCAATTGTTCCTGTGAGGCTGAGGCCTGTTTCCCCCAACAATGTTTTAGAGTTGCATCTTGAATCCATCTTGTGTCAAGAGAAATGAAGCATTTGTCCTTGGCAACACAGCAGCTGAGCTCCAGTTACAGTTACAGCAATCCCACTGGAAGGGAAAATAAGGAAAGGAAGTATGACCTGACAGATTGCCACCACGCACAGCTCATGGAGCAGAGATCTGGCTGGCACTGACTGCTTTGGCAGCTGGTTGCATTTTGCCTGCAACAGGGAAGTGGGAGGGCAGGGGCAGCTCTGCAAAAACAGGGGGGAGCAGAGTTAATAGACAAAGTGGATTGCTGCTGCTGCTTATCTATCCCATTCCTCTGCTCTGTAACTACAATATCATGTTCAAATCAAGGCAGCAGACCGTGAAGGCGCTTCACACAGACACAGAGCCACTATCCCCTTTGGTAAGCTGCTTAGTCAAGGTAATGCTTTTGAAAAGAAAATAGAGATGACTGTTGTTTGCCTTAGGGTTTCATGGGATTGTGAATTGCTGGAGAGGGTTGTTCATTGTTTGAATCCTTTCTCTGAGAGCACATCAGTGCCACCAGCCAAAGGAAGATGAAGCAGTCAGAGGAGAGCTGGCCAGCACTGAGAAGGAGGAGAAAGGCAGTTTGTCTCGTTTTGTGCTGGGAAGAAGCCATGGAGGGAAGAGGAGTTTTCCTTCTAGCTTTTCTGCTCTGACCTTAAGTGCTCTCATCCTGGCAACTACCTAACAGCCAAAGTGCACTTATACCCTGCTCACTGCCAGAAATGTGCTGTAAGAGAAACATTCATTCCACTTCCTTATGCAGCCAACTGAAGAGAAAGTAATGCAAACAGGGGCACAATTTCCAACAGGCACTTACTCGGGTGACTCAGGTGCCAGAGCCCCTTTGGAAGCCAGCGAATTGTGAGCTGAAACCACTTGAACATGAGGAAAGAAAATGCCTCTTCAGCAGTAGTGTCCCTGGGTTCAGTTTTTATGCACAGTTAATGTTGCCAGCACAGAAGGAAGTCATGCAGCACAGAGGATTGGTAGCTGTGCTACAGGTGTAGTTCAAAAAGTACCTTCAGCATGGACTTAGCTGGGTGCTTGGCTCCCTTTTCAAGGCATTGGCATGATGAAATAGGAGCAGTGGGGAAAGCTGGAAGGGGAAGACATGACTTGTAAAAAGAAGGGTCTTCTAGTCTGGGCAAAATGCCATAATTTTTAGTTTCCTCCTGTAAACAAACCCTCCAATGTCTTTCTCCTCTCTCAGTCCAGCCTCCGCAGTTCCCCTTGCGCCAACTGGGGCGCCAGCAGCAACTGGGGAAGCCGGCGCTCGAGCTGGAATAGCCTGGGCAGAGCCCCGAGCCTCAAGAAGAAGAACCAGTCAGGTGAAAGAGAGTCCTTGCTATCTGGGGAGGGGAAAGGCAGCACAGACGATGACTCTGATGATGCCAAGTCCAGCACGGTCAGCAGGCCCTCACTGCACCGCCGGGCAGAGTCCCTGGACTGCCGCAGCTCCCTGGACTTGCCTGAGCTGCTCCAGTTGCCCACCATGCGCCATTCCCTCAGTGTCAGCCCCATGGCTGTTCTGCCTGCTGAGTACCAGGACTGCAATGGCAAGATGGTTCACGTCCCCAGCGAGTTATTCCTGCGTGTCGACGGCCACAAGGAGGATGCCATGGACTATGAGGATGACATGGAGGATGTGAGTTGAGGGGGAGATTGGGCGCTCGTGCGTTAAAGAGGCTTTTCCACTCCAAGGAGGCTGATTAAAAATCAGGCTTTGAAATGTGTTACTGCCTAATGGCTGGTGTCAATAAAATTAATTCAGATCCAAGGGATGGGCATCCATTTCCCAAAAGGGTTTTTTTTTAGCTAATGGGTTGGACTGTTACATTGCAGTGGTCTCTAACAAGGTAAAACTGCAAGGAGTTGTGAATGCATTTGCCTAGTTTTTGGACTAGTTGAGATTGTCCTCCTGGCCCAGGATGTCTCCAAAATGAGCTGTAGACACAATAGCTGGCTAATGTCTTTGCTCACAAGAGCTGTTTGGCATCTTGAAGGCGTGAAAGCCTAGAAATAATGTTCTCTATTTAGCTTTTGGGTTGTTTGAGGCCTTTTTGGTTTTGACACAACTTTGGATCTCAAAATGATACCTGCCTAGGAAATCTTACAGCCTCTTTACTCCACCACTTTCCTCTCTGTTTTGTTGGACAAATGTGTCAATGCCTGCCACATCTCTGTCCCAAAAGCCTTGACTCCCTACACATGCTATGAAATGCCATGTACTGCCCCCTTTCACAAAAGGACTATGAAAGTTGAAGAGGCAGGAAAATAAAAGAGGAAGAAAAGGTGTTTCTTCTTTTCTATCCAGAGTTACTGCTACCGAATTCGCAAAGTCCTGGAGCCCTACAAACCACAGTGGTGCAAGAGTCATGAAGACTGGTCCCTCTACTTGTTTTCCCCACAGAATCGGTAAGAAATCCCAGTGAAACACTAGCCCACCAGGTTTTTGTCATAATGGAATACTGTATTTCTGGTAGCCTTCCCTTGAGAAAAATATCTCTCTGATGCAGAAGTACTGAGAGTTTTAGAAATCTGATTGCTGATTTTTAGGTAAATTTTCCTGTTACATGTGGTCAGAATTGTTGCATGGTTAACTCCGTGCCTGCCTAGGAAGAAGGATGGTTTAACCAGCACTAGTAATAGCTGTTCTCACATCTTGTTTACTGCATTGATAATGACAGCTGAAGCTTGTGGAGAGACTTGCTCACCACCTGGGTTGATGGTGGTGGCACTGAAGACTTTTAATAGCATGGTATTTGGGTGGGAGTTCTCTTGTTGACCCAAACATCTGAAGGATATTTTTCTCCCCACCATTTCTTCAGGTTCCGAGTGATGTGCCAGAAGGTCATTGCCCACAAAATGTTTGATCACGTGGTGCTGGTCTTCATATTTCTCAACTGCATCACTATAGCACTGGAGCGACCGGACATAGACCCACACAGCACGGTGAGAACCTGAGTCATTTTCTTCCTTGATGCAGTATCCACATCTTAGTCTTGTCAGGGGAAGACCCTGCAAGATGAAACATTTTTTTTATTTTCTAGCATCTTTAAACAACTTGCCTCTTTTTGTTTTTCTATGTTTTACAGGAAAGGATATTCCTAAGTGTTTCTAATTACATCTTCACTGCAATCTTTGTGGCTGAAATGATGGTTAAGGTAATTATATCTTCATCCCCTGGCCTGGGAAAGACCAGAACGTGACATAGTTATGATCTGGCTGAAGATTTAAATGTCTCTTCTCCTGGCTGCAGGTGGTAGCTCTTGGCTTTTTCTCTGGGGAGAACACCTATCTGCAGAGCAGCTGGAATGTCCTGGATGGAGTCCTGGTCTTTGTATCTATCATTGACATTATTGTCTCCATGGCATCAGCAGGCGGAGCTAAGATCTTGGGTGTCCTTCGTGTTTTGAGGCTTCTGCGGACCTTGAGACCTCTTCGGTACGTTCACGTATAGAGTGGCTGAGTTTGCTTTGTGCTGATAGATCAAGGAGTTTGAAAAAATTTACATCATCCATTGAGATCTTGCTTAATAACAAAAAAAGCTGAAACACAATACCGGTAGAATCATCTTTGGGCAGCTCTTATCTAGCGAAACTGTTTGAAAACAGTGAAATGAGTTATAATTCATCTTCACCAGCACAGAAAAGAGTGGATGGAGTTTGGAGTGAGAGGTGTTACCATGCTCAGGTAGTTAGTGCAGTGAATGCCTTCTCTACACTGCATTTTTATCACCGTTTTACAAATCAGTCTGGCTCCTTGTTAAACTGCACCACCTCGCAGTCATTCCCAAGCAAAGAGGTCACGTTGGCTGGGAGAGAATTTACAATCAAGCAGGTGCTGAGAATAATTTGATAAGCTCCAGCATCTATAGCTGCTCTCCCGTGCCTGCCTATCTGACATTACTGCATAAACAATTTAGCTCTCAGCTAGGCAGAGGAAGGGGGAGACACTTTCAGTATTTGAGAAAAGGAATAAAGAGAATTTGTATTTTGTTTACGATTATGCAATAACAAAGAGTGCTAATGCTTGGGGAATTTTTATCAGCTCATGCCTCCTATTTTATTTCCATCCTGCTTGGCAAGAAACACAGGCCTTTTTTCATGAAATTTCAGGGGAAATAAGATAGGTACCTCCAGAGACATGTAGGCTTTCTGATGAAAAGCCGCTTGCTTATGAAAGTAATAGGAAGAGTCAGTCTTGTTTAGGCCCATGACCACAAGAACAACAGCTATTTGCCTGCTGCTCTGCATTTCCTTAGTGACAAGTAGCTTTGTGTTTCTGTCTTCTCTCCGCTCCCACGTTTGGTTGTGCTGGTGGCATCAAGGTCCCCTGCAGTGCTGGCTCACCAGGAGCCACACTGGGTCATCCTGGACAAGCATTGGCCTGGCAGCACTTCAGGGCACTGTCTAACACACATATCTAGGAACAGAAATCAGGGCATAAGCGATTCCTAAGTACATGTAAAGGGAAAAAAAGGAATTGGTCTTGGAGAATAACTAGGCCAGATCCTATTAATAGAGAGGAATTCATCACCTCTTACGACAGCTTTATTTGTCACAGACTCTTCTAGGATTAATCCAGGGACCATTCCTAACACTTTGTAGGTGCAGTTCAGACTGACACGTTATTTGCTGCTGAACAAGACCCTGTTGAAATGCTTTGTCCCTGAAGCATACAGCTCTCCTCTTTTTTCTGTTTGGCAGGCGTGAAAGCACCATTAGCCATACAAACTCGAGCTACCTGCAAGGACTCATACCTTATCCCCTCTTAATAAAAGCTTTGGTGTTCTTCAGTCAAAATACCCTCTTTCCCAGAAAAGCTTGCTTGAGCTAGTTACACTTATGTGTGCAAACTCATTTTTCAGACACCCATGGGAGAACCATTCTCCAGGCACTCATACAGGAAAGAAAAACAATTATTCTCTGTAATACCCAAAAAAGCTGCTTGAAGCCGTGCTCAAGAGCATGCCTGGCCTCTCATGGCCTCACAGCAAGCAAGCAAGCTGCTCTTTAATGGGATGACCCTTTGGCTGTGGAGCTGTTGATCACAAGTTCCTGTTGGCTGAGAGTCAGTTCAGGAACTAATTAGGAAACAAATTGACATTACTTTGTTTAAAAAGTTGTCACGGGGCCCAGGCCAGGAGGGCAGGTGAGCACTTACGCCTGCAGAAAGAGGATAAGACATGCTCTGTAGTACTGCTGGGAACCTGTTGACACATGTTGTGTTAGGAAGCAGGTTCCTGCCTGGGGTCTGCTTGGATCAGAGAGACCTCAGAGGGGATCAGCTCTCTGGGCTGAGGTACACATAGCTCTGTAGTGGGAACCTTTGTCATATTCTGCCCAAAGAGGATATTCCCTCCTCACTGTTACTTGGAAACAATTACCCAACCCCCTGCTGACAGGGTGTCTTTCACTTTCTTAATTCCATTTAATGTGACTGTGAATGTTCCGGTTGTCCAAATAAGTCACTAATCATCTCTGAATGCTGCCTGCAGGTAGAGGGGAATTGTGTTAGCATTGCTGTAGCCCAAGCAGAGAAGGAAAAACAAATATATAATAACAGAACATACATAAAAATTAAAAGCTTTATTGTTTTGCCATTTTTTCCAGAGTCATCAGCAGAGCCCCAGGTCTGAAGCTGGTGGTAGAAACCTTGATCTCCTCCTTGCGGCCTATTGGGAATATTGTTCTTATCTGCTGTGCTTTCTTCATTATCTTTGGGATTTTAGGGGTCCAGGTAGAGTATTTCCCTCACCACGGCCATCTGTAAGTGCTTCAAAAGAGAAGCCCACCACCTGGGCTTAAGGTGGATGTAATGAGCTTAAATCTCTCCAAAGCAAGATTTCAGTTAGGTGTTAGGACAGGAGAGCCAGTCTCTAGAAAAAATGTTCCGGGGTGGGGCTGACATCATGGGATGGTTCTCAGGATTAGGAAAGCAGACCTCCATGATGGACAACAACACAGCACCAGCTAAGCCTGAAGGTAGGGGAAGGAAAAGACAAATTTCCAAGATCCCTCCCAGCTCTTTGTGCTAGAAAGTATATAGTGTCTTCCTCAGAGGGGAGATTGTCATCCTCCCAACAGGACAGGGCAGGCCTGCAGGATCACCTTCCTTCTGTGTCTGAGACAATACACAACAATGTCTCAGGGCCTGAAGCTTCGCCAGAGGTGTTATCCTGCTGCGTGTATCTGAGCTGGAAGGGAAGGAAAGGAATTTGAACTTGGCAAACAACTCTACTAGGGGAAAGAAAGAAAGAAAGACAAATCAGGAGACATACTTTTCAACATTACTTCTTTTTTGGTTTTTCTTTCTATTGTTGTTGCATCTCAAATACAGCTTTTTAAAGGCAAGTTCTACTACTGTGATGGTCCTGATGTAAAAAACATCACTACGAAGACAGACTGCACTAACGCACGCTACAAATGGGTTCGGCGGAAGTACAATTTTGACAATTTGGGACAGGTAAAGTCCTCATTGCAGGGATTTTCTGTACCAGTTTTTAGTGGATGAGCACTTGAAATATATTCCTTGAGGAGAGTGTGGAACTTCCGTTGTAGGAAGTTTCCAAGAACGATGTAGGCATTCATCTGTCTGAAGTAATCCTAACTAGGTAAAAATGGATCATGTTCCCTCTTGATCTCTTGCAGCCAGACTTCCTAGGATTATACAACTCCTTTTTTTTCGGAGAGTGTTGTCTTAAAGCTATTGCTTTTGCATGTAGTCCCTCATGTATGGACCTCACCTGTCACTTTTAGCCTTGACTTCTAGCTGTTAAGTTTGCAAATTAAAGAAACAAGGTGCTTTATACTGACTGAAAAGCAAGACACCCCACAGTAGGAGCTGGGATATATTATTGCTTTTTAAAACCCTGTGGCATTGGGCCAGCCTGATACAGTGATTTTTAACCATGCTTTGGTGACCAGAAAGTCTGATGTGTCTGAGCAAAGGTCAACCTATACATGAGCAAAAAGGAGTGTTAACGACCATAGTTCACTCACTTTTAAGCCACTTATGGAAACAGGTAAAAGCAAGCCACAATATGTTGGATTCCTCCACCATCTCCAGGCCAGACAATGTGTTAGGAGATGTGTTTTGCTGAGTATTGTCTGTTGTTAGTTTCTTTTCTGGGGACTAAATGCACAACCAGTCTTTTCTATTTGCTTGTTTTCTTATAGGCTCTCATGTCCTTATTTGTCCTCTCCTCCAAAGATGGCTGGGTGAACATCATGTACGATGGTTTGGATGCCGTGGGTATTGACCAACAGGTAAATGTACTGTGATGCCCAGATGTATTTCTCTGGAAGTCTCAGAAAGGAGCAGCACTGTGGGGCCTTCTTGAGGTCCCGACTGCCCATTGAGCTGCCAAGGTTTTCCATCCTGCACTGAGTAGGTTTTAAAGTGGCTGCACCCCATGTAGTACACAAGCAAGCTCTGGTGAGGCTTTTAATTAGAATGATGGTATTTGAGGAAGGCCACACGTGCCATTGTGCTGCAGCTTCATGGAAGGCATGATGAATAAGAGCAAACTTGCACGAGATGGAAAACAACCAAGAATGTTGTGAAAGAGGTGACTTAAGTTTTTGTGTTATGTAGCATTTGCAAAGGAAAGTCAAGAGTCTGAGATGAGTAGCACCCCATCGTAGCTACAGTAACGCTTTGTACTTAACTTTCCCCTGCTTCTGAAGATCTCATAACAACTGAAAAACATTAACCATAAGCCCACATCTCAAAAAAATACAGTGCAGCCTGTCTTTAACTAAAATGATCTTACAGGTGGGGTGATGCATATCCACTGAGACTTATCTTAAGCTGTGTGAAATAAATGCCAAAATAATCAACTCTTATAAGGCAATTTATAGAGTCTAGGGCATATTTTACAACAGAAGTAAAATTCTAGTCAGTGAGCAAGTGAATGAGAGGAAACTCTTTGGGGAAAAATCTCCTGACTCTTCCTAGACTTCTCCGCCTCCCCACAAAAGAGTACTGTGCTATCTTCTTGCTACAGGGTGACCAATATCGTGACTTACACACATCTTGTCTGTGCCACTTCTCTTCTCTCTTGTTTTTTAATTCCCCACCTCACCAGCCCATCCAGAACCATAATCCTTGGATGCTTCTCTACTTCATCTCCTTCCTGCTCATCGTCAGCTTCTTCGTGCTCAACATGTTTGTGGGAGTGGTGGTGGAGAACTTTCACAAGTGCCGACAGCACCAGGAGGCGGAGGAAGCCCGGCGTCGGGAGGAGAAACGGCTGAGGCGCTTGGAGAAAAAGCGCAGGAGTAAGGAGATATACCTGTCTGGTCGGTAGACTGCGTTACAAACCAAAATCTTTCTGAGCCCTGCCTGCTCCCAAAGCAAGACTTTCATTTTTCTTTGGTTTTGTTTCCATGGGATTCAAGAGGCTGTCTTGCTTCGTTACCTCTTGGGCGGTACCTTAAGTCTTGGGTTGCCAACACCCTGGAATTGTCTTCTACAAGCCTGATGTAAAGCATTACCTGTTTACTTGGCTGGGGAGAAAATCCTCCTCCTCCAAGCAGAGTCCTCTGTCATGCTCTGCGAGTCAGAGGGTGTCCCAAGCACCGAGCGAGAGCTTGCGGTGTGACTGGGACACAGTGAGTAAACAGTTGCAATGCTTCTTGTGCACGTGAAGGCCAGTCCTGAGGGTAGCCCGGTGGCTTAATGTGCCGCTTGCATCTGGTGATGGTGGTGGTTTGATTTATTAATTCTTTTCTTAGACAAAATAATTGCGATGCTTTTTAGAGTCCTAGCGCATGGCCCCGCATGCCACAAACATGCTGCATGAGGGCATGAACAATGTGACAGCCCTGGGGAGAGGAATGCGGCCCCAAGACGGGGCTGTCCAGAAAATTCTCTGGAAAATGTCCATTACAAGAGATGCTCACCCCATCACAGGCTGGGGGAGCCCTTCACTGCTGAGCAATGTGCTGGGACTCACTTTGTCCTTCCAAACAGTCTACTTGGAAATACTGGCCAGATGCCGGGCCATTAGGGTGCACCGGAAGGGCTTAAACTGAAATCTGCTTCTTAGTTGATCTAGTAGGGACCATCAAGTCAGACCAGAAAAACACCTGAGCTTGTCCTCCTTTCCTAATCCAAGCCTTCCCAGGGGTTCTCGTGTATTAGTTCTCACCTCCACTGCTCCTTGGCAGGCTCCACCAGGGACAAGCTGCTGATAGCATCTGGTGGGTATTCCCTGGGAAACTGCCAGGAAACCAGCCACACCAACTTCCCAGCAAGTATTAGTGCACAGGGATAGCCTCTGTTAGATACCAGCAAGCATTTTTAAAAGTAAGTGAGAGAACATGACTTGGCCACTGTGATCAAAGATCAGCTTAGCCAGGGATAAGGCTTGAGCACTTCTGGCCCTGTTTGCCATAGCAGTTCTGTGGCTCTGCCTGGCACTGTGCTACCCTGTGTAATCTCCTGTAAGGACCTGGTATCTCACTGTGACAAATGACTAGTTGTCTCCCAAACATCAGACCTTAAGTATTCATTTTCAGCTGGGAAGACTGCAAGTTGGATCTAATATAATAGCCTTTTGACTGGCTCTAAGGACGTAGCAGCCAGAGGCTTTGCTAGTGGAAACTCCTGCCAGTTTCCTCCACCCATCCACCTTTGAGTCAAAAGGCAGCAGCTGTGTCTCTCACAGCTCCTTTCCCTCTCTTGCAGTCCTCTTTATTGGAACCATGGGAGACCTCAGCACTAAATGTACGGACCATGGTCAGCACAGGGCTTTAATGACAGACTGACCTCTGACACGCCAGTGAAGGCCAAGTCCATTGCATTTTATCTGCTTGTGAGTTAAGTAGCTTGGTTAAAATGAAATCTAGAACAAACTAGCTAGCCACAAACAGACACTAAATCTCCTCAGAGATTTAGAAGAGTTCAAATGCAACTTAATTTCCCGAGTCCCATTTTGGTTTTTGAGTTTGAGGTTCTAGCTAGGATTAGAAATAGAAATCCTGAAGGCAGCATTTCCAACACAATAAGAGAAATCAATTTCAGGCTCTCAAGAGTCCTCCTGCTTTTGCAGTATTTCTACCCCAATGTGCTGACCCAAGAAGACATTCAGAAAAACTCAAAGTTCATATGAAAAAAAAAAGAAAAAGACAAGCTTATTTACAAAGAACATTAAGCATCCTTAGAGAAAATAGACTGGGGCACAGGTAAGGAGGGATAGCTTAACCACAACCAGTAACTGTTCATGATTAGTAAGCAAATCTTAATACAAGCTTGTCTGTAACGCTCTTAGACACTAAAAGGAACCAGTCCCGGTCAAAGTGATGGACACGGTTACGTATTGCCCCTCATTATCCAGCTATCACAAAGGATAGAGTCAAGGAGATATTTCAGAACACAGATCCAGGCATTGCACAGATGTGGGTTGTAACATTTTGCTGAAAGTTTGCAGGGAGGAGGACAGCTTTCTGGAAGGTGATCAAGTCCAATATAGCAACTGAGAGGCTAAACATTTGGCCATGTGCTGGGCTTCCAGGAGGTTACCTCAGAACATCTGGCTCTGAGGTCTCCTGCCTGCCTCTGTTCAGAATGGACAGCCTGGCATCCAAATTTAAGTTGTTAACAACGTGAAATCAAATATCTGAAACACATTTTGGAAGATTACTATTTACATTTTAATGGAATTTTTTTTTTTTAACCCAAATGGGAGCAGTTTTCACCTCCTGGCTAATTCAGAAGATGATGGATTTGGTGAAAAAATGTGGCAGACTCAGAAAGATGTGAGATGTGGTTGGTGGCGTGTGTGACAGAGTGTCGGGGGGAGAGTGTCTGTGTGCACTTGCAGGTATGGGATGCTGCACGGTGATGGCCAGCTTGGCACATGCCCCAGCACTGTGTCTCACCCATGCAGAGGAGTGGTTGAGAGGCCAGTCCCCACGGGGCAGGGTGGGCACAAGAGACCTGTGGAACAGCAAGAAGCCTACTTTGGAAAGCACATCATAGCTTTGCTTTTACTTCAGTTGCCATTTCTAGCGTTTGGCCTGAAGCAGCCATAAGAGCAGGAAGAACTAGGGCTGTTGACAAGAGTAAAATACAATATAGCTTAGAGGTGTACTGTCTCAGCAACACCCGTCTGTCTGGACTCATCCTGTCTGCCTGGCATCTTGTCTTTGTGTCCTGTCTGTAATGTCCTCTGTGTGTAACCACCCTGAATGTTTCTTTGTGTTGAGGTCTTTGGGCATCTGTAGGTACCTACACACACAGAAAGACACCGTTGAGCTGCAGTAGGCTTAGACTCAGGCCTGGAAATGAGTTAAACCTCAGCTTATGAGTGCCTGGATGGTCCCACCCAAGTAGGCTCTGGGTACAAATCCCAGGCTCCACAGGCTGGGTCTGGGCTTTGGACCCTGTGTGCAGAGCTGTGAGCCTGGCAGAGGGATGGCTCCTTGGGGAACACAGCCCTGCAGCAGGACATGGCTCCTTCATCAGCCCCCATGCAGGTAGGATGAGAAATCATCATGTGTCTGTTTTAGGGATGTTTTTCATATCTTTCAGGAGCCTGACAGGAAGGTACCTCTCAGCCCACATTCCTGCTGTCAGACAGCACATCAGAGCTTTCTAAAGAGCTTCTGAGGGCCACTTTCATGAAGGGATTGATGGCAAGTCTCTTATCAGCATACCTTGAGTCCCTCTGCTCCTTTGAGAAACCTCAATTAAGGCACTGGCAACGGAGTTAATGGGCCCAACATGTCATGAGAAAAGAGGGCTCACATGAGAAAAAAGGGAAGGGGAGTTGAATGTGCCATAGAAATGCCTTTGATATGTTTTTAAAGACAGGACTGCACAGCATATTTTTCATTTGAAGGTAAAAATTCAAGATAAACTAGAATATTTTTCTGACACAGTCACTACCTCCATCCACTATATCTACTATGTAAATAAGTGTGGTGTAATTCAATAATCCTGCAGCTCCTAACCTTTTAATGAGGTTCTCGGAAGACACAGACCGAAACAAGCCTCCCCAGATTAAGGTTTTTGATTAAAAACACATGGATCAGCTTGATCTCCTCTGTGTTCAGCATACGGGGCCAAACTCAGCTCGCTGTTCTCTGCTGTGAAGGCAGCAGCCGCTGAGCAGAGCACCATGTCGGGTCAAACACAGGCAGTTCCCTGGGCTTCAAAGGCTGCGAGCAGGGTCTGGGTGACACTGTGTGCTGAAAGCAGTGCAGGCAACGCTGGAAAAGCTGGAAATGCCAGACACAGCCCAAGGGAGGCCCCAGCTGGGGAACAGAGATGTCTTCCAGTAGTGTCACCAAGTCACTGGTCCCTGGGTCCCAAAAAGCTAAGAAAAGGCAAATGTTTTTTTGTGATTTCCACTCCGTACGAGAGGAGCTTGGCCTTAGCTGTGTTTCTCTGAGGCATTTCCCAACATGAAGCTGAGCATCTGGGCATTGTAGAAGGAAGAGGCTGGGTTTGTTTTAAGACCCAGCAGAGATGCCTTTTGAAGCACTACCTGTAAGCCTTGCTCTCTAGGGGCGAGCAATCGTGGGCAGCACACAGTGGTGTTTCAGTTAGTCCATCCTCTCAATGCCAGAACCATCTCTATATCCAGCAGAAACATTTGAGCCGTAACTAAAATTTGCGGCACTGCATATCTGAGTGTTTAGTATTTCCAACCAGGGAATTATCAAACTATCTTGCTTATTTTTCCAGGCAGCTGCAGGTATAGAGCTACTCTGTGCCAAGCATGCATATAAACCCATTAGGGCTTTCTAATGTTTCATGCAGAGGAGAATAATGAGGGAGCTGTAGCTAGCAACTGTAATGCCAACCTAAATGCTTTTAAGCTAGGAGACAGTGCTTCATTAATTTTCATGTCAGCAGAATCACAAGCAAAGGAGTTTAAATACTCTTCAGAGAGGTGAGATTCAAGCATTAGCCAACAGCTAGTAGTGGGGGCGAGAAAGGCCTGTGCTTTTCCCTTTTGCATATGTTTGATGGGTTCTCCTTTCCTTCCTGCATTTCCACCAAGTCAAACCATCACCGCAGCTGAAGGGATACTTGTCTATGTTTGATGTAAGTCTGCTAGTTGGCTGATTGGAATCCCTTCCCAAAAAACATTTCCCCGGAGAAACCAGGCACAGGTAGCATTTTGCCTACTGTAATTAACAATGCACTAGATCTCCCCTGTTTGCTATGCCCACATCCCCATGGTCCACTGTTCTCCTCATACAGGTTCTCTTGCAGACTCCACGTCTCTGGTTGAGCACGCTGTAGCAGTAGATGTGTGCAGCAAACACTTAACACCTACTTCATTTACACAGCTGCAGAGAAGCTGTGTGGCTGATAATCTCACTGCTTTCACCCTGCTGCAACCCCTCTGCCTTCACGGGATGGTCCCAGCCTAACACCAACATCGCTGAGAGCAGAAACTGGCCTGTCCTTCCTGCACACCCCTGCTCACTACTGTTAGCCTCGCATGAGCGGTATCTCCTCTAATGGACATTGCATGGGTTACTGCACTGAGCATGACAGTGTTGTTGCATGTGTTTCAAAGTGTTGTCAACTTTATCCCAGACTGTCCTTGTATGTGTGCCCCTAGGAGAAGCTTCTTTTTCACCTGTTAACCTGGCTTCAGGGATGTAGTGCATCCTAAATGAATAAGGCATTTCCTAGAGCTCCCTTGTCCCAGGTCAAGTTAAACCTATCCCAAGTTTTCTGAGGAACCAGTTAACCAGGCACTGACTTTGGAGACACTTTCACACAATAAAACAACCCACCTTTATGGCTGGGTGTATATCCAGCCCAGGTAAAGAGAGAATGGTGTTGCTGACAGGCAGCCTAGAAGGTTTTCTGTGCAGCAGCTTTACAGTGGAAAATGTCTTCTTGTGATTATGCTTTAGTATTATATAAGTAGTTTATAAATTATAATAATCACCCAATCTTTTGCTGAATAGTTTAGCAGTGGCTGCATTTGGGCAGGTTAGAGAGTAACTGCAGTCACCCACAGCCCCTTTTCCTTATGTGCTGCTGGCCAGTGTATTCACACACTGCCCCTCACTGCAAGTGTTGTTATGAGATCCATTAATCAAGCATTAGTCATTAATAAATAATCCCTTAATATAAGTTTTGACTATTTGGGATATTCTCAGACTTGCCAACAAACTGATTTTTTGCATTCCCAAGAAGATATTTAAAAACAAAAAAGAATGTCGTAATCCTGAATACACATGAAAGCACATTGTACAGACTTAAGTAAATATTATACTGAAATGTTTTTATTATTACTTTTTAGACACGTTGGAAGATTAGCCAAGCTCAGTAGCAAAGACAGTCCTACCAGTCCAAGATGACTGGTAGGACTACGGCACATGAAAGCAAGAGAAAAATTAAAAAGCAATTGTGTTTGCTTTCATCTTGTTTTTCCACACCCATTAGCAGAAAAAATAAGTCTATGTGACCCTGGTCAGAAGGAAATGTTTTTCAAATGCCTTGACTTTTAACTACCAGAAAAAATAGTAGTTGAAAGAGAGCAACAGATTCGGTTTCCCTTTATCCAATTTATTTTAGGATTTTGGACTCTAATCTGGTATCAGTTGCAGTACCAAAAAAACCCCAACCCACATTTCAATAGTCACTCCATCTGAAAGCTATTAGTAATACAAGGGGAGTGGAAGATGTATTTCAGGGAGGCACTGAGTACTTTTGAACTTATTCCTCTCATTTTTAAGGTGCAACAACTCCTTTTCCCCAGCTCCTCATGCATTAAAGCTGAATTTCCTGAAACATTTGCAAAAAGACTCTCCCTGTTAAGAACAATCTCGCTCTGACTATGACCTAACATGTCTCTTCCACTTGCAAAATCTACAGTAATGCTGACTTTGGCCTTAAGTACACTCATTGATTATTTATATTTCTTAAGTTTGGAAAGGATTTGACTCCATGTGAGTGCCCACAGCCATCTTCTGGTTGCAGTCTAATTTGAGAGACACATGCAGTAAATGCAACTCAGTCACAGGGCAGTATCCAGTATCCTCCTGGAACAGCCCTCGGAACTTGGTCACATGCAAAAATTACCCCGTTTCAAAGAGAAGACAGGAGGAGTCATGACCAGAGGCAGAGATATAAAATGTGGTCAAAGCCCAAATGGTTTTTTAGATGGAACCATGCTCTTCTTTATATATTTCCAGAGGAGCTTGTGCTAATAATCCTCATAGAGACAGATGCTGAACACCTCGCTCCATTGCTGTTGATGCTCTCCTGTGTGCGACTAACCCTCACGCATGTGCCCTACTTTGCCACAGGCATTGCTATGTTTCCTTTAGACCTTTAAAATACATTAAAAGTCTTCTGTCACAGAAGCTGAGCTCAGGCTATGATTTTCTCTTACGTGAGACATACCTGACATCAGTGGGATTAAGAGAGATGTGTATCAGAGACCTGCCCTAAGCCATTCCTCTAAACTCAAGCTGAAACTTTGCTGAGTTAGAAACTTTTCTCTTGGCTTTGGGTCTCATTTCCATCCTGCTTCTCACCCTTTCTGGTTTGTGACAAGAGTCCCATAAAGTGAAGAGGTTGTACTCTAGCCTGAGTCAGAGAAGTAAAGACAGAGAGCACTTGGAAGAAAAATGATCTGGTTGTCAAAGCTGTGGAGGTCCCTTCTGCAGGCACAAAAGGTTTGGCTCAGTGTGGTAGCCCCACTGCAGTTCTTGAAGACCTCATTTGGCCATTTCACATGGCTTGTTTGAATCAGTTCTCCCACAGGCCACATTGTGATGGCTGCCAACCATGCAGCAGGGCAGGTGTTCATTGCATTGCCTTTCTTTCTCCTTTTCTACAGAAGCCCAACGCAGGCCTTACTACGCTGACTATTCCCCAGCAAGGAAGTACATTCACACCCTCTGTACCAGCCACTATCTCGACCTCTTCATCACCTTCATCATTGGGGTCAATGTCATCACTATGTCAATGGAGCACTACAACCAGCCAAAGGTAAGAGACACCCATCAACAGGTCAGTTGTGAAACACAGCAATGTTGGGTAGCAGAGGACCAGAGGATGATACACTTTTCCCTTGGGATAACAGTGACCTGTCTGCAGCCAGCCCTGCTTCCCTGGGACCATTCCCTGTTTGAAAGCCTCAGCAGGCTCCAGACTAAGCATTACAATCCGTCTAACTCTAGGCCAGATGGGAGACATTTGCCTCAGCTTGATTTCCCCATTTTTGCATTAAAAAACAGAAGGCGGCTAATGGAGAGTGAACTAAACTTTTACTAGGAAAAGACCGGTCCAAGTATTTCCTCTGCTGATCCCAGACATGACTGACCCTTAAACTGTAAAACAGTCCGGAGTTTTAGAATATTCCAGTGACAGATAGAAACATGTAGTTAATGCACATAGAGCAAATTTTCCTCAATGAGTTTAGCATAAACCAACTGTTAAGTACATCCTTTTTTTGCCTTATGTATCATAAAACTATTCTTTCCAAAGAAAAACTTTGGCATAAATCATACAGCCTGTCCATTTGCCACATATATTAATCTTCCACCACATTATCATTCATGGAGCTCTGTCCTCAGTGTTTGCTTTCCTAGTATTGCATGGTCTGACAGATAACCTGCAAATGCCTCCTGGAAGCTAGGCCAAGGGGGCACCGAGCCTGTGTGTTTTACACCAGCTGACTCTGTGCTGTTCTGCCCCCATAATTCCTTTGCATAACAGCCTTTATTTCGCATGCAAATGTTATTTATCCAGATTAGCTCTTATTTAAAGTTGGTTTATGCTCATGTAAAACACGGTGTTGTAAGCAAAAATACAAACCATCACAAACAATAGGAGAATTCAGGCTCAGGCAGCATGCTTCAGGTAAAATAGTAAATTGCCCCATATACTGTCAAGTTGCCATATATTTTAGGCACTGGAAGAAGAATAGGGATAGTGGTGCATTGAGGAATGCCAACAACTGAAAAAAAAATTTCAGCTCTTGTTCCCAAAAAACGAGTGCATGGTCATCCCACATATCTGGGGTCAGCAAAGCACAGATACCACACAAATGTGATGAGGAAAGCTTTCCTGTGGCCTGAGGCTTCCTCTATTGACAAAGCAGGCATCACTTTGCAGACTCCTCTATTGCATCTTATTTCCAGTTGTGTCTGTTCTGATGTTCACAGTTACCATTTTTTTACTGGAAGAGACCTATACCACATTTAACTAAATTCCCCTTCCCTTCCTCCTCTCCCCAAAATCCCTACTCAACCACAGCTCTTTCGCTCTGCAACTATCTATTTTAAGGTCCCAGCAAGATTCTTTTGCTATTGTTGGCCTACAGTTCGAATGAAATCCATTGTAAACACTCATCATCCTAAAGTATAAACACTGCGGATTCCTGACTTCCGAGAGCAGCTCTGTAGAGAGCGTGAACATTGCACCAAATATGGACATACTTTGCCCAGCTCTAGAGATGCCACATTTTTCAAGAAGGCAAGATTTAATCCATCTCCAACATTATTTATTTTTCTGAGTGTTTTAAGCAAAACCATTGTCCTAAGGATTGCCACGCTGGAATAAAGGAATGATCCATCAAGTCTTTTATTCTACCCAAGGCTAGGCAGTTCAGAAGAAGAAAAGTTTATTAGGGGAAGGGGTAAAATTTTCTCTCTGTCCCAGACTCTGAACAGCTTATGTGTTGAATTTGAAGGATTGATAGGTCTTGTTATTTGTAGCATTGGTACTTATGAGGTTTTCTTTGTATCAATGTCTAATTCTTTGAGTTTTTCTGTGTGATTTAGTGCGGTTTTGTAGCTGAGCTCTGCAAGCCAATATGACTTTACTTCTTATGTCTCTGTGCCTATGCCAGCTTTATGTCTGCCAGTGCCTCTGCAGGGGCTCTAGGAGAGGATATCTTGGGCTGGTCTAACTGTGTCTTTCTTTTCAGTCCCTGGATGAAGCCCTGAAGTACTGCAACTATGTGTTTACCATAGTGTTTGTGTTTGAGGCAGTTCTGAAGTTGGTGGCATTTGGTTTTCGAAGGTTCTTTAAGGACAGGTGAGAATATTTTAAACTCCTTTGTGTTTGGGGTAGAGCAGTATTGATCTAGTTTCCAAGCCAGATGCTTGGCAAAAGTTGCATCACTATGATAGTACTACATGCTGCGTGCAAGGAAGAGCAAAGGGCTGTCTCTCCATGGGTGCAAATTTTATGGTGTAGGAGCTAAAAATTCTATGAACTGCTGGTACTACTTTGCAGAAGGAATGCAGGAAATACTACAAAATTCTAGATACATTCTTTCCCTCAGTACCTGCCTCTCCCTCACTGGCTCACCTGTCAGAAGCAACCTGTTGGTATCAATCCAGTCCTCATAAAGACTGGCAACCTAAGGTCACAAGTCCTAAAAGCAAGTCTCCTTTGCAGTCCAAACCAGTCCCTTGGTAGACTACTGGATTTGCAAAACCTTTTGCAAAGACAGTGGTAGTGGTGCCTTCAGATCCCAGCTACAGAGACCTACAGACCTTAATCTGCCTCACATTTAGCTTGAAGCAAATATGTGTGAGAGCACATTGTGGTCTGGCAACTTGCTGGGGAGAGGAGTAAGATTGGACACTTTTCCACAAAATCAGCTTATTTGCCTCATTTATCTTGACTGAGTGGTTGGAAGCTGCTATGAAATGAGCAATATTACTTATGAGGGAAATTGAGTAGGAAAGACATTCAGTTTCTTCACATCTTACTGTCTTTCTAGTGCTGACATAGAAGCCCTCTACAAGTGCTAGGTTATAAATCAGTGAAGACACTCAAGTGGGGTTATTCAAGAGACAGGTGACATAACGTAGCACCTGTATCACATCAAATTAAAGGGCCCTCTAGCCTAGTATCTTGTCCCTCTGAGTGGCTCCAAGATGATAGCAGGGAGACAGCAGGGACCAGCAGGTAGGCAGGGACACCTCAGTCACAGCCTATGGCAGTGTGTGGCTCAGAGGGTGTCTGTGCCAGCTGCAGTGAGTTGATTTTGTACCACATAGAAGATCATGCACCCAGATAGGAAAGAGGAGAGGCATTTGGGGTTTGTCTGCATTTGTTGTTAACAGATGATTCTCTACTCTGGGGTGTCTGTCTGTGTTTAATTTTGTGTGTGTGTGTGTCCTTTCTCTCTTTGTCTTTTAGGTGGAATCAGCTGGATTTGGCCATAGTTCTCCTATCAATTGTGGGAATCACGCTGGAGGAAATTGAGATGAATGCTGCACTGCCCATCAACCCCACAATAATACGCATCATGCGTGTGCTGAGAATAGCAAGAGGTATGGCCTGCTCCCTAGGTCTCCAGACATCACTCCAGATGTGTCAGGAAATGGTTTGGCCATTTATTCTTCTAGTCCTGCTGTTTCAGTTTGACTCAAGGACAGTTAAATCTGCAAAGACAACCTAGGTGGGGTTTCATGGGCGTTTCCAGTGGCATCTTAGATTGTTCTCTAATTCAAACCTTGGATCACAGGTCTTTTATGCTTATACCAGACAAGAGCAGGAAGCAGTGGAGAGTGGAGGATCAGAGCTGGAGATGATACTCTTCACTGATGAAGTGTCTTCCCATCACTCTCCCATTTTCCTGCTAGGGCACGCTGGAGTTCTTCCAGCTTTTGATCTGTTTTACTGATGTCCTTAACATTAATTAGTGGGGGAAGCAGTCAGGATGTTCAGATGTTCTGTGGACCCTGCCAGGAATCAGTGAGCTTGCCGTCTGTATCAATAGATGCAAGAGAGATGTAAATCCTCCCTAAAAGATTTGAAGATAGATTTCTTTTACGGCTTTTGAAAGGTTTCTGAGACCTGCTGACCAGGATTTGATTCTCATTATAGTGCTGAAACTGCTTAAAATGGCCACCGGGATGCGAGCTCTGCTGGACACAGTGGTACAAGCACTTCCCCAGGTAAGCCCCCAGACTTCATCCATGCCCAGCTTGTTCTCCTTGGTGGACTCTGCCTTTTGGGCCTGGGAACAGCTCTGTGCCACCATGTTTGGTGAGCACTGAAAGCTATCTGGGAAGGATATCAGCTTTCTCTGCTGCCACCAGTGCCTTGGTAGCAGAGTTTTGTGTGGCACATCCTGCTGACATAGTGTGTGTTAGATGGGAGAACCAGAATGATGGAAAAACAGTTAACAGAGAGCCAACTGCTGCAGGCAGAGCTCTATAAAACCACAGATTTCACTGACAAGTTCAGGAAACACAAGGATAGACAGAGAAAACTGTCAGGGAAAGCATTGGAAGTAGACAGCTTCCAGTTCAGCAGGCTTTTTTGTGAGACAGGAGTAACCATGTTTATTTACAACTGTTGACAGAGGAGCTGCAATGTCCTCCCTGTTTAAAAGGCAAACAGGGAACTTTTCTGAGTGTTAAAAGCTTGAAGTAGGGTCTCAAGTCACCACATTCTCATGAGCTGCAAGAGGAACAATGATCCAGACGGTCTTAGTGATATGCTATAGGATCCTTCAAGTGTTTGGTTCCTGGAACCACCTTTTTGTAGATGCATTTATTTGAAAAAGAAGGAAAGAAGCTTCTTGCTGACTTGCACTCGCCCCTCAAAAAGATCTACAGTACATCAGAAGATTTCCAAGAAGTTTAGGGTTCCTTTGTTTATAAAAATCTTACGCTGTTTAAGCTCTGTTCTGCTGGTTTGTGGGTTTGATGATCTGAGTCCTAATCTTTCAGTCTTTAGAGTCAGCTCAGTTGCCTGAGCTGTTTCATATATCACCAGGATCCTGTATCCCACCAGACAGTACTGGTAACATTTGCTGCCACACTTTACCCAGAATTGAGTACAAATACAAGGTGCCAGGCCATCAAGAATGAGGCAGAGGAATGCTGCTAGCAATCCAGAAGCAGCACTTTTAGGATGCACAAGCATAGTCAGACAAGTTTTTGGTTGTCAGCCCCTCCAAAATGTCCCACATCTGAGTTGCTGAAAGTTGCTTTATGAGTGGGACCACTTCATTCTGCATAGAAGGCAGCGTGGTGTGCCCTGGGATGGGCTGGAAGAGTCAGGCCTCCCTTCTCCCACCCCAGTCCCATAGGCACAGGGAGGTGGCAACACACCAAGGTGGGTAGTCACATCTTCAGCGACTTCAGCTGTCTGCAGAGGGATCAGATCTCAAAGGCAGGATGATGGCACTGTGGCTTGGCCAAAAGCAGACACCATGTGGACATCTCTTCCAGAACACACGTGGCCATATGAGAATCAGTAGAACTAATACATGTAATTACCCAAATATACCCTTATAAGTTAGTTGCTAAGTACAAAGAAGCCCATAATCTATTCAAACTGAACTGGAAAACAAGAGGAATTTCTTTTTCTTGGAAAGACCCATTTACTTTTCATCACCACCATAAAGATGTTTCTAATCTGAGACATTTGCCCCTTGGTATTCAGATTTCCTTTTCAGTGATGGATTTTGGCTGACACTAAAGAAAGGAATTTACCAACCTGACCCCTGTTTTGGCATTTCAAGAAGCCATTTGATTTCTGTCTATTTTTTTTCTCTGGAAAGCATTGTGATTACAGAGCATATTTTCTCTTTCTCCTTGTTTTCTCTCCCCTCAAACAATAGGGTGGCTGCAGGCCAGGCTTTTTTGTTTCCTTTGGGTGTTTTTGCAGTTTACATTCAAAACAAAGTCTCTTTTAAATGGAAATCCCTAGGGATATTCCAAGCAGATCTTGCCCAGATAAAAATGCCATTGTGTCATCCAGTGAAATTCAGAAAATGAGAAAGGAAGTTTGGGGAGACCTCTCCAACAACAATCACTCTTCATAAAGCTACAGCTTTCATTTCAAAAGCAGGGGAACAGTTCCCACCACAATTAATTTAGCAGCCTAAACCCACAGCTGGAAAATCTTCATTGAATGTGTCTGCTAAGCAACAAGAAAAATGAATTTGATGTTTATTCATTAAGGTTTGGGGAAAATTCTTTGCCTTGTGTATGTAGAATGTCCATTTATGGGCTTACCACGAGAGGGTATTTTCATTGCAGTGTGCTTGCTTGCTTTCTCTTTTGGGTGACTTTCATCAGCTTCCTATTTGTTTTTATTCAGCAGCAAATATAGCTTGACTAACAGAGAATCAGCTGTCCCCAGACTTGGGGGTATGTTAATGTTTTGATCCAAGATTGAAGCTGTCACAGTACAGGCTTAGTCTCCTCTTCTGGAACTTCAGACTGACCATGAACTGCTGTTTTCAATGCAGAAAGACTTTCTTCCCTACTGCATCCTCCCTGCCTGGTATCCTTGTGTCTACCAGTTCAGAGATTTTCTCCTCCACCATGTCTCTGAAAAAAAAAGGAGATGGTATAGAGGAGAACAAGTAAGGAGAGGCAAGAGAGGCAGAAAGAATGGTCAGGGAAAGATCTCAATATATTACCTTTGCCAACCACCTCCATGCCCTCTTAGCCCCTGCAAGTGTTTGGGATGCTGTGAATTGATCATCACATTCCTGCCGTAGCCCATCTGTGCTTGTGCAGTGCTGGCTTTTTTACACTCTGGTGTGCAGTCTTGAAGCAGTATCTCCTTTTCAGAAGTTTTCCAGTTTCACAGCTAGTTGACCAAGAGGTTGAACTAATAGTGGGGCCATGGTTACCTAGAAAAGCAGTGCCAGCCTCAGCTCTGAAGGTGTACCCTCATGGCACAGCCTTTTGGAGAACAAATAAAATCTGCCACGGACTTTAAAGTGTGAAGTGCTAGAATCAGCTACAATGGTGTAAACTTGAAACAGATTGATCCACTGCTTTAAACTGAGCAGCTAATAAGAGCTGGGCTGGCATGACCAGCACTGACTTCATCACTTAGACATTACCAGTCTTAATCAAGCCAGTTCAGTGCTGCCGTTCACAGACCAAAAATTCCCCTGTGATGGCAGAGGCCTGCTCTTAGCACCACACAAACCACACAGCTCTGCACTGAACTTCAACGTGTCTTTTAAAAGCCATCTGGCCTTGTTTTAAGGATGCAAAGTGTTAGGGAACTGGCCATCCCCTATTGATGAATACATTCTTTCAGTAGATGTTTACTCTTTCTGCTAAAAAAATCTGGTGGTTTTAGTCTGAATTACCCAAGTTTGTTTTTTCATTGGATGTAGTTTTTCTTTTTATTCTCTTAGAACTTTTGCTTTTTGGAGCAATAAGAGATAAAATGATCTCTTGCAGTCTGGCAAACTGAAGAACATTAACGTCTCAGTATGAAGCAGGTTTTCCTCTTTTTTATGAGCTCCGGCCCCATTAAGGCTATAGAATGAATTATACCACCCTTATGCTTACGCTGAGTATTCCCTTGCTTATACATCTGGTGGCTGCATTGGTTTTGTAAGCAATGTCTGCTCTGTAAGACTCCTATTTGATGGTAATCCTTTAGTCCTTTTCACATCCCCTGCTTTCCACAGTACAATTCACCCTTTCTGTAGCACGGCCGGCACTTCGTTCTCGGATTTGCAACTTTGCATTTGGCTGGGTTAAACCATTGTGTAAATGAATCCACGATACTGAGCAGCCCAGCTCAGTCTGCACAGCACTTCCAGTATCACTTGCCAGTAAGAAAACCTGCAGTCAGTGTTAAACTGCCAGTGCTCTTCCTGATAGAGAGGACAATGTGGAATCCAGTCCAGTCACCATCCTGGCTCTGCAGGGCCAACAACAGTAAAATGCAGAACTTTCCTATCAAAAGATCTGGGTGCTTTTTTCTTCTTTCTCACGTGGTCTGTGGATGGCACATTAATTAAATGCAGAACTGTACAGTACACCTCCTCTTTGTCTTCAAAGCTTGGAACTCCCCCCAGATGGACTCTGTGCCAAGAAAAAAAGTGAAGAACTCCTCGTTCTATCAGTGCCCTGAAGGACAGAGTCTGTAGGTTGCTCTTGTCCCGGAGTTTAACTCTTAACAGAGCTGTAATTCCTGTGCTTATCTCACCTTCTGCTCTTGAAGAGGTTTTCTGGTATTGTGTAACAGCAGTGATGGGACATAAAAAATACCCTACTTTTGCCAAACACTGAAAACCCACAGTGATTGTGAAGCTCAGAGAGCAAGAAAAGAAATATCTCACCAGCAAGCATTGCAGATGAGACAGATTCTGGAAGACAAGGGGGGGTGTGCAATGCAGCACACTGGAAGGAAGTGCAGAGATGCCCAAGAGATTTGAATAGTGAAGCAGAAATAATTGGGTAAAGAAACCACCATTCTGTTGGCTGTTAGCACTGGTCTCCGTGGGGCTGAGTGGATACTGAGAAAGGGAAGGTCATTCATTTCAGCTGGTGGCCTTTTGGTCACACCAATGAGATGACTTTAACCTCCAAGGTTGTCTGTCTGTGCCTTTCCCACTAGTCCTGGAATTCACACAGATGGCCTCCGTTTTCCAAGCAGACAAACGTGTTCATTTTCTCTTGGGTCTAGTGCATAAATTACACTTTGTCTCCCTGCTGCCAGGCTTATTGCTTTGGCTGGAGAGTGCTGGAAGGAAGATGAGTAGGACTCGTGTCCTTGGAAAGGATTGGCAGGGACTTAGGTTTATGCAGAATTGCTCTTGACAGGAATCCCAGGAAGCTGCATGCATTGCCTGCATGGACAACTGAAATGCCAAGGTGTGGACTAGTGATGCAGAAATAATTGATGTTAGAGCAGAAGGAGGCACAGGAGGAACTGTAGTGTGCTTCAGCCAACCATTGCAGGAGTTGGGCAGCAGAAGACATGTATTTCATCAATGCCTCTTATAGAGCAGGGAGAGTAGAGACCAGCAGAATCTAGAGGGATCTGGATAGAGTCACACAGCTGAGAGTGCAAGAGCAGTGATGGTGCCCAGGTGGCCAGTTTCCTGTTGCACATGATCAACGTGCAACATTTGCATACCAAGCTAACACAACCTGGCATGGTTGCTTTGCATCCCAGTTGCCTGCAGGTGTGGGCTTTTTCCTTAGTGGCATAGGCCAGGGGTTGAACTCTGATGGGACATGCAGCTGTGCTTAGCTACTGCAGTCTCACATAAAGGCAGGCACAAAACCTAATAGCAGTGATGTCCACAAGAGGTAAAGGACAGTTATCCTCTCCAGGCCACACAGGGGCAGTGGGAGAGGGGTTTTGCTGGATGTTGGAGAGGAGAGTCAGTTTCTTTGCCACACAGCAGGGTTATTCCAGGGGTTTTGCAATGGTAGATCACAGATCCAGCTGGGATACAGTGCGGTGAAGGGTGGTGGCTCTTCACACAAGGACTCTCTGCTCCTCTGTGTGGGATGGAGGAATCCATCTCTCTCCCCACAGCGTCCCTCTGTCTCAGGCACACAGACACTTACACCAGCAGTGTATGACAGGCAGGATGACAGAACATGAAGGTCCAGGAGGAATCAAACTCACCAGTGTCTCTGTCTTCTCTTGTGGCTTCTGTGAGGTACTTTAGGGCACCTTGCATCTTGCAGTTGTTCTTCATCTCTGTTTCATTCCCTGCAGGCCACAGCCTCCCCTCAGCACTGGAGCCACAGCAAATCATGGATAGCCCCTGGCTGCCGGACAGGCATTATCTGTAGTTTTCTCTGCCCAGCCAAAGACAGCAGCCCGAGTCAGGGGGAGTTTGATGGATAAAGAGAGCATGGGCTGACCTGTTCAGTGCTGCTAGAGCAGAACCACTTCTCAGAGCCTGCCTGGGTGACTGGCTGCCAAAGATGAGGTTACTGACCAGAGCTGGATCTCTGTCCCTGATGCAGAGTCCAGCACAGGCATCCCAGCCTTTGGCTGCTGAAGAAAAGTGCCTGGATGTGTTCCTGCCCCCTCCCATTCCTCCCAGCAGCATGATTCATGCATGGTCTTTTTCTTATCTGGTCTCAGTAGATCTCAAAGTGCTTCAGAGACGTTAATTACCTATCCGCAAGGGTATTACAAATGGGTACGTTGAGTTACAGGAGAGGAATGACTCACTCAAGGTCACAGACACACATCCAGTCTGCCTTCTCCGCTACTCAGCAGCCGCTGGCTGACCTCGCTGCCTCAACCCCAGCCCATCTCTGAGAACGTGCCTTAGGCCCTTCTGCTCAGGGCTGGTGAAGGGGACCTGCCTTGCCTTTCCTTGCCTTTCCTGAAGGACATGTATCAGAGAGCCATGGGCTAACATTGACAAAATATTAAATTTGGGGCTGGCTTGTATTGATTCAGTACAGCCAGAAGCTACACAAATAGACCAAGCAGTTTTGCTGGAGCACCTAAGCAAGAGGTGAGCCATTTTTCTCAGCCACATTCTCTTGAGCATCAGGTTTTTGTGGATGGCTGAGAAAATCGTGCCCTCTCCAACCTTACAAGCCACCAGCTGCCTGCACATATCCATGTGGATGCTACATCTGCAGGAGGAGGTCACAGCAGCAGGTTGTTGTTGTGCACATGGGGAGCAACCTGCTGGTTGGGTGGCATTCCAGAGCAGCTCTGGGTGCCTAGATACATGTTGGAATGGAGTCTAACCATAAGGGTCATACCACCACCCTTCCCAGGATCTCTCGCTTGCTGCTGTCTCACACATCTCTCTTTTGTGTAGCCACATTTCCCCATCAGTCAGATGTTCAGTCACTTCCTGAGAGATCCTGTACATCAGCTGAGCTTCAGAACTGCCCATGTGTCTGCCCTCAGCCAAGGGCACATGCAGCCTTAGACACCAGCAAACACCACGCTTGTGTCAGCATTTTTAGAGTATGCCTGTGGCTGGGATGCCTTGAGCCTGTACAGCAAACACATGACTGTAAACTGGTCTTTGAAGGACTAGTTATTAGACATGTTGGTTCAGTAATGTAATTAGTCACGATCTTAAATACAGGATCATTTACAAATGCACATTAGATTGTAGGCAAATTGTGTATGAGTAAATGTGAGGTCGTAACATGCTTTGCATGTTAAGAGATAGATAATAGTTTCAACTGATAACCTGGTAATAACTTTGATGTTAATCTAACTTCTTTGGAATTTTGTCAGTGCCAGAAGTTTGCAGGCTGATTTATTAGGCACTAAAATAGCAGTAAAATTTTCAACTTACAAGCTTCTTTGAAAAAAATCCTAGACCCTCTTCTGCAGTGCTACAACATCAGGCTTTAATTTACGCTCAACCTAGAAAACTTGTTTATCACTTTTATTTTCCTTCTCTTTAATTATTTGTTCATTTACCTCCCTGGCAGCATGTGTGTGCATTTGCTTGTGGACCTGTTTTCCTCCATCTTCTAATTTGCAGTCATTTTGTAGACTGCCTTCTAATGTCTTACAAACCACCAGTGGTCCAGCAGGCATGGGTTAGGAAGCAGTATTCCCGAAGACAGTACATGCAGATGAAATAATCCAGAGCAGCCATCCACATCACTGTATTATCTCTATTATTCCCTGGAGTGTGGTAATAATGTTAGTGGAATTGCAATGCTCTATATGTAGTAGCCAGTTTAGGTTTCACAGCAATTACAGTCTCCACTGGGTGATTTGACTATTTGACTATTCCCACTTCTTTAATACAAAAAATAAACCCTGCTTCATAAGTGATAGCTGTGTTAATTTGATGATGACAGGTATCATACTGATGACCTTTCTAATGAAAATAAGCAGCATGGTCAAAATACCCAGTAGCACTGTGGCTGTGCTGCCTCAGAGAAGAAAGCTCTTTCAAACTGTGGTGTTCACTAGACAATACCTTGAAGATTGTGAATCCCTCGGCCTGACTACCTGAATCATCACGTAGTCCATTTTTATTTTGACATAAAATGATGCTTGTGACACCGTGTCTAATTGGAGAAGTCAATCACTCTGTCTGTCTCACAAAACAATAGGCACAAGGCATTTAAAAGTGGCAGGAAAGGGAAATGTGACCAGAGTTAATTGCAGGTAAAATGCAGGCGGTTAGCTGCTCAGGTCACTCTGCCTTCATGTTCTCTGCCTGAATCACAAAATAGCTGCTTCAATCCCTCCTGAACCAACAATCGGACCGGGACCTAACAACCCCATATAGCGATTGACTCCAGTGCAGGTAACTGGATAACTGTAATGTCACTGTTATTAGGAACCTTTGTGTTCCCTTGAGCATCATTGCACTTCTATTTTCATCCCCTTCAGCCACTTTGCAGTGCATGTTAAATCCAGTAGTACCACACCACGCAGTGTTTGAACTGCAAGGTGCCTGTTTTTAAATGCTGGTATATGGAATGCGGCTTTTTTCAGACACTGAAAGCTAAAATTCAGGTGGTTGTTGCTGAGAAATATCTGTAAAGTGCCACATCTAGGAGAGTTTTACATCTTACCGGAGCATATGTTCCTTTTCTGAAAGCACTCCAGGCCAGTGAAAGCTCTGAAAGCCAGGCAGTTCCCCTTGTGGCTTGAGACATGTCTGTTAGTGGCACTGACTTGAAACCCTCAGCCTTTGTGCTCAGTCTCAAATCTGGCAAAAGAGAAGGGAAAGGCCCTTAAAACTCAAGCCAGGTCACATAAACTACCAGTGCTGAGTGTCACTGAGGCTACAACTACAAGTTGGCCAAGTTACAGATGAAGGCAGTATCCTGGGTAAGCAGGATGGTGATGGAGAGGCACCAGCCACGGGGACTGCTTTGCACATGGGAGCATCTGCTCCTTCCCACCCCACAGGAGACTTCTCTGGGTCTGTTAAAGCAGCATGGTGAAAGGAGACCAGATTGTTGGAAGCCAGGGGAGGTGATGTTTAGCCTCTGGTCACCAGTCCCTCTTTTTCTTGTGTTGAAAATGTGATGGAGCAATTTTATTCATGACATCAACTTGCCTGACCCTTGTTCTGCTTTCTCCTTGTGTAGGTAGGGAACCTTGGCCTACTTTTTATGCTCCTGTTTTTTATCTATGCTGCCCTGGGAGTGGAATTGTTTGGCAAGCTAGGTGAGTAATGTGCCTGACACAATTTATTTCATCCGGTTGATGTTTATTTGATATCTAGCTGTTTCCTTTCTTCTCTCTCTCATTCTTGGGCCTTCCTTAGCTTCACAGCTCATGGTCAGAAGATTAAGGTTTTCTCTTGATCTCAGGGTCACAGATGACACATGAGGATGTAGTACAGAACCTGTCTAACGTGCACACACACACATTTAGAGACTTGTCCAACATCGCCCTTGGCTGTAGAGGAACTGTTTAAATATAATTGTCTAGCATGGATATGTTCACAAAGATGGAAGTTTGCTACTTAAGACGGAACATGAGTCTGCAAAGCTGGATGGTAGTCAGATTCGTGCTGGAGAGATGCCACCGTAAACATGTCTCTCCTCGGAGCTTCCACCACACTCCATTAGTTTTCTGCACTTGGCTGACATTACTCTTGCAGCTGCCCAAATCTCGTCTTTTCATTGTTCTTCTCAGCATCACCTCCCCCTTTCTACATAAGTCAGGAAGCACTCACTGGTTCCTGATTGTGCAGCATCATTTAGTCCTCCAGCTGATCACAAAAGTGTCCACCACTAAAAAGAACATCAAGTGGAGTCAGAGAGAAAACGCTATAGCCCCTCCTGGCCCAGCTTAGCCAGGCCAAGGCAGTCACTGCCTTCAAACATGCAAAGGAGATGTCTCTGCCTTCTCGATGTTTGCATCCCAATTAGGGCTTCAAGAGCATCAGAAGGGCCCTTCCTCTGTGGTGATTTTATGGCTGCCATTAATCCCCTTTATGAGTCCAGCCTTCTGCTCGGATTACAAATGCCTGAAAGCGGAATATTTCTTTCAACCAAAGACAAATTATTTTTCAGTCTTCAGCAAATTCTGGAAAAATATTAGTTCTGCATCCACCCCAAATTAAATACTGCAGGATTTATGTTACACATCTAGGTATGTAGGTCTATATTGCTTCAGCCACAAAGGTGAAAAATGTCTTATTCACAGAGGTGCCTTCTGCTGCTTTGAATCCTTTTTGTGTTTCCACACACACACCTTGGTAACCACAGCGTGTGGTCAGTGACTGGGAAAGCCCCAGTCTTGTCTGGGGCAAACTGCAGGCTGTCAGCACACCACTTCCCATCCCACTTTAACTGGGAAATGCTTTCTCTTTTTTTTTTTTCCCTGATCACTGCTGGTCAACGTCAGCCACAAGAACTGTCAGCATTTGCTTCCCCAAGACTGGTCGTTAGTGGGTTGGTTTTATTTGCTTTTTTGGTTTTTCTTCCTATTTGCCTCTGAAATAAATACCCAATAGGAAAATGCTTTAGCAAGAGACATTGCTGCCTATCCTAATGAATATTTAATGAGCCTGTGTTTTATGGAAAGAGGGATATTTCATATGTTCAATTTACATCCATTAGTATATTAATTCTCAGGGGGAAAATGTCAAATTGCTCCACTTCATCTCAGTGAAATATCTCTTATGGCACGTATACCCTGTAAAAAGTAATCAAGACAAGGACATAATCAAGAGGATAGCAGACAAAGGATACTGTGGTGCCCTATTTGTTGAGACAGCCCAGCAGGTGCTTGTTTCCACCTCCTTTTATATCTCTTTGTGTTGGCTCTGCCTGTTAGGACAAAGTCAAGGGAATCACAGAACTGTTGGTGAAAGAGGCCTCTGGAGGCTCCCACCCAGCCTCCCACTTGAAGCCCCATCACTGCCTCAGAGGTTCTGTGGCTTTGCCTAACCAAATCTTGAAAACTTCCAACAAAAACCTTTCTGGTGACCTGTCCCAGGGCTGTTGGGACCTTTAGTTTAAAACACCTTTTCTAACATCCAACCTGGATCTCCTAAACCACAGAGTTTTGCTGTGCATTATAGCCTCTATTGAGAAGAGTTTGACCGCATGGTGGCTTGCAGCTGCCCTTCAGTAGTTGCAGGCCACCATGAGATCACCACTTAGAGGAGTCCTCCCCGATGCCATGTATCATTGTGACATATCCCAGGATCTCACCACCAGGCTTGGGGGGCTGCTCTGAATAAGAACTGGTAAATGTGACTTCACGGATGTGCTTCTGCTTCTCTCTCTTGCAGACTGCAGTGAAGAAAATCCTTGTGAAGGTCTGAGCCGGCACGCAACTTTCACCAACTTCGGCATGGCCTTTCTCACCCTCTTCAGGGTGTCAACAGGAGACAACTGGAATGGTATCATGAAGGTGTGTGCAATCTCTGGGTACTTTCTTCTGTCCGTAGACACATAGATTTCAAACAAATGTAGGTCAGTCATCAAAATTAAACTTTCCCATTTAAAAGCCAAGTTTATTTTCAAGGGACAATATGTCCAAAGTCTTGCCCAACCTGAAACTTCATTCTTTTTAACATATATTTTAACTTTGGGAAAATTATGCCAATTCTTATGGCTAAGAGGAGTAATCATCCACTTCGTGAAAGGGGACCAGATTGTTAGAAGACAAGGGGAGATGATGGTTAGCCTCTGGTCACCAGTCCCTCTTTTTCTTGTGTTGAAAATGTGATGGAGCAATTTTATTCATGACATCAACTTGCCTGACCCTTGTTCTGCTTTCTCCTTGTGCAGGTAAGGAACCTTGGCCTACTTTTTATGCTCCTGTTTTTTTATCTATGCTGCCCTGGGAGTGGAATTGTCCCTGTGCCTTTGAGACATAACACAATCCTTCTCTTTGTAGTTGATGTAATCCGTGGTGTCCATATTTTGTCCTATCAGTTTTGCTGTACCTGCAAGCTGTTGTGTCTGGGATATGTAATTACAGAATCACAGAATTGTCAGAGTTGGAAGGGACCTCTAGAGATCATCTAGTCCAACTCCCCTGCTAAATGCTTTTCAGTCCTCTGCAGGTTATCTTTCGTGTTTCTGTATTTGGAGCCCAAGCAGAGCCTTAGCCCTTATTAATTGCTCACCTCTGCCCCTCTGTTGCAGGACACTCTCCGGGAATGCACTCGAGAAGACAAGCACTGTCTCAGTTACCTGCCTGTTATCTCTCCCGTCTACTTCGTCACCTTTGTCCTCATCGCACAGTTCGTCCTAGTCAATGTAGTGGTGGCAGTGCTGATGAAGCATCTGGAGGAGAGCAACAAGGAGGCCAAGGAGGATGCCGAGATGGATGCTGAGATTGAGCTGGAGATGTCCAGAGGAGCAACCACCTCAGCCACCAGCGGGAGCAGGGGAGGTGCAATAGCCCCAGAGAGCAGGCCACCCTACAGAAGTCAGGAGACCATGAAGTCTGAGTCAGCGGTGCAGGTGAAGCACCCAGCCCTGGTAATAGTTCACACAAAGCATCTTCTGCTCTTCTTGTGCTCAGAGTAGGGACAAGACAGTTCTCACCAGTCACTGCTGTCTGATCATCAGATGATCAGATCCCGAGTGACACACAGCCAAAGAGGCAGGAGACAAGGCAGTGTGGGAAGAAGGCTGCTTTATCAGGTCCTCCAAGGCAGAGATGTCACCACCACCTCCACATCTTGAGTCAGGAGGACTCCCTGAGGTGGCAGCCTGCTTGAAACGTGTTCTCCAGGGCTAATGCTGTCCTGACAGTATTTCTGGGGGAAGGTTGAAAGCCCATCTCTTGCCATTTGCAGTTCATTCAAACGTTGTGAATTTTAAGTTCAGAGGTATAATAACCACAGATCCCTGTCCTGCTCTCCCAGCCAACGGACTGGTCCTTGTCATTTTAGCATGGGCAGCAGCACCAGGGAGCCATTCCATAAAGCCCTGGGAATGCTGCCACCATCAACCCTGACACGTAAAGTGAAGTATAGCGTCACACAGACACAGAAACAATGCTCAGGTTCTTTTTAGTCCCACTTTGGGATTTCCAGAGGAGCCTTAAGCAAATTATTGCACACAGCTTAGGAGGGCATGTCTGGCACGGGTGTGAGCATGAGTTTCCTGCTATTTCGTGCTCTGCTCAGGGTCTGGCTGACTTGGATGCTGGGAATTGTCAGAGCCCCTCAGCAAGAAGCTGGAGGTTTCACGTTGATTTTCCAGACATTGCCTGCTCTGTGATTTCTATTAGTCCTCTAGAAAAATAGGGCAATCAGAAGTCGGGGGGGAAGAGGAGGGGCATGAGATAATTGTCTCATCTCATGTCAGGAGCATATGATGAAGAGTGAATACGAAATTGCTTTGTCACCGTGATCGCAAATAAATCTACCGCAAAATCAGTGGGGAATTTGAGATTAAATTACATTAAATTAGATTTTTGTAAAATGTATCAGACTCTATTAAGTCAAGTAAAAAAGAAATTTAGTTACACAGCAATGGGGAATTCACTATTTGAATGAAGTTCCTAATAGACATTTCTGCAGGAAAATGCACCGTAAACACCCAGGTTGCTTTTCTCGTGGAGGGAAGAGAGGGCACATCCTTTCACATAGGCTGTGATTGCAAACTGAGTTCATTTTCATTGGGATTTCCTTATATTTCAATAGCTCCCGAGCACATTGGGAGCCTCCTCTTAGCCCTAGAAACCCCTAGTGAGAGGTGATGTTCCCCAGAGGGAGAACAGCATGAGCAGGGAGCTGAAGAGGTTAAATACATAGAGGTCTATGACTAATCCTGCCACTGATGGCCACCCTGGAAGGTGTTGCAAGATGCTCTGTATTTTCTTGACATTTCTGCCAGTTTTTGCAGCCTTTTCTCTTCTTTTCTGCTCTGGATGAATTGGGCAACTAGGAAATGCCACAAGGCAAACATCTTCAAGTGTTAGGACCCAGCCTTGCTCTGCTACTGATGCTTTTTATCTCCCCAATTTGAAGGCGGCGCTGAGCTGTGAGAATGTGTCTTTAACCATCCCAGACTCAGACGCGCTGGAGGGGGCAGAGGCTCCCATGATGGAAATCCCGTCCTTCTGCTCTGTTTCCCACCATGTCTTGACACCTTCCCACAAAACCCCAGGCCACGAGGCTGAGGTGAATGACGTCGTGCCGTTGCTTTTGTGTTGTGGCATTGTGCTTTGGTGCTGTGCAGCTGGCAGTGGTGTCTGAATTGTCCTAAACCTGTCGTTTCACAGCCACAACAATCCTTTCCATCCTCTGTTCCTTTGTAATGCCTTTGCTTGTGCGGGGGCTGGGCAAAGAATGTGTCCCAGCCAACTCTGCCAGCAGCCTTGCGTGGGACACGAATGAAATCATACTCCTCTTAGCTGAAAAAGTCTCGCATTTGATGTGTGATATGATGTGTGAGCAGTCTGTCTCCAAGTGATATATCAAGAGCTGGAGGCAGACAGAGTCCTTTGTGGAGAAAACACAGCCCACTTCGGTTTTCTTACTGTTACAAGAACCTGTTTATGACACAGTATTGAGGAAACAAATCACAAGTAGATCAACCCCTTAGGCTTTCAGCAAGCACCGGAGATGTGGATTTGGGAGATGCTCTGGGGACATCACCCAGCAGACCAGAAGGGCTGTGTCCCCTCTGCTCAGTCCTCTCCCCATCATGCCATGCACCAGTGCCCAGGTCACGTCCCATGAAGATACTGCACGGTTTGTCCTGCTGCAGCACAGTGTCCACCTCGGGGTGAGTGAGCTCCAGATGTCCTCCTGTGGGCATAAGAACACGTGAGCCACAGCCAGTGATGAAGGTGCATGGACTGCAGTGGGGAGCACACTTGCTGTCATCACAGAACTTCCAGTGGCCACCCAGAATTAATCTGCTTTAGACTTGGGCCATTTTCATTTTCCACTTTATTTCCTGACCTCTATCATGACTGTCAAGGCACCTTCTAGTGGTAAATATCTTGCAGTGTCTCCAGGCAAATTCCGTGCTCAGATTAAGCTCTTGATGACCAAGCATTTTCCCTTGTGCAAGATGAGTGACATGAAAGTATAATCCTCAATCTTCTCTGCAGAGTGTCCATTAGCTTGGCACCTGGAAGCTGCAGAAGCTCAAGAGGAGATCGCAGAGAGAGCATCTTTCAGGGACAGGCAAAATTTGGGACTGTGTAAATGCAACTGCCAGGGGTTCTGGGTTTCTGCTGGCAGAGCTGAGAGCTCATTACCTCCGCAGGGAGGGACAGCATCACCCCGGATGCCGCCAGATTTGGCCTGTGCAGGGGTGCCAGCACTGGCAGGCACAGGCAGGGAGTTACCTCCTGCCCTCTTACTGCGCCTCTGCCTTCCCCGGGAAATGGCTGAGCCGGCTCACAGTACTGGAGACACATGCCTTCGGAGAGAGATCAGGAGGAGCCCTTCCTCTGGGAATTCTGCCCACGGCTTGTTTGCAGGCTCTTGGCTCCAGACCTCTGAGAAGTTACAGTGTTCCCTCCTCCAGAAGATCCTGCCAGTCACCTTTGCTTACAGAGTATCTTCTGGCCATTTAATCACCCAGGAAGGGTCATGTCCTGTAGAGGTATTTGCAGGATTATTTCTTCTTGAGCTCCCTCCAGAGCAGAGCAAAATCAGAGCTCCAACAGACTATTGATTTCCAGACACAAGAGGAAGGAGTTGTGCTCACTGATTAAAGATGCTTAACTGAGCCTCTGAGCTGCATCACCATGAACCTCTGCAGTCAATCGAACCCTGTTCTACCTCGCCAGAGAGGGGTCCTACAGCAAGTAGGCTGTCACCTCACACATCTTTATCAGCTGCCTGGGATCCTCCCAAGCTCTCTGGGTGCCTGCAGGCAGGTTTCACCATGCACAATCTCAGCAGCACTGGTCCAGGCTGGGCTTTGAAGGATGGATTTTGAAGGAGCCACATTGATTTCCAGGGCATCCTGAGTGCATCAGGTATTTCCCACCAAAGAGGAGGAGCAGCAGTGCTTGTGGTGGTGTGTCTCCAAACCTTCCTAGCTGTCAAGAGCAGCTCACCAGGTGTAGGGCAGCAAGCTTCTGGTTTGTGTTTCATATTTCAAGTATTTATTACAGTAGCATTGAAACCATTTAAAATCATAGAATAGTTTGAGTTGGAAGGGACCTTAAATATACAGTTCCAACCCCCCTGCCCTGGCCAGGGACACCTCCCACTAGACCAGGTTGCTCAAAGCCCCAACCAGCCTGGGCTTGAACACTCCTAGGGATGGGGCATTCACAGCTTCTCTGGGCAACGTGTTCCGGTGCCTCACCACCCTCACAGTAAAGAGTTTCTTCTTAATACCTAATCTAAATTTCCCCTCTTTCAGTTTAAAACCATTATCCCTTGTTCTATCACTCTAGTCCCTCATAAAGAGTCCCTCCCCATCTCTTCTGTAGGCCCTTTAGGTACTGGAAGGGGCTATAAGGTCTCCCCGGAGCCTTCTCCATGTGGAACGCCAACTCTCTCAGCCTGTCTTCATAGCAGATGTGCTCCAGCCCTCTGATCATCTTCATGGCCCTCCTCTGGACCCACTTCAATGGGTCCATGTAGCCTGTGTGCCCATGTCCCTAAATCAATTGGGTGACGAGAGCTGAAACCTTAAAAATTGTGGTGGCTTATGTCAAGAGGGGATTTCTGTTCATTTGTCCGAGCCAGAGAAGACGAATGCAAGATCCTGTAAAGACAAACTGAGATTTAATAGGCAGATACAGTGATCCTTCTGCTAGACTACTGGGAAAGTAGAGCAAGACCTTTTGTTCTCTGTGTGGCACCGAGGTGTTAACAATCGCCCACCCACGTTCAGCTCAGGTGTTGTGATGCTGATAGCTTATTAGCTGTCATGGCCAGAGGCCAACTGGCACAGCCACCCTGGATGCGTTAATATATCAGCCCTGAGCCCTGGGTTGCATGTGGAGGGCTGCTGGGCATGCCAGCTCCCTGTAAATAACTGCTGCTGAACCCCCCCCACCTCCTCAGCCAAGCTCAACAGGGTAAAAACATCAAGTAATTTGTCTTGGGATCTGTCTCTTTAGGGATCTGAGGAAATAAATTTGTATGCCAGAAATGTATGGAATCAAAAAAAAAAAACCAACACAGATTTAACCAGATCCTTGGTGACCTCCGAACTATCCAGCGAGGGATCTCAGGCCCAGGTTTTGCTCGCAGAGAAGGAAAACAGCCCAGCAGAGCAAAGCAAAATACATTTAATTTAAGACATGCAGCTGGGAAAATGTTTTCAATCAGTCACTGGGAGGCTGACGTTAAAGGAAAACCAGAGCGATTAGTCCTACTTTAGGTAATGTGGTAAATTGTGAGGGGAATGTGTCTAAGACCAAAAACTTCGGGGCCAGGAGCCAGGTTGTAGGTCGTGTTCCAAGGGCTCCTGCTCCCCCAACACTTGGTCAGGTTGTGGCAGCACCCCTCAGAGCTTCTCCATTGGCATGGCAGAGACATCATTGGAGTCTCTAAAGTTTCTTAATACCCCAGGATAAATTTGCTGTAAGGTGCCTGAAGTGAAGAGGGCCTCAGAGAAGCATTGAGTGGTCAAGTGTAATGATTGTGACATGCTCTTTTCAGGCACTTCCAAGACCCATTTTATAGCAGAGTCATATATGTCTTCATCTTCCCTCTGCCTCCTGCCACATGGCTGTCTTCTTCTGGGGTCAGTGGGGCCCAAAATGCTCAATGTTGTAGGGGAGAAGCTGCAGGGTTTGCAGTGGTGTTAATGTGTGTGTTTAAATGTCTGCCTGTATGTGCATTTTGGGGAGGCCATATATGAATTTCCAGAAACACTTGGTGCCCTTGGTCAGCATGTCCAAGGACTGGCCAATTTTGCCCATATGTCCTAGAGAAGTTTTGAGGAGAATGGCATCACCACCAGGCTGAAAGCACCCCTGGGAAAATCAGAGCAGAATAGTGTGAGAAACACTGGTTTTCTCCTGTGTTTAGAGGGTGGGGCCCGTTTTCCTGGACCTTACTTCTCTGTGGTGTCTAAGATTTGGCTTAGTGGTAGGTCATTGATGTCTGATTTTACTCCAGCCACTACTCGAGCTCTTTACTCAGCCAGCACAGTGTAGCTTTGGTGTCCCGTTGCAGTCACCAGGGCTCTGTAAGATGCCAAGAGGAACATTTGCGTAAGGTTTTAAAACAAAAAGGAGATGAGGAGATTGCTGTAAATTCACCCCCGTGATGCTGAGTGACCCCATCTCCCTGTCTCCTTGCTTTGCAGGGCGGCACAGCCTCTCTGAGGCCACAGGACTCTCAAAACCTGCTGACGGTCCGCAAGATCTCCGTTTCCCGTATGCACTCCTTGCCCAACGACAGCTACATGTTCCGGCCGGTGATGCCAGCGAGAGCCCCTTTCCCCCTCCACGAGGTGGAGATGGAAACGTATCCCTGCAAATCCCAAAGAGGTACCGCACACAGAGTTTTCCCTTCCTCCTCCCAGACGAAACCATGGGGCAGCAGGAACACGTGGTGGTTAGATGGGGACTAAGCTGCCCATGCCCAACGGGGGCTGAGCCAGGGCTTGCTTGCTTTGATTTCATACCGTTGGCACAGCTGCAGTTTCCCACACACTGCATAATTTCATGTTTTCATCACATCACTGCATTTTCTCTGGAAAAAGCTGGTGCCTTGGGTGTCTGACTGGGGAGAAGTGGGGCTCCCCAGCAGTGTCGGAGGTGTAGGGGACAGGCTGTTAGCTGAGGAAAAGGGTACAATCTGCACATTTCTCCTGAAGTGGTCAGCCCTGACACGACTATGAATCAATAAAATCAGCATGAATAAAAGCCGGAGTCGGTATTGCTTCCTGACAGAGCTCCTTTACAGCTGTTGTTTCAGGCAGCATTCAGTCTCAGGGCGGTATCTTTTCAGCACAGTACATTGAGTTCAGAGATGCAGGAGTTTCTTTGGGAGCATAAAGATTAGAAACCACTTTCCAGTGCCTCCCTGGCCTGGCCTTACAACGAATCTTGTGGAGAGACCCCGCCGTCAGGGAATCAGGAGCTACACAGAGTCTTTGAGTATACATTTACCCAACTGCAGCCAAATACATTTCCCCTAAAATGCCTTTCTCTCTTTTTTTCTTGTGCATGTTGGTTTGAAGGGGAAATCAATAAGACAATAAGAAAGAAAATAATCTGCCTCCCTAAAAGCACATGTGCTTCTTGAGTGGCTCCAAAGAACCCACCAGGCTGGTTTCCTTTGATGCAACGTTGTTTGAAATGCAAAAACTGCTTGGACAGACGAGTAGTGGGTTTGCAAACCCTGGTGGGGCTGGCAGGATCTGCTCTGATTTCCTTGCGTGAAGTAACTCTATATTTGTTCAAACTCTCTGGATGCCAGCTAACGTTCTCTGCTCTGTATTTATTATTATTTCACCTGCAAATTCTTTGCTAAGCAAAGAAAACAGAGGTTGGGTTTCATGGCTGGACCACTGGGGATGGTTTTCATCTCTGGAGTGGGTGTAAATCAAGATTTATACCAGTATAAAACTGCTGTGTTGTTGGCAGGGGTGGGTAGAACTGAGCAAGGATTTTCTCATGTTTCCTAAAGTTCCCTCCAAGAGCTCTTGAGCGATGGCTGTGACAGGGGTTACTTTTTACCTGTTCTGGTAGGTGCCTCCAGCCAGCATCACCCAGAGCTGGGCTGCTTCAGAGCTGACCAAACTCTGATTCAAGTCACAGTCCCAGAAGTTACGTACAAGTAAAACCAAGCACAGAGACTCCCATCAGCGTTTGTGCTTTCGTGCACTTCTCAATGTCAGTTAAAGATTTCTGGTCTTCTCCCCATCACTTTGGTGACTACACAGTGAAAATACTGTGAGATGGCCAGATCTTGTGTTATTTTGGTCTTAGGTGCAGTTTCTTGATTTACTAGAAGAACAAGAGGCAAAAAATACAAATCCAGAGATACTCAGTGTTCCTGAGTATGCATTTAGAGGTGGTTTTAGTTTCCTATACAGACAGTAGATGGAAAGTTTCCAGCAGAAGGAAATTCCAGCTAAGGACAGGGAGGAGAGCATAGGATTTTCATTTTATGACCATGTTTGTGGCAGATTTTATGACAATGCTTTTCTGCATAAAAAAGCCCCTCTTTGTAAAACCTGGATTAGCACATGAACGGCACAGACTCAGTCTGAAACTCTGGCTGTGGGAGACCCCAAAAAGGAACTGGGGAGAAGTCGGGTGGCTTGGGGGTAGGAAGCTCTTTGCTCTGCTCTTTCTGTGATGTTCTGGAGAAAAGCTCCAAAAGAAAAATGATTAAACACTAACTTTTCTTTCTTCCTAACAACAAATCTCCTCCTGAAATGCAACTGCAATCTGTCTGGATGGCTTTTGTCATAGGTTCAAGTTCCCTGACCTCTGGGTGAGATCTCTTGAAGTGATGGATAGCTGTGTTTTTAATGTGGAGCAGCAATGTAGAAACAGACATTGGGTTTCAAGCTAATGAGGACAATAAATCCTGCAGCCAAAAAAATTAAAAAAGCAAAAGATCTTTCAAACGACACAGAACTGCAGTAAAGCAGCACCACAAAGGGGCTGGGGAGGAGGGTTTGCCTTTAGACTCAGCCAAGGGACTGGAAGCCTTCGAGGAGAGAGTGATTCCTGTTCTGGGACTGTGACAGCACTTCATGCCGCTGATCATGGTCAGCCAAGGTCTGCCTCATGGACGTGGTGGTGGCAGTGTTTGGGCTGTAGGGAACGGGAAGACTGCCCTGTCTATGCCAGCGGTGTCTCCTCCCAGAGAAGTCGGTGGCAGGGTGCCCGCTGGCTGGCTGGGGCTGTAGGCTGGACCTGCAAGTGGAGCTCTGGAGGCTGGGAGGGAGCTGAGCAGTGATGCTCTTGCCTCCCTGTGGCAGAGCAGCGTAAGGCTGAAAGCCTGTCCCTGGCAGCACTGCAAAGACAGCCCAAGCATCCTGACTCAGAGGATCTAGCACAGCCACCAGACTTCCCCGATCCATGTTCTCCAAACAGGCAACATCCTCTTACAAATCCACCCAAAGCAATGCCACCAGGAAAGCAGTAATGCAGGGGTTCAGGTGCAACCCCAGCTCCTGCTCTCCATTTGCTGCCATGTGTTCCTGGTGGCTGCCATCCACTCTCAGCATCACAGCAGCTACAAGAAAAGGTTCCTTTTATCTGAAACAGAAAATATGAGCATAAAGTTTCTAGCAGAAGATATTCCAGAGCGGGTAGAGCCACATGCAATGCTCTGAATTACAGAGACTTCATCTGTAACCTGCCTGCCATCCCTGATGAGATATGGCCTAGTATTCAAAGGAGGGGACCAGGACAAGGTTCACCTGATTTTCAGTCCTAGCACTGCCCAAATGTGATGCTGAGGCTTGGGATTTCAGCCAGACTAGACGGGCTTCTCCTTTCCTCTCCCGTGCTTACTGCCCTCCTGGAGTCCATGGGCACCACTTCTGCCTCAAACCTTCACAGCCCCCGTGCCAGCAGTGGTGGTGACAACTTTCTCTCTGTTCCCTAGGGTCCATCACTTCCATCCGCTCCCAGCCCGTGGGAACCTGTTCCTCTCTGAGAGTCCCAACAGAGTCCCTCCAGCTGGCTGTTCGTTCTCCCAACCACGAAGGCCGCCACCACTGGAAGATCCTTCCCTCCCACATCACACCTCGATCTCCTACCCTCAACAAGCTGCTGTGCAGACAGGTGAGAGGCCAAGAGCCTGCAGAGGTAAACTTCTTCGTAGGCACCTGGGTCCTTCCCTTTTTTTTGAGTCCTCTCGGGTTTCTTTTCTTGGAGCGGAGAGTAGAAGACCCCTTTCTAGAATAAAAAGATTTGAGTGCTATCAATTTTAATATTCTCCATTCTCAACAAGTGGCACACAGAGGAGGGTTGGTTTTACCGACCTCCACCTTCGTTCTTCATGGCCCTCCTCTGAGAATAGCTAAAGCACAGAGAGAAGATGCCCAGTTCAGTTTTACCAGTGCTGTGAGAAGCCCCACACCGTGTCACTTTGGGCAGGTTGTACTGACTCAAGATTTGGTGTAAGAGCAAGATCGAGACCGTGCAGAAAGACCCAACAGATGCAGCCCCTGTGCCCGTAGGCTCTGGGTCTCTGCTTCAAAACTGCATCCTCTCCTACTGGGAGGGTCTGATGGGGGCTGGCATGATGGGGCAGGGATGGGATGGTGCAGGGTGCGTTAGACCCACCAGCCATTCTGCCACGTGCAGTGTTTCATCACTAGAAGTGCCGCTGACTCATCAGATCCCCCCCAGGCTCTTGCCCCATCTCTCTCTCCTCACCTTCCAGGAGGCCATTCGAACGGACTCGGTGGAGGGGCAGACTCCGGATCGCAAGGACAGCCTGCAAGCAGAACCTGGAGAGATGTTACCATCAGCAAAGCAGCCCCAGAGCACCTTCACCCCCAGCCCACTCCATTCCACAGCTGCCTCCCTCCCTGGAACCCCCCCGCCCTCTACTCCATCCTCCCCCCATCGCCACCCCAGCACACTCACACGAAAGCACACCTGTGGCCAGCACAGCGTCCCCAGCCGGCCACCCAGCCCTGGTGGCAGCCCTCCCAACCCCGAGGGCGGCCTCTTCGAGTCCTCCGACCTGGCTGATGAGGAGGTTCGCCACATCAACAGCTCGGCCAAAGACTGGGGAGGGGAGCGCTCGGACACTGGGAGCCGCTCGACTTCGCCGTTCATCTCCCCGGCCCCATCTCCGGTGCCCCTCAAGAACTGCAGCACAACCAGCCTCTCCAGGGGCAGCAGCAAGGAGAAGGACTTGAAGAAGTTCTACAGCATCGATACCAAGGGCTTCCTCAACAAGCCCAGCTGGGCAGACGACCAAAGGCGGCACTCCATCGAGATCTGCCCCTCCATCAGTGATGGGGACTGTAGCTTTGAGGACGCTGCCGAGGGAAAGCAGCGCTTCCCTGCCCACGTCCAGATGGAGTCCGACTACATCCACGGAGCCCGGAGGAAGAAGAAGATGAGCCCGCCCTGCATTTCTATAGATCCTCCCATGGAGGACGATGGCGGGGCAGCCTCGCGCACCAAACCCTCCGAGAACAGCATGCTGCGGCGACGGACCCCGTCCTGCGAGTTCCCGGCCTACAGAGAGTCCCTGGAGCTCGCCGAGAGCCAGCCCGGGGAACCGGCCTCCAAAGCGGAGCGCCGGGGCCAGCCTCCCTGCCGCGGGGAGCACCTCACCATCCCCAACTTCTCCTTCGAGCAGTTGGACGGCAGCTCCTTGAGCAGCCTCTCAGATCTCCTGGACAGCGGTCAGTCCACGCCGGGCTCCACAGACTCCCGGCCGGACCCTCCCGCCGCCTCCGAACTGAAAAAGCCGGATCATTTAAAAACTCAGTGGAGCAACGCTGAGAAAAGCAAAGAGCTCCTGGGCATGGCTAAGAGCCCCCTCCGGAAGCAGGACTTGGTCCCGGTGACTGTTGCAACAGAAGAAGACATTGATGACCCAGTATAGCTTTCTGGGATGGGGGGATGGGGGGGGTCTCAAGGGCTTGACACCAATGTGGGTTTCCAAACCGAAGGGACTGAGTGGCCACAGGTCCCGGGGTGGCTGCTGACTGGGTTCTTTTGTTTTTTCTCCTTTCTGGCAGTCACTTGTTCTTAAGCGCTGTGGAGGTTTGCAAAAAAAAATACACACACACACACTCACACACAAAGAGAAAAAGAAAACACAATTAAAAAGAAACCAAACAAACGGCTGGACAAAGCGGTGACGGGTTTTGGGGTGGGGGGAACAGGGTTTCAAAGCGGTTTGGGGGGTTCTTTTCTAAAGGGAAGGTGGAGCCCATTCAGGGGGTTGCTTTGTTCCTCCCACACCCCACACACACTCCCCCTCCCCATGGCCTCAATCACATTGATTTGGGTTGGAGGTGGTGGCAGTTGGGATTTGGGGGATTCTCTTTGGGTTTCGTTGTTTCGTTGGTTTTGTTTTGTTTCCTTTTGTTTTCTTAAAGACGCTCAACTTTTAACAAGGCACCTTTTAGAGCTGTCACGTTAGGCGGGAGTGCCCGGGAGCTGGGAGCTGTACATTGTCTGTATATCAGCAGTTATATAAATAGAAATAATGTATTTGTGAGATACAAAACAAGGAAAAAAAAGACAAAAAAAATATATATAATATCCACAAAAACTCTCTCTTCATAATGCACATATTTTTATAGAGAAACGATACTGGTTTTTGCATTACATGTGACTCCGCAACTGGGTGGTTGGTGTTTCCCTGGGGTTTATGTGGAACTAATTATTACAGCCATTCGTTTTCCAAACGTTGCTCTTCTTTCTCATTTCATTTTTTTCCCCTCCCTCCCTCCACCATCATCCCACCAGCTTCTTTTCACAGCTTCAGAAGACGCCTCTCTCATTTTCCCTTTTGTACTTTAGAGGTTGTCCTAACTACAAAAAAAAAAAAAAAAAAAAGAAAAAAAAAAACCAAATCACTACTGAATTGTAGCCAGTGCAATAATAAGTTATTCCTTCTTCTTGTCTGTACAACTGTCCTGTTGCTTTTATTTTTTTCCTTTTTTTTGTTTTTTTTTTTTTGGTTTTAACTGAAATTCAGGTTAAATGTTGCAATAATCTGAACTAACGTGCACAAACACGGTTTCTTATGTTACACAGAAAAAAAAAGATGAAGAAAAAGTTAAATTTACATAGAGATAAAAAAAAAAAAAACCAAAACAAATAAATAGTAAATTATTTAAGAAACGTATTTTGTTTACTGCAGTTCGAAGTAAATTATTGATACGGTCTGTAAAGGTATCAGGAGCTGTCTTAGGTGATGTTCTCTGCGAGCATTTCAGCCGATGGTTTGTCCTCCTCACAGCACAACACCCTCCAGACCTCGGGGGGAGCCGAACCCTCCCGTTTGCCCTCTCTCTGTGGGTCTTCCCTCCGCACCCCCTGCACCCACTCGAGGACGCACTCACCAGCTCCGACGGAGAAGCCTCTAGAGGAATCCAGGTCACCTCCTAACAACACTTTTTCTTTCTTTTTTTTTTCAGTTTTGGGGGTTTTTTTCATTTTTAGCCTCCAGTCCTTGCCCCCTTCCCCGCCCCCTCATTCAGGCCCTCTCACCGTGGGACAGCTGATGGAAAGCTGATGCTAAATGAGAGCAGTAACGAGTCCATGAGGAGGATGCGCCGCCAGCCCCAGCACTGGGCAGCGGCAGCGACAAGACAAACAGGGTGGTGGGGGGAAAGAAAAACAACAGCAAAACAACAAAATTAAAATCAAAAGGATCGTTTTTGTTGGGTTCGTTCCATGCCGCCTCATATTTATGCATTCACATATATCTTCTGTTATTTATGCATTCATTACTCAAAAGGAAATGTATCTTGTTTCACATGTATTAAACTGTATAAACTGGAAGCCTTGGCCTGACTTTGTGCCGCAGGGAGGGATGGAGCCAGGATGCAGATCCCGCTCCAGCGCATCCCGTCCAGCCGGACGGTTCTGCTGCCCCCCCATTCCATTCCATCCCATCCCACTCTCCCCGAAACCCCTCAATATCCCCTAAAAACCTCTTGTCTCTGGGCAGCGGGCCCTGGGTCTGAACTAGCCCCTTCCCCGACGGTGTTTGGAGCTGGTCCTGGCTCCCGCTCGGCTCTGACGGTGCCGCTCCGTGAATTCCTCACCCCGCGCAGGAGCCTCCATATGTCGAGCGGCTCCGTGCCGGCTGCTGCCGAGCACCTGTGCTGCTGTAATTAAGAGTCATTTAGGATTATTGTAAATAATTATCCTGTCTCGGTGGGATAGTGAGGAATTCCAGAAAAGCGCCATAAAAGTAATTATTAATAGAGCTTTGGGGACGACAGCAAACTCCTTTTGTCACATTTTAACAGCAGACTGGGGAGAGGGAGGTGGGTTCCCCTGGGATGGGCTGAATCCTGCCTAGAGGCACCCGGGACACCCCGGGATGTCCCTCAGGAGCCAGAGGGGCTGCTCCACGCAGCTGCTCCTGGTGTTACTGCTGTGATTATTGAGCTTTGCTGGGAAAGGCGGCATCCCCCCTGCGCGGACCCCCTTCCCAAGTGTTCCAGCTGGTGGCCTGTAATGGTACCTCCTTGCGTGGTGACAGAAGTGGCTCATGGAACAAGTCAGAAGGGCTTAAGGCCACGGCAGCACATTGAGGATGAGTTTGGAGATTTGCTTCTGTGTCCCTGGCTCTGCCCAGGCCCCCAAGCCGTGGGCCAGCACCAGTGTGAAACAGCTGAATACTGGGCCATCAAGATCCAGGTACCAAAGCCTTGATTTTGCAGCAGGAACCACAGCTTGGGGTGCATTAACTGAGGCTCCAGTGGGCTAAAAAAGCAGCCAAGGGGCTGTTCTATTTTATGCACACAGAAATGTAAAGGCAGGAAAAGAAGAGGTGCTGCCTCTGCCTGTCACCCACCAGGATCAGGATCAGGATGGGATGGGAGAAGTGTCTCCTGTTCCGAAGCAGCAGGAGCCCAACAGATGGGAGAAACTCGTGGAGATCATCCAGAAAAACACAGTGAGTGCTGGGGGTGGGTTTTATGTTTGTAAAGAAGCAATTTGCTAAAACCAACCTGGTGTGTGGAGCAGGAGCTTTGAGCAAACTGCCGCCAGGGCAGGGTTTATAGTGACACTGCAAATACACCCTGGTGGAGCTGCAGCAAGGGGAACCCTGGAAAGTCTCCTATTTTTTAAAAATTTCAAGTATAAAACTCTTTCTTTCCTTCTTTCCTTCCTCCCTTCCTTCCTCCCTTCCTTCCTTCCTCTCTCTCTTTCTTTTTTTTCTTTTTTCTTCCCTTCCTTTATCTCCTTCTTTTTTTCTTTTTACTTTCTTTCCTTTCTTTCTTTCTCTCTTTGCCTCTTTCTTCCTTCCTTCTCTTTCTTTCTTGGAGTAAATTTAGAAGGTGTTTGTTCCTGCCTGCTCTGGAGCAGGGACAAAGGAAAAGAGCCTTTTCCCATCACCTTCCCAAAGCGTCCTTCCAAATTCGGGGGGTGGTCCAAGGCACTGCAGAGGGATGTGAGCTGCATCCACAGCCGGAGGAGCCGTGGGAACGACGGTGCCGCCCCAGGCTGCCAGAGCAGAGGTGTCTCTCCAAGCCCAGTCCTGCTGCCACTTGTCACCTGCCCAACCAGGGGTTTCCAGCCCAGGAAAGAAAAATCCAATTCAAGGCAGGAACCTCTGCTGTTAAAAGCTTTTTTGGCAAACTTACGTTTTATTACGCTAAAAATAAGCCTGAACCAGACCATTTAATTCCCAGCAGGAATGTGAAGCACAGGGGGTTAGAAAAAGGTTTTCCCTGCCCACGGTTACAGCTTTGTGGTGGCTTCAGGAGCGTTGGGGTTGGGCTGCTCTGGGAATGGTCTGTTCCCTGGGAAACTCCCTCCTCCCCTGGCGCTGCCAAGTGCAGGGGATCCCACAGGCAAAAACCCAGGAATGAAGCATCAGAGCCATGAAGAGGTGGGCCCAGGACACACTGTGGGGGTCCTCACTGTCCCCATCCACATCACAAAGCCAGCTCAGGTACAAAATGCCTCAGCTCAGGGACATCAGCAGAACAAAATAACTTTTTCTTCCTTATTTTTGAGCTCAGTTGAAGTACAGGCACCTTCCTAAGACTGGGATATGGTCACCACACCATGACATCCCTCCTGCAAGGTGTGGGGCATCGAGACACCACCCACACCCCAGGCACGAGCTTCAGCTGGGAACTTCAGAGCTGTTTTGGCCAAAAGGAGAAGGGATTTAATGGGCTTTTGCTGCGTCTGAACAGCTGACGAGGCCCACAGCCTCCCCGGGACCTGACCTCCCTGGCACAGCCTCCTGGCCTCCCACCACAGTTGCCCGTGGGATGCAGCCATCCCCCAGGCTGTTCCGGGGACCTGCCGATAGCGTCCCTGGGGTCTGGGGACGTGGATCAGGCTCTTGCAAAAGTGTGAGGGAAGGACAAGGCAGGACCCTGTTACTGAGAGCAATTAGTGAAGACAAGGTGTCTTTCGTAGCTCAGGTGGCCTTGGTGACTGAGACTTTGCCTTGTGGCTACAGGGCAGGGGACTTCCTTGTCCCCTCTGCCAAAGCCACACATTCCCAAACCCCACGAAGCTCAGCAAGCAGGACCCATAACCACTCCCTCCACGAGCCTGCAGGAACGTGGGGAGCACCAAGCTCTGACTGAATTTTCTGGGAGCAGACAATGACAGAGAACGCTCCCTGATGTCTGTTTTGGGAACAGTCACCTGGACGTACAGGTACAAACACCGCGAGCTCCCACAGCTGGGTCCTCAGCCCAAACCTGGCCACCACCAACCACGCAGAGAAACAGTTTAACATCACCTGGTGTTAATTTTCCTGCTGATTGAATCTCTGCAACAGTAAGCAGTTTCCACCGGGCTTGCGTTCTTTAAGATGGGAAGTGAAAAGCAGTGGGTAAATGCAGGTCATTATTATTTAATTGGATCAATTTCTACTTTGCATTTTTAATGACAATTCACCCAACTCTGCCCCCAGTGCTCCCCGTTTCAGCAAAACCACAGCCCGCAGGGACGGCAGCTGGCCTGGAGCCACCTCGGCAGCCTTTGAGCAGTGGGGATCAAACGAGGATTAAAAACCACCTTGTTGAGGAAGGGGCAGAGGAAACTGTCACAAAGTGACCTGAAGAACCTTCAGCCGGTCTCTGCTTCAAGGTTAAATCTCAGAAGGCATCGATCTGAAATTCTCTTTGTCAAGCTGGGGAGGAAAAAAAACCCAAAACATTACAAAAAACCCAACCACCAAATCTGAACCCATCCCCAGCACAATTAGATACAACCTTTAATCTGTCAGTGCTGTGAGATCATACAGGTTGCATGAATACTAATAAGCATTTGATATTTGTACAAGCTTTCTTAGGATGAATAATTAAATTGACTTTATCCATTAAACCTTCCCTATTAAGCTTTAAATACAGGCCAGTGTTTTAATGGCTGGGACTGTGTCATCTTCCATACGAGGGGGTTTAATTAGACATTTTAGTGTAGGCTGCCAGAGCCCCAGCTCCACCAGGACAGTCTGAGGGGCTAAAATCTTCATGGCCTTTATATTTTTTAAGCAGCTTAACGTGTCTATTTGCTGCTATCTCACTGGGGCCCTGGAGTAACTCAAGCTCATGCCAGGTGGGTGCTGGATCCTCTTCCAGCAAAGTGGTGTTAACGCAGGCAATCCCACTTCTCCCACCACAGGTTTTAGCCCCTTCAGCGTGGCCAGCCCCAGCGTGAGCTCTCTGCAGAGGCCAGGGAGGGTGAGGAGGGATTGCTCTGGGCTAAGGGATGTGAGAGGGGTCCCTGCTTCCACCCCGATGCAGGCAGCAGCGTTGCCAGGAGGGTTTCGTACCCAGGCTGGGGCTGTGGCCAGGCTGGGCTGCTCCTCGTGCTCCCTTCACACGCGTTTGCTCCCCTGCAGGTCAGGGTTGGGGTTTTTTCCATCCGTGGCCATCACACTGTTCAGTGAATAAAATAAATAACGTGTTCATGCGGAAAGAGAGAAAAAAGCTAGCAACCCTCATTATGTCACACCACGGGAAAGAAACCAGATTAATTCTTTGAATATTTGAATAAAATCGTTCAGAACAGCTTATTTTTGATTCCACCTTGCCCCACACGGATGCACAAGCAGCTCTCCCACCCGAGACATCCCCCAAAAATGCAACCACCACCAGGGCGGGCAGGCAATGAGCAGCTGGGAGCCTGTTTCCCCTCCCCTCTTCTCCCCAGAGCCCGATTATTGCTCTTATTCCTTATGCCCTTATCAAATCCGATGGCCCCGCTGGGAACCAGCTTCTCCAATCCTTCTAGTCCTCTCCCTCTTCCTGCCTGCACGTTAATTTATTCTGACTGGCTCAGACTGAGGCATTAATTAATTTTCCTCATTAACACACACACAGACACACACACACAAAAGAAAAAAAATTAAAAAGAAAAATCTCACAAATGGTAACAAGTTCCAATACAAATTAATTCTTCATAGAAAACCGGGCATTTCACAGCTTGTTGGCAGCAACACCTCCCGTTCCCAGAGGTGCTCTGCCTGGTGTGGGGCTGGTGGCCACACAGGCAGGGGGGTCTCAGAGCCAGCCCCCCTCCCCCCAGTCTTCTAAATTACTCAGCGTAATGAGGGGGAGCAGAATATTGAATATTGAAATGTTTGCTTTGGCTTTTTGACCTGTTTTTCTGCTCAGGGAGGGTGGGGGGATACTGGTAAAATATGCTCAGGCTGAGGATAGAGCCAGTCTCCTTGGGTTCACACCTGGCCAGGGTTACAAAGCATGATGTGTCCCAGCAAAGCCACCTCCCTGCTGTGCCCAGGGTGATGGGGACCCTCCTGGTGCAGCCACGACCCCTCGGGTCTCATTTCCCATCTGGCTTGCAGCATTCAGCCACGTAATGCAGAAGTTGGCCCCACCTGTCTGCACCCAATCACTTTCCCACCAAAATAAATCTCTGGGTAAACATATTCAGCAAGAATTACAGCGAGAATGTCCTCCTCTGATCCACGGTCTGATGAGAGCATCCTCCTTCCGTGCTGTTTGATTTGAGCAGCAGGTGGGGAGAGCGCTGAGAACAGAAGCAAAAGGCTGTTGAGACAAAGGGCAGGGAAGCTCTCCGCAGCCTCCTCGCAGAGAGAAAACGCAAGCAGGGATGAGTCAGGCTGGCAACGTTGTGCAAACAGTCTAAAAATAAAAACCGGTTTATTGCAGATTAATGACACCATAAAATGCATTTCACTGGCCATTTAGCAGGTGTTGATCATAAATATTTGGGATTAAAAATAAACTTTTCTGCCGTGCCACTGTATTGTCGTTTCTGTCTCACCCACCTTCTCCCAGCGCCTGTTGGAAGCAATGAATCAGCCCTGGGGCTGGTTTAATCATACTTGAAAAAGTAACGCTGACAAAGTACCTGCTTTCTGGGTATCTCCCCACAGCACAGGATTTTTAAGTGTTTTCCCTCTGAGACCGTAGCGAGCAGCAGCACCTGGACCTGCCTCTCACATCAAGACCTCCACTAGTGCTGTTGTAATTACACCAAAGCAGCCCAGATACAGGGTGATGGGCAATAAGCGTGGTTGGAGATACACAGCACCAGCTCTATCGCCCTCCGTCACAGGGCCACTGCCACAGCTTCTCCCAGGTCAAGAAGAGCCTCCATCAGTTTCCTCCACTGCCAAGGGCAAGCGCAGCCCTCACCCACACAAGTGTGGAGTCAATCCCCATGGAAACGGATGGCGACAGCACAAAACACCTCCAAGAGCAGCCTCTCTGAGAACACCACCAGCTCCAGCCTCTCTTAGAGCACCACCAGCTCTGCTTTCCTGGGGAGGGAGGCAGTCTGCTCGGTTCTAGGAGCCAGGTCAAGGCATACCAGCTTTGTTCAGAAGCTCTTAGTGACAGAGTTCCAAGTAATTTGGATTTTTCCAACCCCTGGCTCTTTCTGGGAATGAAGAAAACAGAATTTCACATGCCCTGTGCACAGAGATCAGTGCTAAAGGGACACTGGTGTGCTCGCTAGACCAGGAATCATCCTTCTGGAGCTGGGACCCGACATGGGCACAGCATCTGCAAGAGAAGACAAGGCAGTGAGTAGCAGGAGAGTGCCCTTCTTCCCCATGAGGACGTCTGTGGCCCCAGAATCCCCAGGGAGGCTTCCTGTTAGTCCCTTCACATGTCACAGGATAAGGGCAAGGTCACGAGGAGAGGTGAATGTTTTAGGTGGCCAAGAGAAACAACAATGTCATTAAGTAACACCCATGGAGTGACCGAGATCCACAGGTTTTCACTATGCTTGGAAATCAAACTCTCTGACGGATCACTAATTAAATTTTCCAGCAGGGTAAAACTGCTTCCTTGCTTGGGATTTCATTCTACTCACAAAGATTAAAAATGCAGCTAATTAGACCAAGACTGGCATGCAAGGGAGGAAAGAAAAAAAGGTCTCGTTATGATTGGGAGGGGACAGAGCCCTTCCACAAGCAAGTACAGATGACTCATAGCTGCTGAATAACCCTGCTGCCTTCTCTCTGTCACGGGGAAGGTCTCCCAGTGCTGATATTAACTCCTCCAGCAGCTGTGTATTACTGGCCAGGCAAGAAAAAAAAAAATCCTTAAATTGGCCCTTAGCTAGCGCTGAGGTAGCTGGTGGCCAAGAAAAGTGTTAATTAAACAGCCTTGCTAGCTGCATCGGACAGCTGGTCGAGAACTGTTTTATTTCCCCCCCGGTAACTTTCAGTTCAAATTAAGTATTCTCTCTGAAGCATTTCTAAAGGGCTGGGGAGAAAGGACAAAATTTCAGCCAATCCCTCCCATCCCTTCTGCTTTTCTCCCATTCTTCTCTTGGCCAAATTTGCTGAATATTAAAAAAAAAAAAAAAAAAAAAAAAAATCGAGTTGAAGAATACATCTATCAGAACATTGAAGGTATTTTTCAGCATAAAGTGACAGGTAGCTAACTTTTAGTCCAATATAATCCACACCACTCCTTTTGACAGAACAGGGTGTCCCTTTGCCTTGAGGAAAGACACCTGCAAGGAAGAGTCCACTGTGTGGCACTGTAGAGAGCAAAGCCATCTTCACCAGGTCTGCCAGAAGGGATTAAAAATGGAGCTATTGGATGAGGACAAGGACTGAGGCATTGTCCAAGCCATCCTAGTTTGTGTCTCTGCTCAGTCCATGCATGAAAGGTCTCCGACATTGCACCCACAGCATGGGAAACCCAAACAGGCTCCAAGATGGGGCTTCCTTCATTCCTCCCATCCTTCCCCAGAGGGCCTGGGGGCAATTAAATGCCCCCCAGATCACTCTCAACGAGGGGAGCATCATCCACGCTGTAGGAAGGAGATGAAGGGATGACCCACAGCAGATGGTGGCCAAGCTGCTGAGCCTCATCTGTGGGCAGTGAAGCTCCCGTGGCCCAGCACTGTCCCATCATGGGCTCTGCAGGGAAACAATAAGATCTCAGTAGTTCCAGCTCTGCAGAGACTCGGCACACTCATCTGCCTTGTTTACATGCAAAATTCACCCCCTCCTTCTAATTAGAGAGGGCTAATTAAACCAGCACAATCCTGTTTCTTCCCCTTCCCACTGGATGTGCCAGACAACAGCACCACGGAGTCACGGCTTGTCCCCTATGGCCGGGGCAATGATCGCCTGGGCTGCAGGACACTAAAGAGCCTCTCCCTCTCCTCACACCAGCTTGTCTCAGGAGGGCAACCCTCCACAGACCCCAAAAAGCGCCATTTCCCACCAGTCCCAAACGCCTTTCCTCCCTGGAAAACACCTCCTGGCTCTGGCCCTCGCCGGGAGCGGAGGGAGCTCCTTCGGCCCGGCCAGCAGCAACATCTAGTGGCCATGTCCTCATCGCCTGCTGCCGCCGGGCCCCTTCTGAGTTTTAAAAGGAGCTTACTGGGGCTAATATGGGCTAATATTAAAAATAAATTTACAAAAAAAAGCAATAAATCCCAAAAGTTCAAAACATGAGGCGGTGTGAAGAATACACGGGGGAGAGCAGCCGCCCACGGCCCCTCAGGCCTGGTGGGGCAGCCATGAAGGGGCTGCGGGGAAGGGAAGGGGGGCACGGCTGGTCCTGGGGGTTTTGGGGGTGCCTGCCCATATTTTGCGGCGATCCGCCCGTTTGGGAGGCGGGGAGAAGTGTGTGTGTGTCCCCAAAACCAGCTACGCGAAGCGCCGCCCGCCGAGGAAGACTGTCCTCGCCGCCGCCCCGTCCGTAGCCATGGCAACAGGGCAGGCCGCGCCCGCAGCCATGGCGGCCGCCAGCAGCCCCAGCGTCTTTTTGGTGGCGGTCAACGGGGAGATCGAGAGCGGGCAGGTGAGCAGGACGCCGCGGGTGGGGTGGAGGAGGTCCCGCCGGCCCCCAGAGGGGCAGGGAGCCCGGTCCCCCGCCACACAGCCCGGCCGGAGCCTCGGCAGCGCGGCCCCCGTAACGCCGTCCTGTCTCGGCCCGGGTTGGGCCTCGGCCCGGTGGCTTGGGCTGGCCCCTAGTCACGGTAATGCCCCACCATCACAGCCTCTCTCCCCTGCAGTTCCCCGAATTTGACGACCTCTACTGCAAGTTCTGCTTCGTCTATGGCCAAGACTGGGTTCCCACAGCGGTAAGANGAGCAACCTGCTCTAGTGGGAGGTGTCCCTGCCCATGGCAGGGGGGTGGAACTTGGTGATCTTTAAGGTCCCTTCCAACTCTGACCATTCTGTGATTCTATGATTCTAATTGCTGATTGTGCACCCCTGAAACTCAGCCTGCCTGCTGGACCCACCAGCAGCATATCTGTAATGGGCTCAGTGCAGACCCCTGCCACATGCCACGTTCTCCCCACAGGGCCTGGAGGAGGGCATCTCCCAGATCACCTCCAAGAGCGACGTCTCGCCCACCACACTCGTCTGGAACTTCCCCATTGACATTACCTTCAAGAGCACTAACCCCTTTGGCTGTGAGTGTCGGGAGTGGTGGAATCCAGCTCGCAGAGCAGGCACCCCTCTCACACCCCCTTCATTTGCAGGGCCGCAGATTGTAGTGAGCGTCTACGGACCTGACTTCTTTGGAAACGATGTGGTCAGAGGTTATGGAGCTGTTCACGTTCCCTTTACACCTGGGAGGTGAGGTCACAACCTGTTGTTCAGGACTGAAACGTAGATTTTATTTTTCCAGTTACTATTGTTTAAGAAACAAAAATATTCCCATATGTCCTTATCATGTCTAGTTCATTTAGTACAAATAGCATGGATTTTCTAGCAGCAACCCCTGGTTATCAAATAATTTTTGGTAGTCCTGTAGACAATTCTGTAAAGTCAAAATTGGTAGAAAGCCCAAGTAGAAAGTGCAGTACATTTGCTTGCTCTCCCCTATCACCTTCAGCACACGTTAAGCTTTCATTCCTGCTCTTGAAAATGGAGGGAGTTATGCTTTTCCTGTGCAAACAAACCCTTTCTTTGTGGAAGGGCAGTATTTTTACTTCGAGATGTTCAGTAGTCTGATGTGCCTTTATTAATATAAAAAGTCTTGCCAGTGCTGGTTAGTTTTCTTAAGTTCTTTCCCTCTCATGTTTATTTTAGGCATACAAGAACCATTGCTATGTTTGTTCCAGAGTCCACATCTATTCTGCAGAAGTTTACAAGGTAATAATTAAAGACTCTTTTAAAGTCCTTCTTGCTCTTAGTCATATTTTATAAAGAATATTGGTTGTCACTGAATTCTAAGGAGGTGTGCTCCATCCCTAAACCTTACTGTAGCTTGGGGCTTCTCCTGAAAGGTAGCCTCATTCAGAGCAACCTGGGAAGCAAAGGCAGAACATGGAAAAACTACTTCCAGTTCTACCTGGGATTACTCCCAGTAATCAAGAGTTTCAATCAGTTTCAGAAACATTTCTGCCTTAGAAAAACTCTGTCCAGACCAGAAATAACTTGGATTTAATGTAATCTGCATGAAATTGGTTTATTTTTTTTCCTTAGAAAGGCAAAACTTATTGTTGATCAAAGGAGATCAGCAATAAAGTGAATCAGTCTTCAGAAAACCCTCTGCTGCAAAGAAACTCCACTTTGATTTTTTAACATGTACGTCATGAACTGTGTCAAATCTAAACATTAGTGAATGTGTCCAATTAATTCTTTTCTATTTTCCTCTCCAAGCTGGTTCACAGGGAGACGTCCAGAATTTACTGACCCCAGAGTGGTAGCACAGGGAGAAGGAAGAGAAGGTGAGTCCCTGGGAGCTCAACAGGGCCACAGCTTGGCCATCCATCTTCTGATAAAAAAAGTCTAGTTGTTTCTTCTGAGAACAGTCCTACCTGGATATGCGAGGAGTTCAGTAACCATTCAAAAACCTCCCTTGACCAGTTTTACTCACTTCTTCTTTCTTCTAGTAACGAGGGTGCGATCTCAAGGCTTTGTGACCATTTCCTTCAATGTAATGACCAAAGATATGAAGAAGTTGGGCTACGAAGTCAGCCCCAGCGACATGGAGAACCCTTCCCTGGTGCCTGTCACAGAAGGGATTCATAAATACTGAACCCAGGCGGGGGATGCTCAAGGGTTCACGGAGAAGGGAAAGGGAAACGAGTGTCTGACTAAGCTGAGAAAATTTCACTTGAGACTGTTATTCCAAAAGAAACACAAGTGCATGAGGCTTTGGAATAATTACCCAAGTATAATTATTTCAGTAAGCACACTGGTTAAAGTATTATATAAATTAGTGTAATCACATAAAATACAGCATTTTTATGAGTAATATGAGACTATCTCAGAATAAGATCTGTAACAGTATTTTTTATGACGGCCTTTTGTACATTCTTTACATACTTAAAGAGCAGGAAAGTTTACAGTTGTAGTTGTTTTTCTGGGTTTAAAGTCATTGCAGACTCCGTTCTTTTTACTGATGTGGTACAAATGGGAAATTGAAATTACTGGACCTTCCAAAAAAGAAGACATTGCAGAAACATTCCAGGGAAACGCACACGTGCTTCTCTGCGCCACGCGCTTCCCGCTGCAAAAGCGACAGGGGTTTGGTTTTCTTTATAATCCCACATAGTCCTTGAAAGTTTGTGACACTAATTAAAACAGCTCATGCATTGTGGAAACAAACCTTCCTGCATTTTTCAGTGAAGCAACCTGGCCTTTTGCATATAGAACAAAAGGATAACTCTTCCAGATTTTTTATTTCTGCATCAACCTTCTGGGAGAAAAAGAAAGGACGGCTGTTTGGAGGTATTAGAGAGACCATGGTGTTAAACATTTCTTTGCTGCTTGGTTTTAACCTCTGGTAGAGAAAAATGTATTGTAAGCACACATATTGACTAAAAAAAATAAACTTTAGAGAAGGATTTGCAAAGAGTCTGAGCAAGGCAGCTGCTGCGTGTGCAGTCGCAGGCAGCTTTTAGCTCCACATCAGGTGCCAGGGGACTGTGCTGCGCAGGACAGTGGGGACATTCTCCTCCCCTCAGCAGGTCCCTGCAGCCAGTCCATCACACAGCCAATGTACCATGGCCTTTCTTACCAGACGAAAGGCAATAAAAAAGCCAAACAGTGATGTTCCAGTCTGCCATACTTGGGTTTTCTTTCCCTTTGCAACCTCAGAGAAGGACCAAAATGGTGTTGAGCTCCAAAGGCAATGCACTGTTCTCGGTGTCTGCAGCACGAGGGCAAAGAGCCCACTTTGGTCTGAAGAGCTTCTCCGCCATCACACCATGGCCTTTGACCAAATCCCCCTCTAAGCTAATGCCAGTGCTTTGCTTTTAGGCTGAATAAACCAAGTTTTCTAAATATATTTGTATTTTTACTGCCAGAGGTTCTACTTGCGTTTACTTTACATTCTTGCACCAGAATGGATGTTTCTAAGCCCTAAATCATCCAGGATCTGCTATCCTTACAGGTACAAAGGAGAAATAAGTGTGTGCTGCAATGATACCTGACTAATTGCTTAGTCATTTTCATATTTAAATTCGGGCATGTCATCTCTTGTGTTTGATTGCAAATACCAAGAGGTGACTGTGAGAACAACTTCACGTGGTACCACCCTGTGAGCGAACTCCCAGGACCTTGAAACTGTAGAAACACAAGTAGTAACAGACAAAGCACCCGGTTGTTGGTAGTTACTATTTCGTGCTGAACAGTGTGACTCAATAAATATCATTCCTGAAAGGATAACATGATGGCTGCAGTTTTGCTGTGAGCATCAGCTTCTTCTACACTATTTATACATGGTGTTTATAAGCGGTTACAGATAATTTGGCATTTTTCACATTTTTCCTATCTTCTTGTTGGTTTTACACTTCCAGTAAGTTCCTCCAGCAGTTGTTTTGGCAACTGTCATAATCTCTGAACGGAGTCATGTCGGAATCCAAATCAGTATTTCCTGTTGGCTCGGAGAAGACGCAAGGAATGTTGCTTCTTTTTCAAAAGCGTTTGGGAAGCAGTTATCTCCAGTAGCAGGATAAATAGCTTGTGTTTGAAACACTTGAAAGGCAAACATTACATCTACTACAGCTTAAAATACCACTGATTTTCCCTTGAGCACAGTTACCTGCCCCGTTCCAATTAGAGCAAAACAGCTCAACAGAGATTCTGCTCATGAGAAACCTGTGGAACACAGACACAGCTGGTGCCCACAGGGGTGCTTTTAAGAGGGACTTTATGGACAGGCACCCTCTCCTCACTTGCTCCGCTTTCAGACGTGCCCCTGGATGCTTGAATCATAGAATGATCAGAGTTGGAAGGGACCTCAAAGATCATCCAGTTCCAACACCCCTGCCATGGGCAGGGACTCCTCCCACCACAGCAGGTTGCTCCAAGCCTCATCCAGCCTGGCCTTGAACCCCTCCAGGGATGGGGCAGCCCCAGCTTCTCTGGGCAACCTGTTCCAGTGCCTCACCACCCTCACAGCAAAGAATTTCTTCCTAATATCTCATCTAAATCTCTCTTCCAGTTTAAAACCATTGCCCCTTGTCCTGTCACGACACTTCCTGACAAAGAGTCCCTCTTGACAGCACCAAGAGCCATCAAACCCCACACCTGCACATCCACAGCCAAGCCGCAGGGACCTTTGGTAGAAAGAAGAAGAAAACAGTGAAACACAAGAGGTTTTAAAAAAAATAAATCCCCCAAACTCCGTAAATCACTATTTGTGACACATGACTGAGCAGATCCCACACTGCTGCCTGCAGCATTAGGGTTTTTTGCCTGTTGCCTCAGAGGCTGGCTGTTTTTTTGGGGTGTTGGTTTGGGTTTCTTTGACTCAGTGCCTCAAGCACGTTGACAACCTCCCACACCTTCGTTCAAGGCCTTAAAAATACGTTTGCCAGCGCTTCCCTGCAGGAGGTTTTCAGTCTGACAGAATCTGCTCCTTGCACAAGGACACATGTAGGGGGATGTTTTCGGTGTGTGTTTCCCAAGTACCACACTGTTCCTTTGTTGTGGGAGGCAACTGTTGGTCTCTCTCAGAAACCTGCTCCTCTCCCAGAGACAGCTTTGCTGCTGCCCTTGGAATTTTCTGGAAAACTGTCCCTGGTTTAAGTCTTAGGTACTCCGGCGTGGTAGAATGTGCAGCTGTTTCAGCCTGGAGAGGATGAAACCTCCAGCAGACACCAGGCTGTGCTGCAAGACCAGGTGACATCAATAAGGAGAGGATCTCCCCCAGACAATGGAAATTGGCCATTAACCTCCTAATTCAAGATGGGCAGGAAAAAAATACCTTTACTCAGAACACCAGATGAGGCTTCAAGGTTGTCAAAACAGAATGTGACCCACCAGAGGTGAATGAAGCCTGTGAGACAGGTGAGGACACTGCAGAAGCCCCAGAGGAGCAGGATCAGGCTCTCACTTCACAGCAGGGTTTTCTTGCCATCACCTGGGAGAGAGACAGCCAAAGGGTGAGGGGTGTAGAGAACAAGTCCTGTGAGGAGAGGCTGAGGGAACTGGGCATGTTTAGTCTGGAGAAAAGGAGGCTGAGGGAGGACCTCCTTGCCCTCTACAATAACCTGAAAGGAGGTTGTAGAGAAGTAGGCTTTGGCCTCTTCTCCCAAGTGAATAAGGACAGGACCAGAGGAAATTATCTCGAACTTGCAGCAGGGGAGGTTCAGACTAGATATCAGGAAGAATTACTTCCCTGAGAGGTTGGTCAGGCACTGGAACAGCCTGCCCAGGGAGGTGGTTGAGTCACCATCCCTGGAGGTATTTAAGAAACATGTAGATGTGGCACTTCAGGGTATGCTCTAGTGGCCAAGATTACAGGGGGCTTTTGTGTGTGTGCATGGCTGGGCTCGATCTCAGAGGTCCTTTCCAACCGTGATGATTCTGTGAGTCTGTAAAGACACGGACTGAACAGCAGCTTGGGAATCAAACCCCCCAGGAAACAGAAAATCATTTGGATAGTCTTTAAGAACTGCTATTTGCAGCCCTTTCTACCAAAACCAGCAACAGCAGCGTCAGCTCCTGCCCTCTCGTGGCAGTTTTTGACCTCTAGGAAGATGTTAGAGATTGCTAATAACAATTAGCTAACGAGATTGCATCAAGGACACTCAAGGTTTTCCTGTTCCTACATGGAAAATTGCTCAGTGCAACAGTGCCAGCTGCCCTGCCGCTGCCCCTTGTCCCGGCAGCACAGGGCAAATGCTGCCTGGGGCCACGAGCCACACCAGTGGCCTCGCAGGGAGTGGGATCGAGCCAGGTATCTCTGCTCCAGTGAGCGCTGGAGAAACCACCTCTGTCCCGAGGCGAGTGAGGCTGCTTCACAGCAGCAGTATTGCAGCAGCTAGAAGTTACCTCCAGCTGAAAACGAGAGTCTTGCAGATGGATTAAAGCCGACAGCAACTGTTCTCCAGCAGCCGTGGGGGTTTAGGAGCTTCCTGTAAAATCCTCCAAAGGGGGGGGGAAGGGAGGAAATACAAAACCCAAAAGCACTTAAGATGCAGATTTGAAGAAAATTTGAACTTCAGGTCCAACTCTACCTGGGCTCATCACTGGCAGTGATTCAGCCCAGCACAGCCCCAGGATGACCCACTAGAGCATCACACCGGGACCTGCTACCTGCAAAGATGGCAGGGGCTAAACACCCTGGATCCGCAGTCCTGGACAGGGGACCCTTGAGGAGGAGCACAAAGGCAACAAAACTGGCCTATCCCACATCCCCGTAAGGGATGTTCAGCTCCCTTCCTCCTCTGGCCGTTCACCCACAGGGTGATGCTGCAGAGGGGATCTCTGAGGTTTTTTCCATCAGCTGGGAAATCCTCTGGGAGGCAGATGTGGGTGAGCACAAACCCCGGGAGCTGAGGCACTCATGGCACCCAGACCAACCTTTTGTAGAATGGTTAGAGTTGGAAGGGACCTTAAACATCATCGAGTTCCAACCCCCCTGCCCTGGGCAGGGACACCTCCCACCAGAGCAGGTTGCTCCAAGCCCCATCCAGCCTGGCCTTGAACACTTCCAGGGACGGGGCAGCCACAGCTTCTCTGGGCAGCCTGCTCTACATTTGGAGCACAGGAAAAAAAACAACCAAAAACCATAAAACTGCAGCTCCCAGAGAGCACCCAGCACCCTCCACTGCAGCAGAGTGGAGGCTGAGGAGCACAAGGACAGCAGATTATGAAGACTAGGCTCAAGACAATGCACTTCTAGTCCCTGGTCATCTTCAGGACACAAATCCTGTTTGAAAACAGTCTTTGGCCACTGAAACCAGCCCCGAGACTCCCCCCAAAAGGAGGCTGTAGAGAACAAGGGTGCCCGCTCTCATGGTGGGATGCGAGTGATTCAGTCTCTCGTCCTTCAGAGAGAAGATCAGAAGAAGCATCTAACTGCTGCAGGCATCTATTTTTATACCTCTATTCAGGCCAAGATATTTAAGTGCTCAAATTCACCTCAGAGAATATCACTGCATTTAAAGCCAGACTTGCTAATGAAGACGTTAAAAAGCAAAAAAAACCCAACCAACCAACCCCAACCACTGTCACCCAACACAACCCCAGCCAGCTCACAGCCTCCTAGTCCGTATGAACCACCTCCCTTCAGCTTGGTTAAACCAACAAATTTCATTCCCTGGCCAAAAAGCCCTTCAAGGAGACCACGGACCTCATTGCCCGATTTTCACAGGTTCCACATTCCCACCCCAGTGGGGCACAAGCAAGGTGTCTCATGATTTTCAACCTTAGAAATGACAAGAAGTGGCTCAGCCACAGCACTGTGGGGAACACCACGTGGGTTAGTGACAATGTGGTGTGTGGGACAAGTCCACGCTGAGCCACCATCCCATGGAGGGCATTCAGGTCTTGCCTCCATCTGCTCCAGCAGCTGGGCACAAAGTTTCCTTCCAGCCCCTGCCCACCTCAGCTGTGCAGCATGATCCCACAGGCCATCACGGAGGTTGGGAGAATACGTGGTTTCACAAAGGGGTTATTATAGGCAGCTCTATCAGCAACCATAAACAATGCCTTTGCTCCAGGAAGGTCTCTGCTATCAGCAGCTGAACCTGGGCTGGATGGAGCCCTGAGCTGATCTACAGCAGGTCCAGCATCCAGCATTTAAACAGAGTCAAAGCCACAACGCCGTACCTACTTGTGAGGATCTCCCAGAGCATCTTCAAGCTTTCAAACCGCAGCGCTGGTGGCACCGATGTCCTGCTGAGAGCTCACATCAGGCAGCTGAGAAGACAAACTCCATCATTACTACTGCTTTATTCCAGCTATTTGAAACGTCATTGATTTTCTTTCACCTGAGAATGGGAATGCAGCTGCTCAACGAGCAGCATGGGTGCTGAGAACAGACCAGGCAATGTGTCCAGGCTGCTTTTATGTTTGCTGAACTGAAAACAGATGAGTTTTTTTAATACCTGCTCCCTCCACCCCCAGCAGCCTTCATCCCTCCACCATCATCCCTCTGCACACGGGTGTCATGGTATACCCGTGCTCTACCCACAGCAGCTGTCTGTGGCCACGAAGACACCCAGGTTCTTTAAAAATATTCTGTACTTCTAAAAGCATTTATCTGTACTTCTAAAAGCTTCAATATAAGTCACATCTAACAATTCTGCTGGTCACCAGTTTACTTATGAATCCAGTTTGCACCAGCAATCTTAGGACTGATTTTCCCTTCATCTCTTCAAAGAGATGTTTACCAAGTCCCCCGGGGTCCCACGACATGCTTCACTCCCCTCAGCGAAGCCAAAGACACACGATCCAAGGCGTCACCACGCTCCCCCATTCATAATTTACGTTTTCAACCTCTGCAAACCACTGGGTTGTGTTACACTGGTAGGACGCCAACCCTCTGTTGATCAGCAGGCTGCTGCCAATTAACCACCCTAATGAGTAATTGGCCAGGACATCTGAAGCACCAAAGGGAACTCACTGAAACCCCCCGAGTCTCCAGCAACTACAGGGTACAATCGATTGACAGCAAAACACAAAGAGACAGGGTTGCTACCACCATGTACAACGCTGAGCTCTTGGCTGTTGATAATCCTGAGCCCCCAAACTTGTGTCTTTATGAAATCCGTGTGCGCTTGTGTCCCAGGACAGGGAGGAGATTACCTGGAAGGCAGATGGCAGATAACTTTGAAAAAGCAGACTTTTTTTTTTTAACATGAGGGGCTGCTCAAATCACGCTTGGTTCTCTGATGACAGACCGTTGCAGGAGTGTCACCCAAGCCAGCACAGGCGCTGGACCCAGGCTCTTCTCTCGCAGGCCAATGGGAAGGAGCAGGAGAGCAGGAGTTGCACCACGTGGCCCCGGACCAACACGAGCCAACAGCAACACACACATTCAGCAAAAACACTCTGGCAACACCAGGGCGGATGAGGGCAAGCCTCTGGATAATACTTCATCCAGACAGCCTTTTTCCTCTGCAAAAGCAGGCAAATACCACCTCGTTTCAGAGAAGAGGAAGAGGAAGCCCGGGCCGGGGAAGAGCAGCTGCCCAAGGTCAGAGGAAGGCTCCGCCGCAGCCAGGTCTCTCGCAACAGGCTTTATCAGCTCAGGCCTCCTTGCAACAGCCGGCAGCTTTCAGCTCCTTTCTGCAACTATTACAGAGTCATCACAAATTTTTCCCCTTTGAGCCCCTCCTAAAGCTTTCCTGCAGCAAGCAGCTTGCTTTCAAAACGTGCAATTTCAAGAGGCCGGAGTAAACAGGGAAGAACTGATCATACAAAAGGAGAGCCCAGGCAGGGGAGCAACGCACAGGGGACACAGAAAATTCTCCTGCACAGCAGAGGAGAGCATCCTTCTATGAAAAGGAGGGGCACAAACAGCTACAGTTACCTGGCGGAGGAGGTTTCTCCTCTTTTCCTTAGCAGCCCAAACAGATGCAAAATGAAACGAAGACCTGAGCAGAGGCAGCATGGACACCGGGGTGTTACGAAGGCAGCGCAACGGAGCTCTGCACCACAGGCCTGGAAACAAAACAGAGATCTTCTCCCCCTGGCCCAGCCCCCTTTCCGACAGCCAGGTCTCCAGCAGCACTGCAGTTTCAGCATTACATATTTGATTAGTGATCAGTCTGATTGGCAGCAACCTGTAACTACAGGAAACCTGGAGGGGCTCTGGAGAGGCAACTCTCGAAATAGCCCGCTAATGAAGTACCCTTCAATTTAAACCATCCCGAATTAGAAGCTGAAATCAGTTCCCAGCTGGAGGCGGGCTGGCTGCTACCCCAACACGAGGCCACTTGATCGATGGGACAGAGCCAAGACCGCGGGAAGGGCGAGACTGAACCACGGTAAAAATAGGAAGCAAGGATTCCCGAAGTCTGTTTTGTCATGGTTCCCCAACCCCAATTCCATGGCTTTGAAAGTCCCACCTTCCCCAGACTTCTGTCTGGACATAAACAGCCTCCACCGAGACAGTACTTGACCATCCCTCCAAAAGCGCAGTGTAAAGGGTAAAAAGAATAAAGAAGGTGGTTGAAAGAAGCAATCCAGTCACCTGCAACACAACAAGTCTTCATTTTTATTGAGTTAGTAAGGTCTCAACCGATTCTGATTTCAGTGATATATAAGAAACCCTCCTGTCTCCTGGCAAGAGCAGGCCTGCCCCCAGGAAAGCGATGAACGCATCGAAGGAATCACATCGACAACAGACTAGAAGCGTTAACTCTAACGGTGAGATTTCTCCTGGCACCTGGGACTCGGAGCACAAACCTTCAAATCATCTCACCCAATCCATCGACTTTCTGGAAAAACTAAACCCAAGTGTGGCAGCGACAGGATATATTCTTTTTTTTTCCAATGGGATTATAAACACTACGCAGAGTCTTGAAAAAGCAACACGGCTGGAATATAAGCAATACAATTTTAATTCTGACCAGTCACCTACAAACCCCTTGTCTTTCCACTGTTCTGATGGCATTATTAAATATCACATTTTGTGACATCGCTCGGGAAAAAAATGACACAAAGATACAGACATTATGATACAATAGTACAAATGATAAATTATTTATACAGTAAATAATGTCAATAGTCAGCACAAATTCATAAAAAGCAGCCGGCTCCCAGGATTATGAAAACAAGTTTGGTAACTATTTAAATTGTAACACTTGTAAAGGAAGCGAAGTCTTGTGTGAGCTTCTGCTGTGAAAAATAAACCAGATATTTCTCCACAATTTGTGCAATATTAATACATACAGTACACGTTAGAAACTGTAACAGCAAAAGGGAAGATGGATAACAATAGTTGTGTCTTCGCTACGGGACTTCAAAAAGACTGTAAACACCACAACCCACCGCGGTCTTCCTTCCCTGTCTCCTCCATGTAGTTTAGTTTCTACATAGTATAAAACTGAATAAATAACTGAGCTTATTTTGGGTTTAAAATTATGCCAAGGGTGGTTTTTTTTTTAATGCTTTTTTTTTTTACAAAATATTTAACACTTTAATCTTTGGTCAATTTGACCAGTAAGGCTATTCTGGGATACTAACATTTTAAAAATCAAAAGCACTTGGAATATTTGCAAGTGAGAAAAGAAGGGGGAAGAGGGAAATGCATTTGGAGAAATAGGCCAGAGCAGATGTGATGGGATACGCACGCGTCCTCCGTGCAAAAGGAAGTGGGAGGGTGAGGAGGGAGGAAGAATTATTCTGGAGAGCAGTTAAATTATTGCAAAAAGAAAAGAAAAAAAAGGAAAAAAAAAGGGATTTACTACCATTCTGGGCACAACTGAAGCTTCACCTGGCGAGGACAGCACTGTGTCACTGGTACAGCACCCCACGCTGCAGGGCACTGGAGGGATGGGCACATCTCCAGCCCAGGAACCGAGTGGATTCACCAAACCAGCTGCTTTTCTCCCCCTGAACTCGGCTCCTGTCACAACCCCCTCCCCATCAGGCTGGGAATCTGGGCACAGTTCATCCTCAGCCTAATGCTTTCCAGCCCCAGAGTCTGGGCTGAGTGCTCTTCAGCGTGCCTTCTCATGGCTTATTGTGCGATATATGTCTATAGAGATATATATATATATATATTTATATAAAATGTTAAAAGTAANTTCAATAACTTCAACAACAACAAAAAAGTAAAGTATTTTTCCTTACTCTGAAAGGCAACATGAATGGTTGTTTTGCTTTTTTAAAGACATACTGGGTGTGGACAGCAATTCTCTTTCCTCCTATATAAACAAGAGCAGATGAATATTCTGAATCCTACTTGCAAATCCAACAGTATTCAAGAGGATAGAACAATCTGCATAGAAACATCCACACATTTAGCATTCCGTATACTAATAGAGCTACACTGACCTACACAGCTAAAATCTGTGATTGTACCCTAGATTTGATAGTCTTTCAGCCTCCCCTACTCACCAAAAGATATAACCCAGTCCCTTCCACGTCAGACAGCCCCCTCTTTTCCTGCGGCACCAAGGACCCAAGACTGGCCCAGTCCCACACAGCATCATTACACCACAACACACAACTCTGACAATTTCTTTCAGCTTCTTTGTTTTGTAGTTTGTTTTTGTTTTTATTTTTTTCCCCCTCCTAATTAGGGAAAGGCCACCAAGATGCATCAGTTCATTCAGAGAGATGCCCTCAAGGCAGTAGCGAGCACTGGGACATCCCTTTCCACATGGCTCACACCAAGGGAGAGCTGGGAAACGTCGCCGTCATTGAGAAGGGCCAGGTCTCCACCAGGAACACCTGGCTGGAACCTGAGCGTGGATTTAGTGCCGAGGAGTCCAGACATGCAAGTTAAAAAGTGTATAACTGAGCTTACAATTAACGTGGTGAAAATGGAACCGGTTATTAATACGGAGTGCACCTTCCGTTAAGAACAATTAGTCAATAAAATTAATGCATCGTGTTTGTACATTAGAATTTTTAACATCTCAAGAAGTATTATGAGGGAAAAAAAAACGGCCTCTCTTCCCATCTTCATAAAGGCCAAACGTCCGTCCGTTTTGGTAATCGGGAACAAATCAAGGGAAAGGCGACTTTAGTGTTTTTTCTTTTTAATGTAGTCTTAAATCATGTTACGTTCAAATTCAATTCATCTAAAAATAATTAGTCACGAGAATTTGTTTTGATTTGCATTATGAATACTTCATTTAAAAGTAAATATTTTAGTGTTAATCTTCCCTTTTAAACTCTCTTTACAGAAACAAAGAGCTAAAACCATAAATAAGAGGGCATTAAAACCATAGAAATGACATCTGCCAATATCTTAATTTTTCAGCCAGACTTGATAAATCTATCAAAACCAGACAGTTAAATAAGAACCACATTATAAAAATTAGCAAAAAAAGGACTATTAGGTAACTCTGCAAACTCAAATATGAAACTGTACTAAACAAAATATGTGCAAAAGTATACAAGAGTAACTGCATATAGCAAGGTTAAGCCTGAATTAGTTTTAAAGCTTGCCCCAGTGAAACTGAATTCAAAGTTGTCCCGCTGTGTTTCTTTTTTTGTTGTTTTTTTCTTTTCTTTCTTTCTTTCAACTCACATTGTAAGTCAAATAAAAACAAAATACACATGATAACTTCCAAACGAAGCTGGTACTGGACAAGCACAGAGCAGGACACTCACTCAGCAGGAGTGCAGCATGCCACTCACAGAGAGTTCCTCGGGAGTCCTCGGAGTAGTGTACAGATTCAACACCGCATACAACAGCACACGTTATACTCGACAACTTGAGAATGTTCTTGGGGTGGTTTTGTGTCTGTTTTTTTCTGGTTTTGTGTTGTTTTTTTTTTCTTTTCTCCGTTTTCCTTTAGAGCCAAGCTTGCTTTCTCAGTCAAACCTCTGAGCGGAAAGCAGTGCGATTTTTGCGTCGCGATGTTTAATGCATAAAAACCAGCCACCTGGGCCCTCCGAATTGTTCTCTTCTAAGAGTAAGGACTATGGGTGAACCAACAGTCTAGAACTGTGTATAGTTATGTGCAAAACATTCACTAGCACTCTGAATCTCAGGTCTATCGTATGGGTGGTATAAGGAAGTGACAGTTGCAGGTAAATAGTAATTTTCAGGATCCAGCACATCATCTGACATCTACAAAATAGCCAACGGAGTTTAAAATGGCAGGTTCTCCCTAGAAAGTGTATTGAAATGATTAACAAAGTAACAAAAATGGGCAGAATCTAACTTTGGTGAAAAGTCTGAACATTTCACATAATGCTCAACAAGCCAAAGTAAGGTACCATCTGTAGCAAAGACTAGATTTAGATTAACTGGTAAGTAGAGACAACTCTTCAAAGATCATAACTGTAAACTGCAAATCTACTTCCAAGTCTCTTACACACCGTTCAGTCCACACAGGCCAGGTTCATTTCGCTGTAAAGACTTCAGCCTGGAAACACTATGAAAAGAAAAGTTCCTTTAATTGGGTCTTTATAGGAGAAAAGGGTTAGTTGTATTTGTAGGCTGGGATGCTGACGGCAGGATTCCTGTACTGTGGAGAGGTTGGGTCATTGATCCTGCAATGCTCACGTTCAGCCCCTGGCCCATCCTGCTTATCGAGGCCACAGTGCCCATAGCTGGTATCGGTGCCATTCCCACGGGCATGGGGGCCATGGAAGACAGAGGTATTGGCTCCATGCTCATTGGTGGCACAGCACTGAAAGAAGGGCTGGTTCCCATCACAGGGCTCGCTCTCATCTGATTTAGAGTGAGGGGCTGAGGCTGATTCACTTGGAAGGGGTTGATTGGAGTCGGTGCTGTAGCGGCACCTGGTTTTGAGAAAAGAAGAGGGAAGAGGAAAAGAGACCGCACTTCCATAAACATGAGGTTTTAAAGACCATCTTTTCTGGCAAAGAACGCAACTCCTGTACATCCCCACATGCTCCCAACCCTAAAACACCCTGAGGAACCTGTGTGGATTCCATCCAGCGAACAGGGGCTCTACTGCTGCGTGAGTCCGCTTCCTTGAACCCATCAATGCCACAAAACATCCCTTTGCTGATTAACAGTTTCCACTTCTGGTAATAGTCACAGGAGAGACAGCTTCTAAATTTGGTTCCCCAGAATACGCCTAACCATGACATCTAGATCACTAATTATTTTTTTTAAATGCTACTTAAAATCTGCATTATGCAAGAGAACTGCAGGCTCCCCGTGCTCCCGCACTGCGATCTGCCTTCCGCAGACTCGTGTATTCGCTTCAAGCTCTCATCCAGTCAACTCTATTTAGAAGCTGTACATGTTTCTGGCACTGAGTTTTGACAAGAATTCATAAAGTAAACAAGTTGTTTCCGAATTACAGCGGTGCTAGAAAAAGCAGAGGATAACTTTTCCCAGCGTTTGAGGTTCCCTGGGCTGCTGCCAACACTACAAATTCCTTTGACCGTATATGTGCAGCGCTATTTGGATGGCCCCGTGACCCCTTATAAACTTTTTGTAGTAACCGGTAATGGCAGATACACAGACTTCCTCCTGCTAAACACTGCCAAGGCTGTTCAGCATTACTGTTTTTTTCCTACCCAAGGAGTTTAATAAACTGTCTTTTTTTTTTTTATCATCACTGGAAGAGTGAGGAAAATAAATACTGAAACAGCATTTTAAAGTATTTCACCGTAATAGCATCACAGAGAAGTTTCAGTGCATATGAACAGTTTTATAAAATACATCTTCCATGTGTTTAGTGTCACCATCTAAGTCTGCTATAAGTAAAGACTCTGATCGAACAGGGGTCAATTTTTTGATCTTTGAGCAACCTGCTCTAGGAAGAGGTGTCCCTGCCCACAGCAGGGGGGTTGGAACTTGATGATCTTTAAGGTCCCTTCCAACTCTGACCATTCTATGATTCTATGATTCTAATTTACAAAAGAACTACAGTAGTCTGTTTTTTTCAAAACACACTCAGAGTGTGTATGATCACAACTAGTTTATCATGCCAGCCTAAAACAGCCTAACAAGCAACCCACTAAATTATCCTGCAGCTTTGCTATCTGAGACCTCTGGTTCAGCCCAAGATGCTAACGTGACTGATGCAACACAAACAAAAGGGCAATTCCAACCCACTTCCACAAAACCTACTACGTCTTACCCTCCCCCAAGGAATCCTCTGGTGGCACACGTTCACTTCTTACCTCTTCTGACAGTCAATCAGCTTTAGCTCAGTCATTTTTAATAACCCAAAGCCTTCTTCTAACACAGATCATTTTGAGTGAGGAAATGTAAAGGTGGAAAGAAAATTGCTTGAACAAAGATCAACCAGATCAGCTCTAAGAGTAGAAACTCTGTGCTTTCAGGGGCTGGCAGTACGCCTTGATGCCTCACCCTCCTTCTCACAACCATGATCTGTTGGCTGAAATAATCAAGAAAAACAAGCCCAAACCACCCTATATTAAATCAAATAGGGCCCAGTTATGCAGTTTTCCTATAGGAAGGAAAAGCTAAAATAGCAAATTGAAGGAATGTGCAGAAACAGACCTGGTGCCAAGAATGGATTCAGTGAAGTAACAGGTTGTGGTGGCTTAGACACCAGCGAATCCAGGTTCACCAAAGCAGCATTGGGGCCCAAAAAGGACTCGGGGGTTTTCCGAGCTGCACTTTGTTTGCCTGATGTCACAGTCGAGTGCTGGGAATCAAAGAGATCGGGACTTGTGGTGCCGCTGTGCTGAGATGGCAAAGTGGAACCTGATTCAGCTGAAACACAAAGAGAAGAACGAAATTTAGCTCATTAACCTAACACAGCGAAGCAAAGAAAACCCTGAAGCGTCTGACAACAGAGAGTTTTAAGATCTAATGTTGGTATTAGTCAGATTTAAACGTTTTAGCACGTTACACCCTTATAGCATGCAAGCAGATAAATGTTCTTTAGAAGAGCATGAAGAAGCTACAGTTGCAGTTGCAGTGCTCTACTGAAGGCGCTACCTGATTTGCCCTGATGAATATTCTCACGGCTCTGCTGCAACAGATGGGACTGACAGTCTCCAAGGAAAACACACTCAAATGCCTTGGCTCCTGTTGCTGTGCTACATCACTGCTGCACCCCTCCTACCTAGATTCCACTCAGGTTTTCTCTTTTACATTAAAAAAGCCTAGCCCAGCTTTGAATTAGTCACCATCCTTTGAGGCAGAACCATCCAGAAAGTACATGGTATCAATGCACTTCTATGGTAAGGTCTGGCAGTTCTTATTTCAGTGACTAATGACCAAATAGAAAATAAATTTAAGCATTCACAGAAGTGTATTTTCTCATCTTTCTACTATTGCTACACACTAGAATTTACATAGTTGAGAAATTCAGTCAACTTTGTTCTGTTTAGCTCTCCGAGCGTGAGCCACACTCCAAACACATTGGATACTGTAAATTCAGAAGTCAAATTTATGGGTCAATGCAATGGAAGAGTGAAAAATCTATGGCTTACAAATCAGAAGGCCCATTCCCCATAAGTTCATGCACAGGCCAAAATGTTAACAACAAGCTTTCACGGCTGCATTATCACCAGCTTTAATCTTTTCCACTGTAAAAGTCTTTTTTTATAAATAAAATTTAAGAATAGAGACTTTTGTTGCTGAGATTACCCAAATTGTCACATGCTAAGAATCTGATTCATACCTGGCTTTTTGGAAGTTCGAAGTGTGTCAAATTCAGAAAAATCATCTTTAACTGTACCATTCAAATTACTGAAGAGGTCAAAAGATGTACTTCCTGTTCAAAACAACAAGACAGCCCTGTCATTAACAGATCTCCAGCTGCTTCACACACCTGATCCTACTGAAAAAGCAACTTCTTATCCATTCATATTATCATGAAGCCACTCTGTCAGGTTCCAGGACAGCAGTTCAGATCAGCTTGAGTTCTCCTACTCTTACCTAGGACCAGGACAGTGGCAGAAAACTGTTCTCACGGTATTCACCAACTAACCCAGAACAATGTGCCTTTAAATCACAATGTAAGGCACACCTCCGCATGCTGGGGCTTTTACTGAGTATCTGCACTAGGCAAATGTATAGGGCAGGCACATATAGCTATGGAAGAAGAGAACAGCAACTAATTTACAGTCTAAACTATAAAGTGTGTTAATCAGCCCTCAAGTAAAACACACTTCTGAAGTCAATTCCAAAGACAAATGTATCATTGCTGTAACTCAAGTGACGATTTGACTTACGCTTCTGAAGTTAAAAGGAGCAGGAACGCAAGAGAAAAGGTTATCTAGGCCATGGAGAGATGGTAAGGCCCCGTTAGCTAAAGCATCAGAATTTGCCCAGAGTTTGCAACAAATAAAAACACAACATTTTCAAAATGCAGACACACCCTTACCTCAAAACAGAGGAAGAAAAAACACACCTAAATGAACAGCAATCACACTCCTGAAAAGCTTTAGAAATCTGTTGTGCATTATTGGGGTTTTCTGGGGTTTTTGACTAGTTGAAATGCTTTTCTAATTTAGTTTTAACCTTCAACATATTTCCAAAAAATGAAGGTATGGACACAGCTCCATAAAGAGTGCAAAAAAGAGAAAGTGAAGATTATGTATAACAACAATATTTCTAATAAACAAAGACCCACCATGGTTAAAGATCATTCTCATAATGATCCAGTTATTGCCCTTTACCCCGAGAAAAGCTGCTCAGACTACTCTTTGCAGTCCTCGGACTCCTCTGTTTATTACGTGTGGAGCTGAATGACTGGCAGAAAATGCATTTAGGATGCATTTAGCCATGGTGCCAATATGAAAATACCAGGTATTAAGAGTCATCAAGGTTGCATTAGTTACAGAGCATGAATAGACAATTACATCAGCACCTTATGCATCTTGCTGCACAAAGGCTCAGGGACAGCTTTCACACCCTCAGTAACAAACCTTCATTTGCACCTCTAAAAGTCTGCTCAGAGCAAGGAGCTGCTCAGCCTGTCAATCTACGGCTGCAGAGGCATCCATCTGCATAGCTATTTATCATGATGAAAGGTAAAATTATAGTATCATTCATTTCCAGAAATTAAGTCCTTGTCTAATTAAAGATAAAACCCATTTGAAAACTCAACAGCAGTTCTGAGTGCTCAGCATGCAGGCACACACACCAATAAAAGAATGTTGAAGGGACAGAGCACAAAGCAGCAGTAAGAATTCAGAGCTCTAAGTCAGAATAATTACATTTGAAGATCTTTTTGCCGTTAGCTATTACAACTCCCATTTATTTTATAGACCAATACTGCAAATTGTTCAGCACATAGATTCTTTTAACCAAGTAATGCAAGAAAATCATTCCAATTTCACCTTCATCACTCAAATAAGACGGATATGGGAGGAGACCATTTCTCACCAGAAGTAGAGAGAGGTTTGTTCGCAGGTGCTGGTCCCCAAGGATCCACAGAAGATTTTGCTGCGGTAGGTGATGGCTGAGCAGGAGCCCAAGGGTCAACATTTTTGGGCAGAGTCTGAGTTGTGGGTCCTGCTGGTGCTGCCCAAGGGTCAACAGAAGCAGCTGGTTTGGCACCTGCAAAAAAGAGGCAGCAGGAACACAAGTCAGTACAGTTCCACTTTGGAAAGCTTTCCCTGGAGATTAATCTCTCTTACGAGCCATTACTGCGAATTAATAATAAACACAAATAGGTGAAGCAGTTCAACATTAGGAATACTGGTAAATCTTAGCATCTTTCATACATACTGAACAACAAGCACAAGAAAATTCTCTGCAACTCAGATGAATAAAACAAATCTCCCACTTGAAACTGAATAAAAAAAATCTGCAGCTCCAACAAACACATAAACAGGCACTGCCACCACAGCAGACAATCCCTGACTTCAGGTGACCTAAATCACAGGCTGTGTTTAATGACCTCATGGGAAAGAAGGTTTCCAAAAAGCTTATATATAAAGATATGAAGTATAGAACATTAAGACCTGAACAAAGAAAACTCTGTAAGATTCAAAGGGAACTGTTTTCCAAGTCTTTTTATTATACTGTTATTTTATAAAAAATATAATCAGCTTCCCTTAGCCTAGTTGTGCTTTTTTAATCCCCATGTGTAGGCATTCCTCCTGACACAGACCTAAGCTGTCCACTGATACATCTTCCTGTACTTTTTTTTCTTAAGCCTAATACCTATATGTCCAGGATTCCCATTTTTATTGGAATATGCTGATAACTCTTCTCTCCTATGAATTCATGTTACGAAACTGCTTGTACATCAAGAGGTTGTCCACAAGGTCAGAGCTTCCTATCAGAAAATGACAAATTGAGGCAGCAAAGGTAAAAGGAAAGAAATTTGCCTCACTACTGACAATTTCCTGCCAGTTTTTTCTTCTTCCTCAGCAATCTACTAATTTATGGCTTTTCAGCTTAGGTGACATCTTCTTCCTTCTATCATTAAATGGAACTATTTTGGCTTATCAACCCCAGGACCAGTGGAGAAAAATCACATTTCAGATTTGCAGAGGACCAGGTCTGTGTTGGAAGGTATCACTCTTGCTTTGTTCCTCTGACATCCATCCCCACTGCTCCTCCCCGGCCATCAGAGCACAGGAATGGGAACTCAGTACTTTAAAAGCACATGCTGTACTACTCTGCAGTGACCAACTGCCTTTGTATCAGATAGTACATGCAAATAAAATTACCTATTCCCAATGGAACTTCTCAACCAGTCGTGGTTTAATTACTAAATAACTATGTAATACATGAATAAGACAGAATTACTCGTGTAGTACACGGCTATTATCTCTAACCACCATGTAGGTTTCAAGTTACAACTGAATTATTGTTTTATTTTTCAAAGCTACATACAAGCCCTCTTGGCATCACAATATTCTTGAAACCCAATCCAATGGTACACACAGTGGCACAGATTCCAATTTGCAATGTTAGCCTTTGTTTCATCAACAGGCGGCACAGTCTCGCTGCAGCTTCAGACCAGGAAATGCTGAAATTCTCCAAATAAGTTCAACTATTCCCACACCAGTACTTACATTTCCTTTATCTACCCCTAGTGCTGAGTTACGAGCAACACCACACAAGAAATGGGAATGACAGCACTTCCCATCAATGGAAGCTTTCAAAAAAAAATGTCTTTTCTTTCATAAAGAGAGCACACAAAATTAGAATCCCTGGGAAGGTACCTTCCTGTGGCTTCCATTATCCCTACTAAAATGCCAAAGCACAGGATTTGAGAAATACAATTTAATGAGTCACTCTTATTAGCAGTTAAATTCATAAATATTGCATCTTCAAGGCTATCCTTGGGAGCCAAGTAATCAGTGAGGTGGAACAAAGGGGTGTTCTATGGCATCAATAAAGTTGGGAGACACGGAGGAAATGGTACAGTTGCAACTGATGCAAGGAAAATGTTGTTACAACGTGATATATTGAACACGAGATTTAACGTGGATTTTGTTTGTTTTTTCTGCCACAGAAAAATACACTGAACAGCCTTAGGGCCCAATATTCAGACTTTTTCTGATTTCATGCTTGCAGTTTATTACCAAAAAAGAAACAGATTATGCTTAGAACAACGATCTGTAGTTGGTCCAGCAGCTATGTCAGTGCCTTTAATACCACCATGAGGAGGGAGGGGGAGGTACTTCACTATTAAATTTCAAAACTTTCATCAGGAATCTTGATGCTGATGGGGTGAATGCTAATGCAAATTAATCTGAAGCACTTTATAGTAGAGGTCATAGATTCACCAGTCTGAAGCAAAACTGAGAAAACTAAGCTATTAGTTTTCAGGTCAAAACTTCCATTTGCACAGAAGCCCTGGCCCCTCAAAAAGGAAAAAAAAAATCCAAAGCCAACAAAAACTAAATGTGGCTCCAACTCCTCAGATGCAGCAAGTTTAACTCATGCTGTTGAGGAACCATCAACTTTCTTATGCAAAGGAGGAGCTCCTTGGACAGACTTTGGCTAACCAAGAAAACAGCACACTACATGGGCAAACAAAACATGCACATGAAAGCTAACAAGAAAAAAAGTGAACTTAAGTGATCTTTAAGATGTGAAGCACTGGATCTTTTAATTCAGAAACAGACCCCAGGAACTTACCTTTGAAAATCTCAACATTAAAAAGCAAAAACTTTTAGATAAGCATTCCTTCTGGCGTTTTATTCTTACCAAATGATTGCCACGGGTCAGAGGCAGTAGCTGCAACTGTGGATCCTCCCCAGGGATCAGTTTGGTTTGCAACAGCAGGAGGTCCCCAAGGCTCTGTTTTCTGTGGGGCCGGTGCCGAGGAGGGCAGGGCATCCATTAGGTCCAACAAAGTGGTATGCTGAGGGCAGGAATCATCTGAGCTTTAATCAAGAGCATTACCAACCTGAACTACACACCCATGAGAGTGAAGAAGCAATTATTATTATTATTTTTTTCCTTTTACACACCTACATTGACTAGTAGTTTGAAATTTAACCCAAATGGAAGAAGCTTTAAGCTATACAACAAAGCAATCCCAAAAGCATAAAAGAGCTCAGTATTAAGCTATTTTGTGTTACTGTATTTCAGCTTTTGGCAGCATAACCGGGAATTTCTTAGTCGAAGGCACTACCTCCTTCTTTTTGGGAATTTTAATTGTGTCTCTGCGACTCTCCTCCAGAGCCATCTGTAATCTCAGATCATCTCCGCGTCTGAGGCGCTCCTCCTGCAAAGGAAATCAACACTGTTGATATAGACCATTAGCCTAGACTGGGCTGCCTGCTCCCTCCAGGTGTCTACCCCCTGGGCAGGACACTGCCAGGGAAGGCCTGGGCAGTCCTCCCTGCCACCCTAGGAGTGACGCACACCACAGGGATTGCCAGGATTATTTGCTGTAACTTGTATGTAATACAAGTGAGGGAAAAACATTTCTTGCAATTCTTGCCTCAAAAGGAGGTCAGGAGCACCCTGACCCTTTAACGCCAGCGTAACAGTGTGATCAGAACAACACCCCTTTGGCTGACTGACATTTAGCTTCATGTTGTTTTACTTCTAATGGGAAAGGTATAAATGAAACATGCCAAAAATTCAGTTACAATGCTAGAAACATCACACAACTTAAAGACAAAGGGAATATCCTGTCTTCAAATTACTATAATGTATTCAAATCACCACAGAAGGACGCAGTGATTTCAACTTCAATTTTCCTGGCTTTTGTCAGCTTCCCTCCATAACTGATGCAACAGTTATAAAGAACGCTAACTGAATTAATCCAGGCAAGTTCATAAATATTTTGTAAGTTTTTGACATCTGTAAACTACCAGCTTTGTGGTACATTCAACTACTTTAAATATCTTTCCCTGCATCACGCCTTTCAGAAGTTGACTAATTCCCCAGCTGGCGTTTCCTTTGCAATTTTTTTTAAGCTATTTCAACGGATTGATTCTGAGTTTTATTTTCTTTAACTTTATTGCTCAATAATAACAAAGTTTACTGTGTGACAGTTCCCTTTTCAAGCACAGAGGTACTAAAGTGTAACACAGTAGTAAGCTAAAATTGTCACAGAAAGCCTCTAAATAATTAGACAGTCAGCAGGCTGATTTGAATTTTCACTCAGCTGAGATTCAACAACTCTTGTTATATATTAATACGTAGTAACTTTATCCACAATTACAGTATTTACACCAAATTCAGAATGAGTATTCTAAGAATTACTACAATAACATAATCCATGTGATAAATTAGGAGACAAGTTATTGCAAACCAGGTTCTTTATAAATTCAACTACTTTGTGTCAGGTCACCCTTCTGTTCCAGACAATCTCACCAAATTAGCAGATCATTCAAGATTTCATTGCAAATCAGAATTCACTGACTTTTCTCATGCTGGCCCCATTAATGAAGGTTTTCAGGACCAGTCATGTTTTCAGCTCTTCCTAACCGAAAACATCTTCAGCAATGCGATGATTAACATCCTCCCACACAAAGTCTTCTTGCAAAGTGACTGTTGTCTTCCACTAGTCTCAACAGCTCAGAAGCTGCAGTTATTTTAAAAAGAGATTTAAAAAAAATTAAAGAAAAATAGAGCAACATCTTCCCAAATGGCCTTTCTCTCCCCCTAGTCCACCTGGAGGCAAAGCCAAGCTGCCACTGAAAAAAACAGGATTGTAGTCTCAACTATCAAAGCATAAACACTTTGGGAAACCTACACGGGAACTGACCTGCTCCGCCACTTCCCGGCTCATCGCCAGCGCCAGCTGCAGTTGGAGCTCCTCTTCGCCGCTCGTCTGAGGCCGGGCCTGCTCGAGCTCTGAGGAAACTCGAGGGGATGTGGCTGTTGGAGACAAAAACAACAGCAAATTTAACACATCAAAAAGATATAACAAGTTTGATTATTGCTCTCACCAGACCAACACACTTCCACACAGCCCCTCTCAAAAGATCCCCGGTGCAGCATCAAGTCCCTTGGGTGCCAGGGGCCACCAACTCGCCTCACTGACCACCATCAGCTCCCTCAACTCTCAGAGACAAAGCTTGTACCAAGGTTGATGTTAACAAGCCAGAACAAATTAAGCAGGGACAACTTTGCAAGTCGGTTCAACTGCTTTAGAGGAAAAACCTTCCTAGAAAATAAAGGCTTTTTGCATTGGTGGGGTTGTTATATCAAGAAGTATCACCAAGGAATCCTAGAGACCCTGTCTCAGCACATGAAAGCTTCAGGAGGCAGGACATGACTTAAAAAACTATAGAATTAATCATTTAAGAAAATATTTTTTGATGTTTCTTACATCTTCCAGCGCCAGTAAGAATTTGCTGGGAGTTGGCCAGGGTAAAACTGGATACCACCCACTTTTCTGTAAAATAATAGAGTCTTAATGGGACAGATAAAGAACTATTCTTAACGGCCAGGCAGGCTGAGACACCAACAAGCCAGCTATTCATACTCAACATTTAGCAAAAATACTGTACCATTCTTTGTTGTTTTTTTTTTTTTTAAAAAAAAAAAGTTTGGTATATATGTTGGAGGGTTATTTGTTTTGTTGTTGTTGTTGGTGGTAGGTCTTTCTTTGGATGGAGATCTTTATTAGTTAAATACCAGCTGGTAATCTCCCTCACTCCTCCTCGAGTAACAGTCAAGCTTGACAGTTAAAATGCACCAATTCTTAATACACAAATATGCTTTTACTGATGGTTTCACTAAAGTAGCACGAAGATATTCCCACTCAAATGGGACAATCCTAATATGTTTATCACTACACAGTAGTTAAAACAATTTTTGTCCTCTCTCTCTCTCAGAATTCTCTAGCATCCAAACCATTTATACAGAAATTTTGGCTTACTTTGGCAAGGAAGTTTGCATTAAATGCTTAGAATGATAATTAGTTTGGCAATATACATACTGACATTTAATAAAGAGGAAATCACGTTTCTTCTTAACAGGTCAGTTTGGCATGTGAAAATCAGATTGCCAAACTGTGACTTAAAAAAAAAGAAAAAAAAACCCACACAAAGCACTTCTTCAGTCGCTATTTCGATTCTCCAAGTATTACAAAGTCTTGTTTTCCCCCAAATTCTAGGTCAAATTGACATTTTAAAACAAAAAGTACAACCTTCCTTTTCATCCAGCAGGGTAGAAGGAAGGTGATTCTCCATAAATGTGGAATGACCTTTCCTTTCCACCACACACTCACTGTGCCACTCCATCCCACTACGTTTCTAAAGGACAAATTAATTTATCTCCCAGAATGATTCCTTCCACATTGTGCTAATCCTGAAGATTTCAAGCCTAACAAACAAGCTTCTAGCTTCATACTTACAAAGATGTTACTGATACCTAAATTCTATTGCTTTTTCCAACTCTCTCTCATCATATGAAGTCTCTAAATTTAGCCTGTTGCACAAGTGTTTTGCTCCAACAGTCAGAGAGACTTTCCAGTGTATTATACAGACTATTACAGAATTGAAGTAGGAATAAACAGGGCATCAGATAAAAGGATGTCCGACAGCATGGAAAATACAGTCTCAAAATGTTTGTAAATTCTGAATGTTTTTAATATGAAAATTATGAGAATTAAAAAGAAAAAGAGGATAAAACTCAACATGAGGTTACCAAAATGTAGCTCATAACAGAAAAACTGAGATCTTTCTCTGCTTTGTCAGTCAAACTGAAAAACAGTAAAGTTAATCTATGTGGACTCAGCAAAGCATTTTATGATGCTAAATGGGACACTTTTGGTTTAACAGTTGGTAGCTTAAGAACTGAAACAGGTACAGAACCAGCTGAAGAAGAAGTTACATCACACTGCCTATCACCAAGGAAGTTTACTAACAGTTTCTCATAAACTGGCTTTAAGACCAATCTTAAGAAAAACTATGTAATAAACAAATGCAGGAAGTTATGGGAAAATGCAAAGATAATTTTAAAAAGGACTGTCAAACTAGAAGGAGAAACAGAAATATTAAAAAAACCCCAAACAGATGACTGAGAACAATTGAAATAGAATGATACAGAGAAAGAAAATAATTTCTTTGATGACCATCTTCTGCAAGTTGAGGGCATCAACTGCAAGTGAGAGAGATGTAGAGAACTTTGCTTAGTACCAAAACACAAAACTGCCAGCCACTAACCTAATACAGCTATTAACAACAGCAGCAATACTCCATCAAATCATTAGTCAGAAATCATCTAACATACCAAATGCAATTCCAGTCATTCAAATCCAAGACAGACAATTTCAAAACAGAATGGATGTGGAAATGCTTCCCTTCAGAGCACAGGGAATATTTTATGTGTTTATCTTCGCACAAAGAAGATGAAGCAGTTTACGGTTGCTAAATACATCAGACTTGCAAATACTGTGGAGTGAGAAAAGCTATTAAGATAAAGGGGCAGGAACTAATGGTATAAATTGACCATGAGAAACAAATAAAAAGAAGCATCTAGAAGCAGGGATTGTAGATGGAAAGAGTCATAACTGGTTTCAAAAAAGCTGGATTAGGATACAAATTCTTTCTGCTTGGTTTTACTAACTCTAAATGGCACTTCTGAGCTCCTTTTATAATAAAAAAAAAAAAAGGAAAAATAGTCAATTTGAAATTCTACCTTGGGCCTCACATTAAAAAACATTGATGAAAATGTTGCTATTTTACATTTAAACTTCTGCAGTGGATATAAAACCATACATATATATATATCCACATATATAAAACCATCCATAGTTGTCAGTGTATTTTCTGAAACAGGTTTAAGGGAAAGTCAACCCACTGTACTTGGTAGTAACCTGGAATGTTTTATCCAGCAATATCACTTCTAAATTCCTGCAATATTGTTAACTTCCCTTCTATATTGGCCTCATCCTGCATTAACGTTTTAGTAGCAGGGATCTAGCATAAAGGTTATTGCTGTAGTAACAGTATCGCTGCCACACAAAGAATCTCTTATCCCACAGCACATGACAGTTAACTCAGATGTTTATGTAAGATGGGACTCAATAGATCAATTCTGACCTGCTAAACCCTGCCTTGTGGCTGCTTTGAGAATCTGGAGATGCTGGCTCCCCAAGAGAGAGAACCGTGAGGGATTCCTGCTGCGGGGAGATGGCACCGGGCTCTCTTCTCACCAAGGCTCTAGCTGCAGAGCAAGGAAATCATCTCCAACCTCAGTTAATCACTAAAGTAGGATTCAGCTCCGCCATCTGTCTCTAGAACCAGCTATGACATCTTTCATGTGTACTCAATGGCAATTTACTATATTTTGGCTATTTTAAAAGCCCTCTGTAGACACCTATGGATTTGTAGCATATAGTGAGTTAAAGCATACATTCAGTACACAGCTAGAATGCAGTCATTCCTTGTATTAACAGTAAAAATCAGTCCAGGCATTTTCATTCAAAACTATGTGTTTGGTCCTTTTGTTTTGGTCTTTGAGGGTTTTTTTGGTTGGTTTTATTTAAATGTCACTCTAGGTCGAGGGATGGCACAGAGCATCGTGGAAAAGAAGTCCCAGTTTTATAATCTGCAGGCAGCATTCTTAAAAACAGAATTCAGTTCTTAATCACATTTGTTCAGTAAAGCTGCTTTCTCAGTCAATCAGTACACCCACAAATGTAGACAAAAACAAGGTCTACTTGAAAAATTAGAATAATATCAAGGTAAGAACGTAGAAACTGATAGCAACTCCCTTGGGAACCAAGCAGAGATCCCATTTGCTAGTCTTCAAATGAAAAGACTATTCAAATAAAGGTGGGATACTTTCAAAACAAAACAAAACAATCTAAGCTCTGAAATTATGAAAAGGTAAGCAAACTGCTTCATCTAGAAGGAATTGTGTAATCCACCTTTCCCTTGGGAATTAAAGAGATCTTTCAAATACAATACAAAAATTAACAGCACCTATTAACGCAACAAGGTGGAGCAGATCATTCTACCGTGTGATTCCTACTTGCACTGAAGCAGAAAGAGCAGTTGTGAAACTCACTTCATATGGAACAAATTCTTAAGGCTTGTTTCAGTTAAAGAACATTGTTTCTCTCAGGTGAACACTATTCTCATTTCACCAGACACAGTTAGATAAGTTATCACAACTATGGAAGCCTGATTATACCGACAGCATCTTCCACCTTTACTGAGAGCACCAGAAAGACAACAACATGACAAGAGGATTAAATTGTCAAGGGACACCCGTCAGGTAACATAGCAGTCAACCAAATTCCTTTAACATCTCAAACTAATCCAAATTCAGTGTTCAATGATATGCCACATATTCCCCAAGATGGAAGGGGAGAGATGTATTCCAGCCTGTAAAGATGCAGAACAGGTTATAAAACAACTTTAAAAAGGAGCATTCTGAATCTCCTATAATGTCAAACCCAAATTAGTAATTCTTCTGAATTTTATCTACTCCAAGCAAAAGGGAAGACAAAGCTGAAACAGATGAGTGAACACCAATCTGCTGAAGCTTCACAAAACTGATTTTAAATAATGAGTCAACTTACATGAATAACCACTGGAAATACTAAAACTCATCAATTCAGGTAAAGACAACTGCTCCAGAAAAATCTTTACAGGTAAGGTTGACAGACGTAGCATTTCACAAGATCCATAAAAGCCTTTTTCAGTCCATCTTTCACCCATCTTTTATCAAATGGGCTGTATGTATAATGAATATGATTTCTCAGCCAAGCGGCCTACCTCCAGGCAAAGTGCTCCTCTAAAATCAGGTCACACTGTGCACGATGCGTTGTTCCCTACTCTGCAGCGTTTGTGGAAATGAAATCAGGGCATTAAAACACACACCAGTCTGGCTCTGCCAACATTTCTAAGAGCAACCCAAACCCAAGGCAGCAGATGGCCAAAGGAAAGGGCATGTGTACAACCTGAAATAACATAGATAGGTCCTGGTTTAAGCCTAATATGATGTGATCTCTTTACAAAACAGAGCTTCGATAAATTTGGTAGTACAGGGAGAGGAACTGTATTTTCCTGGGATCCTTCAAAGTTTAAAGTAATTCAAACACTGCTGGGGGTAGGGGTGTCAAAAAATTGGCTGGGTCAGCCACATTCCGCCAGGTAGAGGGTTTTTCCATCATTTTTCAGACTCCTGTAACTGCCCTAGACATAAGGAGACGCAGCAGAGCACCTTGGTTGCCTTCTGAGTGGCCACAGCTCAGCTGTGACAATCCTGGACAGGTCTGCTAAAGGCAACACAACTGACTTGTCCCCAGGGTAACTGGGAAAGAACAAGGTAAAACGAGTTCCCACACTCCTGCCCCAACTCCCAAGAGCTTCCCCAGGCCCAAGGTGCTCGAGCAGAGCCTTCACAGGTACCCAAAATTGTCTGGCATGTAGCAGGGACTGAGTTACCCTCCTGCCATGCTGATGGCTCCAGTGCAGCAACAGAGTAATATTCCTGCAGAAGCCCCCACTTAAAGAATACTTTAAAAATATAGTTCCTTGACAAAGGACTTTATCAAGACCAGTAACTCTAACAAATGCACTCCCAGGCTTGAAACAGCATCGCAGTTCAGAGTTAAGAGGGCTATATTAAGAACACCCTACTTTTCCCCATGCAGCCATAAATCCAGAATCCTATTTAAGTGGTCATTGGCAGCTGTAGATAAAATAAGGCAAGGAATGAAAGGCCTAGTTTTCAAAACTGTGTGACTGGAGACCAACAAAAAGACAACATTTAGACACAAAGCCAGATCAGGGGTGGGAAACTACTGCTCCAAAAGATTTCAAATATTGATCTTATATTGTTTCCTCTCCTCAGTAGGTTTCATGTAACTCCATAAAATTTACACTTTTTCCAAAATAAATAAAAACATTTATGTATTTTGTCATGGAGTATTAATTAGCTCCTCACCTGCACGTTAATTACCCTCAGGTTAAGGCTGGAAGATAGCCACATGTCCCCAGTGTGACAGAAATTGCTGCAAGGCAGAGGTTGGGAGGAGTTTTATTTTTGCTTTTATATTTACAATGTCTCTCTTCACTTCCATTTACAGATTATGAGACTAGATAAAAACATGCTAATACTTTTACAAATGTTTGAATCAAGTCAGTAACATTCAAACGCCATAAGGTACTCTCTAGAATTACACCAGCTTTACAGCACAGAGATCTTCAGGGCCAACAGTCATTAAGGCAAAGCTTTGGGGGAAAGGATTTTATTAAAAACTATCATGCTTCACCATTTCACTTTTCAGTTTCTAAAAGACTGTTAGAGATGAGATGAAAATACCTGCAAGGAAAATGGGGAAAATGTCCTTATTCACCAGTGTGCCTTACCCACAGCAGTGAGGGACAATAGCACATTACTCAAGAGATCTTCCTCTATCTTGAATTCTCTCACACTATACAGATCACCAATACTACTTTTATTTTTTCATAAGGGATAAAATGTGGAATGCAAAGACCAGCAACTCTTCTAGAAAAAGTCTTTCTGGCTCAACATCAAATACAAAACCTAATTCTTACATGTACTCTCAGACACAAGCCTACATATATGCTTAAGCTACAGAGCAGTAGTTTGAGCATTGCAGTGTTTGCAGTCAATGCTGCACAGCGCAGTGAATCCAACATTCTGAAGAAACTGAACATAAAAGGATCCTGACCTACCCAAAATTGCACTTTCAGTAACTGACAGAAGGGGGAAGAGATCCCCCACATTATCCGCTGGAAGTTACTTGTTCTTAAAGTGATCTGTCCTGGAGAAGCTACTACACTCTTTTAGCCAGTTCAGGCTTCTTTCATTCCACAAGAAAGTATTAAAAATGAGGAGATTTTATAGCCAAACAAATCTTTTCAAGTAAGGGGAATGCATTCAGCTAAGAATTCGCAAATCTGCAATCCCCACCCATTGCATTGAGCAAGGAAAAGTTAAGTCTGCTAATGCCAAAACACTTGAGACAAAACACTTCAGTTATGTTGGTAGAAAGGCTGTTACACTCTCCCAAACTTTATTTTAATTTCAATGTTAAGAAGACATGCTAAGTGTTCAGCAAAGAACGTAGATGTACATTTTTAATAGGCAAATCTCATACTATAGATTGCAAATCTAAATGCCTCTGATCTCCTCTTCAAAGGCTCAGAGGAATGAAAGACAATTCTACCACAATATATACTACAGCAACTGCATCTTAAAACTGTTATAAGGAGAGTATTTCCCAGGAGCTAAGAATAACTTCATTCCTTTGACATATTTCACTGAATCCATATTTTCAGAACTAAAGAAGGGTAACGTTACAGAATAAAGGAAAACATGATGGATACAATCTCTTTCACTTTAAATAATGAAAAGCATCTTTTCCATATAAATTTAGAAGGCACAAGAATAACCCTACATTTATGTAACAGATTAAACATCTGGATTTTGATGAAACTCCCTCCTCGTTTCCTAGGATAAAGGACAAAGCTCTACTGAAAGTTTTCCATTATCGGAAGCACTTGGCACAGCTGTTTTGGAAGGTGCTGGTTTGTTCTCTTAAACTATACAAGACACATATGAAAACTTCAGAAGATGCAGATCATAAAAACTAACAAGCATCTGTATTTTTGCTGAGACAATTAAGTTCAGTACAATCTACAACACAGGAAGAATCTAAACAAGAAGGGAAAAAAAAAAAAAGCCTGAGATTTCTAAAGCTTCTTAGGTACTTGCTTATGGGGGAGGAGAAAAAAAAAGATTAAGAAATCATTACCTCAAAAACAATCCCACAAACAGAAATACACAGCAAAGTCATACACAGGCATATGAGAGTATGCAATAAAACAACACTCTGCACCAAAAGAATAACCAAACTTGCTTCTTGACATCTAGTACCCCATCAAAATTCTTAAAACATCCAAGGGACAACAATTCAGGAACACAAACACACCCTGCATTACTCAACCCTCGCTGTGAGGAATAGTTTGAAGCCTCTGGTAGCATTTAACATGACAAACAGTAGTTACATGCTCTAATTAAAGTTTAGAGCTGGTGAAGAAATAACTCTGTGGATCAGAGCGAAGGTGTGCTCAACATACCTGAGTGACTATGATTTCAATCAATCAGCATAAGTTAAACACAACGATATTTCAAGCTATCTTCTGGATTAGGAACTTTTCTTGTAGCCAACAGAGGTCTACATATCTCAAGAAAAAAAAATTCATTGTTGTGGTAACTTTATACACGGTCTTCTTTAAAAAGTCACACTGAATCAATGTTCAAGTGTGGTTACTACAGAAAAACTAAGATATTCATTATTCTACTACTAATCAAGAGACAACATAAAAATTCTCATACCTGGAAACTTTCATGCACTGTTTCTGAAGCCTGCATCCTAAAAAAAGTTCCTTTTGAAAAAAATAGTTATTTCTGCTCTTTTCCATAGCTCTAAATGGAAAGAAATTTTCTCCATCCTAGCTTGAATTTTCCTGCTGCCTCCTACTGCCTTCCACAGAAAATGCCTGTACTTGTCAAAGGTACTGACACCATTCCCTTATTTATAATTTGAGATGCACTTTGGGACACGGGACATGACAAACTTAAGATTCTTAAAACTGGTGTTCAATCGATTCACCACACTGGCTCAGTCACAGTCCTCTACACACTATCAGCATTCATTTAAAGAAAAGATTTTCCTTCAGAATTAGACCACAACCACTGACATTCCAGCCAAAGCAGCTTTCATCAGATCATTACTTATATTAAGAAGGATTTACTGCCAAATCAGGCTTCTTCCTAACATGACAGGGAGTTTCAACAGGCAGTGGTATAAAGAGTCCATTCCTCCTGCATCATTGTAATTTTTTAAAGAATGAAATATAGTATTTAGGACTGATACTTGAATACCAAATGTTAATAGTTTAAATATTTAAACACTGATATATTCAAAGAGTTACTCCTCTAGGAACTGCTGAGCAAGCATTAAAGGAAATCAAACACCAATGTTCTTCCTAAGATAAAATAGCAGCATCATAAAGAAAATATCTAGCAAAGCGAACCAGAAAATACTCTATATTTCTCTTTTTTCTTGAATTACACTTGGCAAAAAACACCCTCACCACACTTTCAAGTGCTCCTTTTAAAACTAGGAACAAACCAAAAAAAAATCCATTAACAATCTCCCTACTGAGATTGGAAGCCTATCACATCAAACAGTGGAACACGTTCACAAAAGCAGCTTGACAATGCTACCTTTGGGAATAGACAGTAAACAACTGCTTTTTTATAAAACTGATTTATGTCAACACACGTTCTCTACAAAACAAACATTTAACCAGTCATTTGAAGACCTTAGTGCCACCGGGCAGACCTACAAAGACTCAACCACCGCAAAATGCCCCTCGCAGTCAGCGTATTAATCCTCCTAACAGGCACCATTTACTTTCATGCCCGATGGCAAAGCAGAAAACAACAATTTCTCAAAAGAAAAGGAAAAAAAACCACTTCTTTTATGTGTGCTTGCTTGTACTTACAGCCATGGTAAGACGCTGGCGATCCTCCAGATTTTCCATATTCTTGCTCTGAGTAGCTGGTAGATAGGTTTGGCTGACTGGAGCCTCGACCAAAGGTGATCTGGTTGCTACCCACTCCAGTGGCCACCTGAGCCATGCGTTCTTTGGTCTTCAGGGCTTGGGCCCTCTCTGTCTTCAGTCGCTCATCATCCTTCAGAAGGGACACTAGCTGCTTGGATTTCTCCCTCACATTGATGCCCTGGTCTTTACCATCTCGATCAATATACTGAAAATCTTTCAACGTCTGGATAGCAAAAATATTCTCTTTACATTGCTGTGCCACTCTCTCAGAACCAGTTTTAATCAGGTAATCTAACAGAGTAAGGGCCTTGTAGACATGTCGCCAGTTCTTGCCGTGGTCATTTAGTCGTTTCCAGATCATGCTCATAATTTCAGAAAAGGCCACAACATTGTAAGTCAGATCAGCTATTTCAGTCATTAAAGAACTGGAAGGACCCCAGGGGTCATTAGAGGTCGCTTCTCGAACTTTTATTTCGGCCTCTGAATAATTGTTCACAATGTTCTTCATCTGCCGTCTAATAGACGAAGTCGTCATTTTTATTTCCCTTTTTAACAAGACAGATTCCAGAACACAAACAAAAAAGGGCTATATTTGCTCTTCTATGAACGTTTCTGAACTGTGAAGGCTCCGTATCAGTGGCTGATTTGTAACACGTTCCACTGCAATCATTTCCTCTCTTCAAGAGAACGACATGAGAAAATGAAAAGCATAACCTGAGTAAGGAAAGAAAACAAAGCACGTTAGTTGTGTCTCTAATTAATCCTACATGGAAAGCAAGCTACATATACCTTTGAGAAATTTTGCTAGAGTTAACTGATGATTTTTTTCCCTGAATTGCTTCAGGACATCTGATTTTGAAAACTCACTCTCCTCTAAAGTAATATTAAACATCAAAGGTTAAAAACCTGAACTGCTGAACGAGGCAAAAGCAAGGAAACATCCGTGCTGATGCAAATGCAAAATTTGAAAAGCAAAACAGACGCAAAGTCCAAGAAGCGATTTATGGATTTAGTTTCCAACAAGGTAAAACCCACCTAGAACTAATTACAGAAATTCCAATGCCAACTTGCAGAGCTGAGGTGAAACTACAGTACAAAGTCCCTGCTTTGCAGCCACTAGCTTTGCTCTAGCAGTTGACAACTGCTACAGCAGTGGTTTGCTACCACTGTTGTAGGAACCTGCACACTGAGAGAAGCAGCAAACATCCTAAGAATTAAACAAGCAATTTCTGAAACTTCAGGTAAGTTTAAAGCAGGTTCAGTGTCGGGGCAGAGATCTTGAACAGTGCTCTGCATCCAGCTGAGGCCTACAGAAAAGAACCAAGCACCAGAACGACACATTCCAACTCAAGGTGACCTTTAATGCTAAGCAGATTAGAAGGGAACTTTTTTTTTCCAAATGTATTTACTTTGTACATTTGACAATTCTCACCAGATCTACAGTCTCTGTTCTGCATGTCTTTCACACAGCACAGAAGAATTTTTAATTATATGAAAATGGAATTGCAAAACCAAAATGACTGGCAAGAAAACTCAAGGACAAGCTCTGGAGGGAAAGCTGTTTCAGTTATTTATGTAAGGTCACTGTTGCAAGTAAACAGAGGCCTGTTAAGCTTTAGAATACATTACTTGAGTAAAGTGGCAGATTTTGCTATTACATTAAGACAGAATAGTCTTTGATTTCACCAGTTGCATGAACACTAAGCACGGATTCTATAACAGAACTTGCCATATTACCAGAGCTTGTGCGTTCAAGATGTCCTCTAATAACATTCCTCCAAACACTCCCAAGAAGCCAAAGCATTGCTTACAAAAGACAGGGGAGAGAAGGAAAGCACAGATTTCAAGACTAAGGTTGTTATCATTCTTCAAACTACTACTGTGCCATTTAGAACAAAAACAGAAGTACCAACTTGGGCAACATGCAGCTCTATAACTACTTTCCCAGCATAAAGACACATACCCTTCCTAGAAAACCATTGTGCACAAGTGAAACTCCCACAGAACAGGCCCCGATGAGGTACTGTATTTTATTCTGTTCCACTAAAGTTAATTTTTGGCAGAATAAAAAACTATTATGGCATCATGGAAAATTAACTTTAAATGAGATCAACACTAAACTTCATGTAAACTGCATCATCCCGGTGTTTTTCCAAATATTTAAAGCCAGCTGTAGAAGAATGCTGATCTCCTGTCAGATGGCCAGTAGCAACAGAAATAAAAAAGGGCATCTTCAGGTTTGCACACTATAAACCCAGAAATTGAAAAGGATGATCCTATATAAACATTCCCAAGTCCTCACGACTGCTGCTTCTCTCCAAAAGTTAACATTACCCAACTCTAATGTATCACTCCCAAAAGCTGGGGCATAATAAAACAAATTAACCTCCCCCCAAAGACAAATACACCACTTATTTAACCCAAACCTTTTTTTTTTTGGTCAATAATGGAGTTTACAGACAAAGCTGAAACAAGTTATCGAAGGAGATGGCAGCATCTGGTAGAAAGATGGTCACAGAGAGCAGGCTGCAGGCAATAGCTTCCTTAGCTGACAAGTTCCACCTAAACATGAACACAGCTACACTGATGATATGGATCCCAGATCAGAAAAATACCAGCCCCCTTCCCCCCACAGGGGCTGAGCATGTCACCCAACCAGTAAAGCTGTAAGTAACATGAAAAAAAAAAATAATCAAAACCACAACAACTATGAAACCTCCTAAACCTGTTAAATAAGAAGTCCACCAAGCTAAACATCCTCAGACACAAATCCTCACATAAAGAGTATACAGAAGAACATATATATATATTCTCTTACTTTATATTATTGGTAGCTTATACATCTTAGATACAACCTGCAGTGGAAGCTCTCCAGTCAGCAATGGGTATGCTGTGTCTCTACGAATTCCTTTTTTGAAGCCACTTGTATTTCCCGTTTCACCCTCGGCCAGGACGTGACAGCGATGCAGTGACCATGCTGCACAAACAAGTACCTCAGCTTATTTTAAACTTGGACATTTATTCCCTAAACTGTATCTCTGATCATCCCTGATGTCTTTCCATGCATCTAATACACTTCTATTTCTTGAGATATACACAGTTCCAAGCACTTTAACATTTCAGATTTGGCAGTAATAAAAGTTTTTATCACAACATATTCACTTACTGAATGGATTTCCCATTCTTTATCAAATACTTTCTAAAAGTCTATTTGCCTTCTGGCAGCTGTGCATCATGCACAACAAACAGGGTCATTTCTTCTCCCAATGCAAACACACTGGGATTATTTCATCTGCTATTTTATCGCTCAGCAGATCCCAATCTTTCCCCAATTCAGGATTCATTTCCAATTGGAAATGGGAGTATTTGCAAGAGTATTGATCTCTGGTAGGATCCTTCACTGAGAATAACCCTTCACTGTGAGAACCAACCATTTACTCCTAACCCCGTTTCCTGTCTTTTAACCCACTGTAAATCTATGAAAAAGGCTCTTGTCTTATTACAGTTTTGTTTCTTTAAAGGCCAGGGATGAGAGGTCTTACCAAAATATTTTTAAAAGTTAAGTAATAGAAGCAATTGCCTCACCTACGTGTATCTCCTCAGCCAAAGAAAAAGAAGTTTGTTTTATTATTTGTTAAAATTGCATAAGCTTTTGTAAAAAAATCCGTTTAATACCACACATAATATTTGCAAAGGTACATTTTATAGTACGTGGAACACCTACTAGTCCTAAACAACACTTTCATTTGGCCAATGAAATAAATACCCAAAGCATTAATCATAATCACAACATAAGCAAGCACATGGACAACAAGGGTGCAATTTTTCACGCCACCCCAAGCTAATGGTCAACCAGCACCAAGCCCAGTGGCCTCCCAAACCTCCAGCTACTTCCTTTTTCTCTCTCACCTCAAATCTAGCAGCAAAGTAAAACTAATCAACTTATAATCTTGTAGAAACCTAGCTTTTTAGCACCGGTTTGTTTTCTGTCAAATTGCTGGTCTGATCAGGTCTCATAGCGATGCAACAAGAAGAGCAAGAACCATCCAACCCTGGCCTCACTTTTGAAGGAGCTGATTAAACAGAACATAAAGCTGTCAAGCTCCAAAAAACTACCAGAACGTGCAGAGCCTTCGCTACTGCCCAACTACACCACACTAGGAACCCCCTCACCTGGTTTCAGAGAAGAAACCAAAGTGCTCCCCATACAGGTTGGAGCTAAATGGAAGCTTTGCCAGGGTGAAGCTCCTGAAGGAGGCTACCAGCAGAAAGTAAGGCTGGAGCAGTGTTTTGGGAAAACAAACATAGAGCAAACATTACAACTAATATACTGGATTAAGTGAAATGACCATTTTTCACTCTTCCAGGTAATTAAAGATTTCAGTGGTGGGATTCTTTACCTTCATATCTCTGATTCATGGAAATAAAGGCATTTAATAAGAATCACATTAAGGTCTATTTTTTTCCTTTTCCTGATGGAAAGACACCTTTTCTAATCCTTTCCTATTTATAAACCACTAAAGACAATTTACTCTAAACTTCATTTTATTAAAAAAAGGATAACTGGAGTGGAATGATTAATTTTTTTACACCACCCTCCCAGTCTAATTCAAGAAAACCATTCTGGCATTAGCATAACCCTTGCTGAGAACTCTCTATGACTTTCAGCATCTGCTTTCCAAACTCTGCTTCGACACCCCACAAATGATGCATTTCACTCGATTCTCACAGGTTGTGGAACACTGTACCAGCCTATCTTATGGTTAAAGAGATCAAAAAGCCAAATATCCCTACCGCATAAAAGTGAGAAACCATTCCCAATACGTGATCAAATATTCACACAGAACGTTTAGACCGTTTTTTTTTCCAGAGACCTCAGTGAATTAACTTCTCACAACAAACCACAAGGAAGCACAATGCACTTGCAACTTCAGCAAAAATCCCAGCTTGCATTTTTACCAGTAGTTGCAAAGAAAGCAAAAAGTAAGACTAGTTGATTAAAGCTGCTGTTTCTTTCTAACAACAGGAAAAGGGTGACAAGCTTGAAAAAAAACTTCTTCAAACAGTTTAGCAGAGAGGGGAAGAGGGAATTGGTGGTCTTGTTCAGTTTAGGTGAGTCTTCCTCATTTTCTCTCCCCTGACACCTACAAGCTATTTTCTCTGTTTTATAATTAGCCTGTCAGCTTTAAATAGATAGAACAGCAAACAAAGTTCTGTAGACAAGAGGGTGAAGCTTACCTGTGCTATCAAGGGCAACCTGGAGGGGAATATCCCATTTCTTTTTCCTATTCCAATAGTTTTATTATACAAATAACCCCCATGAATTCTCACGGTGCTCTTTTAGATAGAATGTGCAGACAGAAAGGAATGCTTGACCGAACTTCTCAACAGCTCTCCCTCACAAGAGATTAAATTCAGTAAATGAAATCTACATTAGGAAACCATCTTTAATTTGCTAAGACTAACACTGAAATGAGGCCAAGCCAATAAACTTAGTTGAAAGAAAGAGCCACACAAATCCACCTATACAGAGGCTTTCAGCAGAATCCATTCAGATCTTTGGAATGTAAAACTCAAACCAAGGTTTGTCTGCACTGATAAAATGCCCTCCATATCAAGTCTGAAGGTAAATATATACATAGTCCAGACAAGTGTGGACCAGAAATACATGAAAAGTCTTCAATATTAAGTGGGGAATAAAAAGTGTGAAAATTAACATCAAGCATAAGCAGTTCACCAGAAATCTGCATAAAATTTTAATTAACGTTATAGACAACATCTATGTTAAATTAGACATTTACTGTAAGTAACATGCATAAAAAGCAAATGTCTGAAGTTATTAATTCAGTCAATCTGTGATTGTGAGGCAGTCTCTTAATTACATAAATGTATCCTCCCTTTCATGAAATACATGGTAAGATCACTACAAGTTCTCATCCCAAGATTCATACAACAATTACACAAAGATATTTTTGTCATCACCACCAGAAAATACACTCAAACAGCTCAAGCAGGTTCACAAGAGAGCTCTCAACAGCTCTGCTGGCAACCAAGAGACCAAAATGTCCCAACACTGGGGACACAGATGGGCTACCTGCAGCCAGCCGTGCTACTGAACAGCTCTGCGTTGTGAAAACCCTCAGTATCATGAGTACCATGCAGGGTATTTGCACTCCACTATAATTTCAAAGGAATATAAATGAAATAAAAAGCCTTAAAGGTTCCAGGTTCTTCTCCTACCCAAGACGTGCTGAAGCAGCTGCTATGAGGAGTTCCAGCATGTCTAAAGCCAAAGCATGTGCGTTACCTCTAAGGTGTGAATATGCACGAATAGCTAGAGATCTGCTCTCCTTGCTGTCAGGATGGAATGACTGAGGCAGACAATCCTCAGGGACCTGTATTCCAGGATAAATCGGAGAACCCAGGGCCTGGAGAGCAATTCTTGCCACTCTGCAAAGAACCAGGCTGAGAGGAAAGCATTGCCAGATGCTGACTAAGGTAGAAGTTCCCCCAGGAAGACAGACAATGACACTACACCTGCACTGAGCAAAAAGCACACACTCAAACACAACCCCAATTGTAACAGTAAGTCAGCTTCTATTTATGGCAAAGAAAAAGGATTCCCACTACCTTGTCGTTGTAAATTTCACATCCTAGTCTTCTTCTGATAGCTCGTTATGCATACAAATCCAAACCCACTGTGCATTTAGAAAGTCTCATTTTCCACAAATGGGAACCAGAAGTCTTTGACCAAAAAAAAAAAAAAAGAGCCTTTATTTAAAATCCAAAAATCCTATTTCTGGAAAAAGTGAAAGACATTTTTCTTATACCAAATCCCACACTGCTAGAGAAATTTTCAAACTTAGTAAATTCTCTTTTGCTTCCCCCTCCCCCACTGCCTTCATAAATAATTCTTACAGATTAACTGGATGACCAGAGGCTATCATTACACTGCCTACCATATAATATCCTACTGTAATACAAATATTGTTCCCAAAACCAAACAGGAAGAGAGGCAAGTGTGCATTGTGGTCAGTTGGAGAAGAGCACTAAGCGAAGCGAAGAAGCTTGGCACTATACATAAAAGCCAACAAGTAGCACACTTATTAGCTCTCTTGTTGTTGTACAGCAGAGAAAACAGCAATTCAAGAGAATAAAACAGTAAAATAAGACACTGAAATTACCATCAATGCCTTTCCCTCAACCTTCAAAGTTATTTAGGAAATGAGTTACAAATACAGATTGGCAAGTGGTTTGAAGAACAGAGTTAACTCCAGAAGAAAGGTTTAATTTCCATTTTTCACGGCTTAAATGCTTGTCTTCTTCAGTGTAATTTCTGAGAAGAGGAAATGGTTCAAAATTAAAAGTTTTGGAAGCTTTCCACTCCCTTTTACAAATGAGAGAACAAGGTCAGCTTTCAGAGACAGCAGGTGGCCAAATTATTTCTTTATTTAAAGAGTTAATGCTGAAAGATAATTCTCCTTCAAATTTATGCATATTCATGAATCCCAGGGTTAGATTCTGCACTGATTTTACAGTCATGCCTCAGACTCACAGAGAAAAACTAACTCCAGCTTGTATGGCCATTTAGGTGTAGAAGAGATTTACAAACACAAATTTGTTTAAGTTTTCTTTAGGACACCTTTTCTTACTACATGTCTACTTAAATTACTAGGGCAGCATTTGAGCTCAATGGAGAGCTTATCTCATTACTCACAGAGGCCACAAAAAGGGTGGGGGGACGGAGTGGAAATCTAACTTGGTTCTTGCAGCCAAGAACATAGGAGAGCTACCTGGTCACTTTACTGGGGGACCCACCAACCCAGAGTTACTGGTGCTTTGCCAGCAATGACATTTGACTCTGCAGCCCCTAACGCAGCTGGAATCATTGACAGTGTGGGAAACATCTACAACTATGCTCTGAAGTGCTGCGAGAGCCGTGCAGATCACGCAAACGATTCAAATCCGACCTACACTGCGGGTCTAATTTTAGGATTACAAGCTTTGACAACATCTCTTTAAAAATAACACATTCCTGGGTCAAGTGTCATCACCAGTACTACCTGCATTTTATGCAGCAGATCTCAGTTTATTTTTCACTAGTAACACACCAAGTACCGGGTGTGTAATAAATAACAGAATATTGCAGAATCACAAAACTGTGTAAGGACAAACCACTAAAAATCCTAAATGCAAATTAATCCAACAAAGCAGTGAAAATACCTACCTAAATTCTCAATGGGAATTTATTCTCTGGGGATTAGCTACCTGAATGAAAGCACTCCATCATTTATCCTCACAAATAGAGTAGGGAAAAGAGAAAAAAAAAAATTTAAAAAAATAAATCACCCAATGTGTGCCTTTAAAAGGTAACAGTTTAAATTCAGTTTACCAGGTATGTTTGAGTAGCATTTTCAACTGAATTAAAGACAGTAGGAGACATTTGTCCCCTTTCCACATTTTAATTTTGGAATGGAGAGCGATATCTGATATTCTTGCCAGAGGATGTGGCTTAGAATTTATTACTAATCAGAGAAGCCCAGCCTTGTCACTTAGGCTGCTTACTGGGTGACAGGCATCTGCCAAAGGGAAGTCATTCTATCTTCTTTCCCAAGAGCTCAGGGGCCTCGTAGATCAGCCTGAACACGGGAGGAACTGCAAATGATACAAACCCCAAAGCTTGCTAGACCACAAAATGTTAGCTACATTCTTTAAGCCACAGTGTTTTCATTTACAATTGCAATTTTTGAAATTCAAAGCTGACAAGAACTACTATATTCATACATATCTGCGCTCAGCTATCAGACTTGATATTTTGGGATGGTACCTGCTACTTAAAATTACCCAATGATTTCATTAACTAAATTCAATTTGCACTTCATTATTATGAAACAGACGTCACCATGTGCAGTTTCTCCTATCCACCTACACACCACAGACATGAAACCACATTAATAAATTCAGTAGGCCAAAGGCAAACACTCAGCATGACAAAGATCACAAGGGAAAAAAAAAATTAACCCTCCACAATACTACTGGTAGAAGCCAAGAGAGTAATTAATACTTATGCTTTATGATATGAATTTCTAATAAAAAAGGAACAGTACAAGATCCACAAAGCCATATCTGTCTATACATGCAAAACACTACTATTTTCTTCAGTTTAAATTAAGTCTGCTGGCTGACAGCACAAACTACAAGCCTGTAAATAAAAAAATAAAGAAAAATAAGATTGATCTAATATCCTACCTACATTTACTGATGCCCATTCACAGTATAAAATTTCAAGTGCCATCCCTCAGAGCCACCATACTTGCATCCTCACCTTGAAAAGTCAACACATGGTCTTAATTCAACTATCATAACTGCAAACAATTAACGTAAGGCTAGTTTAACCCCAGAAATTAAGCTGCACGGAGTTGTATGCTCATGACTAATTAAATCACTATAAAACTGTAAAGCAGGAAACATATATCCTAAAATCCTCTATGCGCCCCACTGGCGGAATGTTTTGGCCAAAACCCAGGGTTTTACACTAGGCTTTACAGCCAGCAGCCAGGCTCAGAGAGGAACTGAGGATGTGGCTTCACGTTACACTGGATTCTCAGCTGGCTGAGGGCTGCTCCCAGAGGCACGTCCCGCTCCTACCTGCTCTGCGTCACACATCACCTCCCTGCCCCTCTTGCCAGATCGGGAGATAGAATTGGTTCAGTGAGCTGAGCTGACAAACCAGGGGAGGCGAGGGGAGGGGGAGAGGGATAGCTGGGTTTTCTGACAGATCAGGTCACCAAACCAATTAATCCCAAGGTCACTCTAATTACTTTAAAGTACACCACAAATACAGGAAGTAACACTCGTTTCAACAGCTATATACAGTTACATTTCACAAGGCAAAATGTAAAGCTGCACCCTGAAAGCACAAATCAGTGGTAAAATTAAAGATTATGGCTTAGATCTGGAGTTTGCTTTCAGCAGGTAGCAGTGCAAGAACTGCACACTCTGTTTTCTGGGAAATCTCCTTTTACTACTTAGCTGTTGGTAACAGTAACACATTCATTGTGTTTCACTGTGAAGACAGTCACAGAGAAGAGAATTTGTTCCTCTACTCTTTCAAAACTGGCTAACATCTTAAAATCTTGGTCCCATCCTTTTTACACACTGATTTTTGCTGTCTGTCCTGCCACACTTGCTGTCCATCTTCCCCTCTTATTCATCCATATTTTTTCACCTTTTGATACTATATACACTACACAGGTTCCAAAACCTTTTCCAAACAACCCTACTTCTTTTCTGTCCTCCTAACAGAGCTGTGTAACATCACCACCTCGGCAGGAAAAGCAATTCCCCCTGAGAAGTGCTGCTGGACAGAAAGTATGTGTAGTCAGAGGAGAGGGCACAGCAACCCTGCCACCAGCAGCCTGGATTTAGTCTGGGTCATACTTACCAGGAAACAGCACTCAAAAATACTGCTAGTCTCTTTGCTCTACTTCTGTGCTGCCCCAGTTCCTGGTTTTGAGCTATATTCTTAAGTTCATCTTTGATGGAAGTGAGTCACTAAAAGACCAAAAAAAATATTAAATCAGCACATTTGATAGAAGGATTTTTCCTCGTTGTCCTGCTTAAAACTTTCCAATTCCTTGATTCATGCATTAACAAGAATCATCTCTACACACAAATGCAAAGATTTGTTAGCATTTTGGTTTATTGCTGTTTTGTCAATTTTTGTGGAATAGGAAAAAAAAAAAAACCTGGCTAGAAGATGCCAGTGAATCCCACATTCTCCCATGCAGATATACAGAAATTTTCAGCTGTCATCGTAAGGATTTCTCTCTCCTTCTTAACCTATCCTTCAGCAGTAATATTCTACCTGTTCTCCTATCTATTCTGGATATTCAGATAGAAAATTATCTGAGTGGGAGTTAGCTTGCTCTTCTCAAAGAGGATGACAAAGACTTGTTACTAAAAAGCATCTGTGCCTGTTCCATTATTAAAGGTCATTTTCTTCCAGTGGGCTCTCACAGAGAACACATTTTACCCTCTTGGCTTTGATACTCTGCAACCAGCAGAGTATCATACATCATACACATCCATGTAGGTGCTCAGGACTCCATATACTGTGAGAAGCCCAACCACAGAAGATAATACCTACCATGTGTAATCCAAAATACAAGCCTCTGATATTTCTGAAGCAGCTGATTATAGCTTGAGACATGTACAAATAATAATAAAAAAAAGGCAAGCAAATCCCCTGCGTAGCACTATGACTATCTGTACCTCCCATAGCTGCCTGATATCCCTGCACCGTTGATTATTCTTTAAACCACTGTTTTAAGGCAAGTCATTAAAAGCATTCTCTCTCTTTAGATGTATAAACAGAACAAAGTGACTTAAAACCTCACCCACTCCATTTTCTAATCATTTTTCAAGAGCATTGCATCTAGTCCAAATGCACAGAAGAAATTCTAGCCCATTAACATCCATCAGCTAACAGAAGGGTAATGAATTCATCAATACTGCTAAAATGCGTGGGTACAGTATCATGCTGAATCATTTAGCAACTACATTTGCAGCAAGAAGAGCTCAAACAACCTGCCTTACACTGCCAGCAACCATCCTCCTGAAAGAGGAAAAAAATGAATGTATTAAGATCACCCTCAATTTTGTTATCCCTCTTGACAAGGTTGGTAGTGTGTGTCTCTACACACCAGTATTTCCATCCCAATCAAATCCCTTCTGGTGTTGCTCCCCTCTGGACATCAGCTCCCTCAGCCAAGCCACCTGCACACTTGCAAGAAGCTTTCATTACTCACTGTTCTGCAAACGACCTTAAGGACCTGGCTTTTCCCTGCTCATTATCATCCAGGTCAAATAAAGTAAATTTTAAATCGAGTTTTCAATTTGCAACGGAAAAAAAAAAAATAACCAATGGAACCCCCCACATGTTTTTCCCTCAACACCGGGCTACTGCAATTGCCACAGTGCCAGAGACCTGACTTTGATTTTTCCTTTGCTATCTATTTACAAAGCTATGGAGGGACTATCTTCCTCCTCCAGCAAGGAGTTTTCCTAACAGTGAAAAGTTCTAAATATGAGAAAAGTTGAAAATGACCCAAAATCAGTCAGTGTTAAGAGAAAACACATTATGAACTAACATGAAACCAAAAAAGCCCACACCTGTGGCTGCAACTACAGACAGAGTACCATGGGGTAAAATAGGAGGGACTAAACCCTCTTCATGGAGGATTAATACCATTGTACTCCATAAAGTACATAAGTTATTGTTCTCATAACAGCACAAAGGTATTTATTCTCAAAAAAAAAAAATTAAAAAAACCCAGACTTAATAACATAAAGAAATAAAATTATCCTTAGATTAGAAAGTACTCTGCTTGTTTTGCCCTGTTTGGGGATGCCAAGTCTGGTCTTCTCTGCCTCGCTGGAGGTTTTAAAATGATAGTAAGTAAACTGCACTTTTGTTTACACTTTCAGTTATAATGGTGTCTAGTCTAATTAAGTCCAAGAATAAAAAGGTTTTTGTTAAGGTAGCCTTTATAAACCAAGTACAATTAATTCATCTCTCAATACCTTAGCTTCCTTAACATAGATAATGTCTTAGAATACATACACTCACACATGTGTCTACGTATCCTTAACTCCCACGGCTTAATTCAATTAATACTATTAAATCTTTAATGCTTAGCTTCAAAGGCTTTTTTTAATTTTTAATAGCTCTCATAGGTTAGCACGAATGTTTTAAGTCTTTCTACTATATTTTAAATAAACTACTTCTTTTTTTTTCTCTCCTCACTTTGATGTTTGCCTTCCTGACAATCCTATACTCTGAAGCTGCTGGAACTTTGTTTTCTGCGAAATGATGACATTACAAACGCAGAAAGATATGTTAATCACTGAGCTGTAATCAGGGATTTTTTTTTCCTCTCACCTGCCCTCTGGGCTGGGAGTTGGCAACAGAACCACTTTAATCAAAACAATGTAGAAACCCATGAGGAGAGAGGATGCAACCAGAAGGGAGGGGGCTCTTATTTGCATCTGTTTAGCATGTAAGCAGCAGGCGGGGCTTCATTCTCTTCTACTCAGGTTTCCCATGAAAGGAGAAAATGCAAAAGTCACCATATTTTATTAAAATAGGAGTTATGACAAAAGACTACTCCTGTTTCAGAGAAGCACAAGCCTTACGGCATTTAAAGACGCATCTGTTTCACAAGTCTTGAATGCTCTTTAACTGTAAAGGTTTGAGCTTTGCCTCTACCCATGGCATTGCCATTATAGATTTGATCAGCTAAAGCTCTGGTTTATATATACATGCATCTACACAGACACACACACATAACTTACCAGTCCTGCTACTGGGTGAAAGTTCCACTGAGAGCACCTTGTGCCAATACCAAGGAAACTAATACCAGTGGGTTTCTCCCCTTCTCTTACTCTCATGGTCTTCACACACCTACCCACCTTCCACTGCTCAATTTCTCAACTTGTGAGACAAAAGAAATAAAGATTTGAAGGCATATTTCAGGCCTTTCTATAAAGCATAAACTGAGAAAAGACAAAAGGAGAGGAGGGGAGAGAACAAGCACAGACTTTCCTTCTCCTTTAAAGTCTATTTTTCTTCTTATTAAGAAAATTGAATCCATTCTTAAAATAAAATTAAAAATCACTATTTCTAGGGACAGGAAAAGGCACTATAGTATCATATACACTATCCAACCTGATTAAAAAAATTAAAAATCTGGCTCTGTCCCAAGGCATCCAGACTCCAGACACAATTTTGTGCCGACACGCACATAAAAATATTTCTGTATTCAGGATGTTCCAGCACGTTTCTTGCATTTACACCTGGAAAGCTAACAGCACTCAGAAACAACATGCCTGTTGGTCATCAACTCTTAAGTCCCAGATCCGCCCCCACGTTCAAAGTGAAGTATGCATGTACATATTTTGCTTGATCCAGACCACAAAGTGCAGAACAGAAAGCCCTTCATAAAGCATATTCAAACGAGTATAATGAAAATAGATGACAAAACTATCCTGCTGTTCTTCACCTCTTCAACATTTCAGCAGCCTGCAACAGCAGAATTCCGAGCCCTCCCCAGTATCACACATCTTCAATTCTAGAACACGTTCAGTCTTCTGAAGCCATGTAAATACTCTTTGTGAGGCATCATATGCTTGTATTATTGTGAAATTAAATATATGCAGACACTATTAGTTGGCAGATAGACACCAAAATGTCAATTATACCATTCAGTGTGCTTAAATCAGCAGGATAGGCAAAAGGAGATTATTCACTAGGTAGTCAAACGTAAAAAAAAGCCAGACATTTCAGTCTGTCTCAGTGTTTCACAAAGGGTCAGCGATTTGTAAATTTTAAATGCAACACTTAAGCAGTTTTGCAGACTAAAAAAAAACCCCTTCACATCCTTTGATGATATACCTCAGTGCTTCTCTGCAATGAAATATTTTAAAAGTGATTTTGCTGCCACACAAGCTTTTATACTTCAGTTTCTCTAAAATTTAAGAATTCTGAAAGTCAAGTAAAACTAATTATAAACATTTCTGTATTTTACTTCCTTATTAAATCTTCCCAAAACAAGCGGTAAACATATAAACACAAATATCTTTCAAAGGAACCACCCAGGTACCAATCTTTTAAAATCCTGCATAGGCTGCACTATTACAGTCCAGTAAGAATTATAGTTTTCCTGTTCTTCTGAGTAGCACGTAGAAATTTCTGCTTTAGAAATATAAATTGTAGAGCTTCTCAAAAACTACCATTACAATATTAAATACTGATTTCTGATCTGCATTTGCATACTTCTCAGAAAAGTACTTGGTGTCACCTATGCCATTTATCGAAAACCATTCCAACAGAGGCATTATCTTCACTTTCTGAGAAACACTCTCCTATATTGGTAGACAAAGTTTAACTTGATGAACTCTGCTCAACAACAGCAGTAAAAAAACAGTAACATTTCCCATCAGTAATAAGCATTCCAAGCCCTTTAGTAAATAAATAAATACATAAAACCAAATCGTGGCAAGAAGTAATCATGAAACTGTGCAATAAGCCAACATAGGCTCAGAATGCAAGTACTTCATTAGATAACAGAAGAGATGCGAGTCTTATGCTTTCAAATGGTCGTTACAGAAAGAGGTTTTTATCAAATGATGAAATACCTGGACAGAGGTATTTTAAAGGTTCACCACATCTTCCCTGGATGGGAATACTGCTGGCAATGCATGATTCAAATCTCCCTCTAGATGGACATTACTAGTCACATTCAAGGAATGTCAAAATATTGTAGGGTGTTTCACTGATTAATTAGCTAACTGAATAATGAAAAACATTAAAGTTCTGTTTTTCAAACAATAATTGAAGTGCTTTTCTTTACATATACCACATGATGGAGTACATTCTACCTGACCATCCATCTGAAAACAGGCAGGCACATCAATATAGTTCAATTTAGAACTGAAGGAAAAGGATTAATTAATGATCTTAAATTTTGGCTTATTTCATAGGCTGGAAACAGTATGCCTTACTGCTGTTGTCACAACCCTCATCCCTGACAAAACAGAGCTGAAAGTTAGTAGAAAGGCAGCAGCAGCAGCAATTGGGTCAACTGATTTGGCTGAAGAAATCCTCGCTATTAAAAGAAGAAGAAAAAAAAAAAAAACAGGAAAATGACAAAACTAAAACGCTGCTTGAGGCCAGTCCACCCAGCTAGGGACACACAACTAGCCACTGGAGAACAGATTTCCTACCTACAAGGAAATATGTTTGAGGGAGTCTTCATGCCTGTGTCTCAGGGGAGGAAGTTACCTTTAAAAATACTTGACGTTCCCTAAGCAATATTAGAACTGTCTGTATCAGTTATTTTAGTTATTTACAAACAAAGATCTTATTTGTGAACTGTACAACCCTTACACCAGTGAGCAATTACTCATGCGATTAGTCCCAATGAAGTCAGAAGAACTGTTTGGGAAAGAAATTGTCTGCCAACCTAAGGGTTGCACAATCAGAAAAAAACCAAACCAAACCAAAACCAAAAACACAGAGGGGGATAAATTGCATCTGACAAAAACTACAATCAAGAAATAGCTGGTGACAGATTGCTATTTAAGTACAAGGAAGTGATTTAAACAGTCAGGAGCAGTTGTAATAAGATTATACGATTCTCTATTAAGATTCTTAAAATGTCTTTGTTCAGGCAAAGCTATGAAGAGACCATTGCCCTTGTAAAGGTTCAGAAACTACTAAATTGATATTAAATCTAGAAATTAATATGATTTCAAAGCGAGTAAAGAAAAAAATGTAAAAGAACATGCCTGGCATCATTAGCACCTTTGTTGTCCATGCTGACACTTGTACTCACTAGCGTGAGTACAACATATGCTGTATCATTTCTTGGTGGCAAAACTCAACCACAGAGAATAGACTCAACAAACAGAAGGAGAGATCTCCCTCTGCTTGGGTTTCTGCCTTTAAATAATGAAAACTAGCCATTTGATTTTAGAAGACATTACATTATGTAAGTGACATCCTCAGAACTGCAGGAAAGTCTCTATAAGGTTATCCTGCAGGGAGATTAAATCAATGTCTGGCTGTTGAATTCCTCTAGAGGAACAGATGTGGCGTTTCAGCCATGACCCCCAGACTCCACCATCTATCTTTAAGGAGTCAATTCTAGAATGACATGGACCACGAGCATAACTAATGCTGCACTGAAAAACAAATCAAGACAAGCGAGTCTTCTGATTTCTATCTTGAAAGATGGACATAAAACATCTCTAGATAAGGTGCCTGGCATGTTTTTAAAACTAATAAGCAGCTTTGAATTTTAAAAAAAAAAAGTTACTTAATTTTAAAATTATTATTCATCAAGTGCTGCACTGTAAGTATAAAATAACAAATGATTCACAGATTAATATTTCACTGCAAGGGATAAGATCAGCAATCTCCATTGAAAAAGAATATCCACCAACAGATTGGGTCTAAAGGTGATCAAATCTGTGCCATAGGAAACATGAATGACCTGACTGGAGAGAGGAACCAGGACTGCTATTCACAGAAACACTAAAGCAGACATATACGTGTGCAAAGTACACGATAATTATGAGGGCAAGAAAGGAGGAGGAGATAGAGAGAAGTCTAAAAGACAAAAAGCAGGTTTGTACCACATCTACAGAAGCAGATTTAATGTAAGCATTCTCCTGCCTGGGTCACCCTCCAGAGCTATTCTACTTCTCATGCCTTGTACATTTAGTATTTATTATACGGTTACATGACAGAAGACTCAGCAACTGCAGACAACATTAATAAAACAGCATTTGGAGGAAAGACAGGAGCAGTCAACAGCGTGGAAGAAAACTGCAGAGGCCTCATGTAAAAATTTCAACTAATTACTTTAGGCAGCTCAGGGAGCTCCACTACTAACAGTGGAAAGAAAATTAATACTTTGAAATAAACTGTCTGCATCAGGACCACAAAACAGACTGAGTTTGAGTTTCTTGAGAACTTTACTCAGCCACCTCCACCATAAAACCTAGATAAGGGGAGCCTCCAACGCAGAGATGTACCCAGTTCTAGGCTGGGACTGGTTTTACCCAGTCACGCTGCTGGAGCCGGCTGCGCTCACGCTGCCAGAGGGGACCTGTTCGTGCCTGAGTTCTCCTCTGCTGCAAACTTGTGTTTCCCCACCTGGAAAGAGCTGGCTTCTGCGAGTCAGGGCACAAGCCAAGGCACAGGCAGCACGAACAGACCGAGTCTGACCTTGAACACAAGCTCAAAGCACTAGTCAGAGGCATTTATGTTAACAGCCCTGGGTGACATGAAAACAGATATACATACCATTAACAATTAACACAGTACAGGGCATTGGTTCTGAGATCAATTTTAAAGTTCAATTTTCACAACAATACCAAAAAAAAAAAGAGAAAAAAAGAAAACCATTTCACTAAACATAGCAATTTAAAGTAATATTTCCATATAAAAACGCACATTAGCAGATTACAAATCAAATTCTGGTAAATATCTCCAGTTGTCGGTGACATTGCAACTCAAAACCACAAAATACTTATTTTCTAATTAGTATGATCATTCATACAAACTCCACTATTGATATTTACACACATTTAACCTCTTGTGGTAACTCTGAACATACAAAATACAGTTTGAAGGAACTCAATCTCAGTAGTTTAAGCTACTCTCTCATTAAAAACTGCCTACAACCTCCCATAACCCACAAAACACACCTCAAAACTGTTTGATCCAAGTATTTTGCCTTTATCAATAGTTTTGAGCACTGTCATAAGAACAACCAAATGCCAAATTTGATGGAAACCAGAGACAGAACTGCTATTTGCAAAATAAGCAGTACCAGCTTTTCTGCAGCTTTCTACCCCCTGCACCACTCACTGAGAGGCTCAACTGTGACAACCACCTAGTTCTAGATTTTGAATCTTACACTCTCTGAATTCACTTCTTCTGATATACAAGCATTCTAAATTCCCCTCACTCACCCAGAACAGGAAAGCAATCATGTAACAGCCACCTGAAGTGATTAATTCTGGGCATTTTTATGGTCTACCACTCAGCACATGCCAGTATGCAACCAAACTGAAGTACACCAATGCTAGCAGACCTACAATTAGACCTAGCAGGTTTTATTCTGGAGGACAGCATACATGTTGTTCTCTTCCATGGTGTCTCAAGCCTTCTTAATGAGCAGCCAGGCTACTGAAATACACAAAAAACCCCGCTGTTCTTTGAAGCACTTAAGGCAGCAGGATACTAGTACATTTCAATACTTTCCCTACACAGATCAGAGCGAGACAAAGTGAAAAAAAGAACACTACAGACGTTCACACAAACCAGGCACCTTTCATTTTCTATTAGCCAGATCCCAAGGGACAATTTAGTACTCTGCAAATATGGCACTGGAAGACTGGGAAGCTGCTTCCTGAGTACCAGTCATTAAATAAAGATTTTAGAATAACTTATATTCTTCTAGACCAGGTAAAACCAATAGTCATTTCCCCATCCTACGTATGAGACCTAAGAAAAGCAAGATCATAAATATCTTAACTACTCTGTAATGTAATTCTATCAAAACAGATTATCATTTAATGATTTCTCTCTCAAAAAAAAACCCAAAAAACCAAAACACCAATTTCTGTATCAAGGAAGACTATCAGCATTTTTATGAAGTAACAAATTAGGCCTTTGGCATCTCACAGCAGTGATCCAAGATTTGAGGCTTTTTAAAAGCTCCAAGTTTTTAAGCAATCAAATGGCTGACAGCTGGAACAAAATTAGCATGATTAACCAGTTATGTAAATAATGATGCGGTCAGTACAAGCTGAATTCATTTATGCACATTGCATTATACAGCACTGCTTGCACTGGACATCAGATGTTTGTCAACTATTCATTAAAAATGACTGTAAGAGTAATAGACACGAGAAACAACATGAACATTATCAACCCGACTACCCAACAGCCAGGTCTTGGGCACCTCTTCTCCTATTAGGACAGGACTAATAGGTAACCCACAGATAGAATCATAGAATCATAGAATGGTTAGAGTTGGAAGGGACCTTAAAGATCATCAAGTTCCAACCCCCCTGCCATGGGCAGGGACACCTCTCCCTAGAGCAGGTTGCTCAAAGCCCCATCCAACCTGGCCTTAAACACTTCCAGGGATGGGGCATCCACAACTTCCCTGGGCAACCTGTTCCAGTGCCTCACCACCCTCACAGTAAAGATAGGACTTTTCTTGCCCAAATATTATCCAACACTATTTAACTCCTACCGAGGGAACAGCTCTGTCATTTTTTTCCTAAAATGAGAGGTCCATCCTGTTAGTATCTCATTATATTTCATTTCTTAAGGGCAGATACCAGCTTTCATTTATCAGCACACGTGAAAATCAAGCTACTGGGCAGGAGAACCATTGTCACAGCAGGATGACGTCACATAGTTACCTTATGGCATCAAGGAAGTTCCAATCAGCACCCCTAAGACAAACTTCCTGAAGTTTAACTCGCAGTAAATTCAGCCTTATCGGAATTCGTCTTGAGGAATGCATACTCATGGTTAATTTGTACTTGATAATTTTTGATAACATAGTTAAATATTTAATATACGGGAAATTATCTCTGAAAGTCTATCTAGCTAGTTTATCATTACCTCCAGTTCATAAAAGAAAATTTATCAAAAGTTTTGATTCTTTACAATAAAACATTATATATGAGTTTGTTGGAAAATAATGTATCTGAGAATCAGCCAAGACAAACATATTTAGAGGTACTTCCTAAATAGGCTATATTTTGCTAAAGATATCATTACCATATATTCATATTTTTTAATCAAAACTCATTCTAACATCCCCTATTTTACATTCTAACAATCCAATTTTCTGTGACCTTGTCTCGCACAAAACACAGCAGCACAGTGGAATTATGCAAGAGTGCCGTATTACCATAAAACATGTATTCCAGTGGAGAGAATAATAAAACTTAATCTTGTGGCCTGATTTGCATTTTGAACTCCTACAGCCAGCCTCTACAGTCCGTAACATTCGCAACACACCTTAACAACCTGAACAAGTATTTTAGGCCTCCTGTTGAAAATGGATGTGTATGGAAATCACTCAGGATGTTTTCTTAGTAGATTAAGAAAAAGAAACATGTCCAATTGATATAAATTTAAAATACGACTTAGTTTTTCAGACCATTAATGATGACCATACTTAAGAAAGGGGAAGGGAGAAGCCTTACATATCCCTTGGTCAAATAAAATTGAGACCAAACGGCATCAATATGGCTTTAAAATAGGAAACTTCCATTGTGGGTAACCTGTGATAACTCCTTCTTCAACAGAACAACGATAATCCTTAATATAATGCAGCACACCGATTACCCAAGACCAATCTGTAGCACATACTGCAGCTAAAGATCGAAAAACGCATATATTAAAAAAAGAAACCATTAAAAAAAATCACTAAAAGCGCTACTACACATCTTACACGACTGTGCTGGTGGAAAAAGAGAATAAATCCCACACTGCCACGATGAAGGTTAATAAGGCAGAGGCGAGCTGACGGACACCGCGGACCGAAGGCCTCCGGGGACCCCCCCGCCAGGCCAGGCCAGGCCGCCATCCCCCCCCTCCCAAAACCGAGCCCCGGCGGCTTCCAGGGAGGCGGCGGGCCCCATCGCCCGGCACGGGAAGAATCCAGGCCCAAACTTTCGGCCGGCCCCCGCACCCCGAAAGCCGAAGGGCGATGGTGTTACCCCCCACTCCCCGCCCCGGCCCGGCGGGTCCCCGCTCCCGCCGCCGGGCTGCCATGATGGGCAGTAACTGTTGCTGCCCATCCCACGGAGACAACAAAGGCCCCCCCGGCCCCCCGCCGGCCCTCAGCCACCGCCCCAGCCCCGCACCAGGCCGCCAGGTCCGCTCCTTCCCCACAGGGAGCCTCCGGGGTAGGGGGAGGCCTTCCTGCACCCACCCCGCATCCCCACTCCTGAGGGGAAAGGCGGAGGGGGTGAGGGGGGAAGGCTTTTCCGCCACCGTTCGTCCATCCGTCCCCTACTTTCCGCANTGGAATGGCGGCCGCGGCTCGGTGGGAGCCCGGCAACGCTCAGGGGGCGGCTGTGTCCCCTCCCGCCTTCACGGCTGGGCCCAATCTCTTCACAGCCGGACCTGAGGAGGGTTAGGCGCAGTTACCCGTGGGGGAATAAAGCAGAATCAGCGAGCCAGTCCCTACTCAGGCCCGTTGGTACATATAATGGAAATAAATGGTTTGGGGAAGCCAAGGGGAGCCCCCTTCTCAATCTCCTCTCCAAGGGGAGACTGCTGTCCTGGAGGGGAAGCAAAAAAGGAGGGCCCTTGGTGGGCTACCAGGCCCCAAAGCAGCCTCCCTCACCTCACACTGTGCCGTTACTGCACCATTCCCCCTCACACCAAAGACGCCGATGCAAAATAACAGAATATATGGATGGGGAGACACTTCTGGTGACCACACCCGCTGATCTTCTAGAAGGGGAACTCTGTGGAGACATGGGGGCATGAACTCCTTCGGAGGAGCTGGGCGGGTGGGAGCACACGTCCTTCCCCTCCGGGGATGGTGACTAAACCCGTGTCCGGCCTTGCAGGTTGGAGGAGGCTCGTGGTCTCATTGTCATCCTCCCTGAGTATATTCCCATCGTAAAAAGCCTAGGACAATTCAAGGAAACGGGACGTGGCTGGTGGGGAGACAGCCGGGGTTGGTGCAGGTCAGGGGAGAAGCTGGCTCGCAGCGCGCGGCTCGCGTTACAGCTGGCACCGGGTAGTGCTACTGGTCATTTAAAACCCAAATTCCTGAGGAATCTTGCCTTACTGAAGCGTAACAAAACAAAGGAAACTCGGAGCAAAATCCAGTTTGTAAGATGCTGCTTTTCAAGTGAAAGGAAGGTCAGGCTGAGTGCTGCAAACTTCACGGCCCGGCCCTTTCTCCTGTGGAGTCAGTAGCAAAATTCCCGCTGACCTCAATAGGAGACGGATTGAGGTTGAAACACAGAAGAACAGGGACTGCGGTAAAACACCAAGCAAGCTGCATTAAAAGCAACTTGTTTAAAAATGCTGCAAGTTCAAATGCTTTGAATACCATCTGGTAGCTGGGAAGCCAAGTCTCCGGCCGCTAGCTGCGATGCTGGCTTAGCTGTTAACCTTGAGCTAGGAAGAATTAAATTCTGGGGGGAAAAAATAAAGGATCGGAACGCATCTGACACTATCAGCAGGAGCTGAAAGAATACTTCCCTCTTTTCTTCTTTAGAAGAGAACAGCAATGATGGAAACCTAATGTTTCTGCGCACGTTCATTAATCCTAATGATTAGGTGCTGACAGCTCTAAAGAACAAGAAGAAAGCTCTTGTGTAAAATAAAATGGAAGAACAAGATTGTTCCTGCTGCCTTCTCTCCTGCCTGCCTGCTTTCCAAGTCTGGGCAGACAACTCTCCAAAGCAGAAGGCGGCTTCCTCTCCGTTCCCAGCTCCATCCCAGGTGTCTCCGTCTACAGCATAAAGTGTATGGATCAACAAACCCAGCAAAGAGCTCCTGCAGCTGGCATGCCTGTGTCAACAAAACTGTATTTCCTATCAACCAGATCAAGCTACTTAGTGCAAGCAAAACAAGCCAGCCGAGTAAAATTACACATTTTTTATTACACCCATATTAATGCCTTAACTCGCAGTGTTGCTGTGTTACTGGTCTGATCGATACAGCTGCACCAGCAGAGATCTGCCCAGGCTGCAAAGGGATGATCACATCTGGTGGTCCCCTGAGGACATCCCCAGTGAGAGGGGACTTGTGGCAGTGGATCTCTGGCCCTTGTTTCATATGAGCAACAGCAGGTCACCGCTGTTTATACTGCAATTTTAAATCCAGGAGCTAATGTAGAAAATTTCCCACCCAGCACTGCCCCATCCCTCTTTCCAGCCAGCTGTACCACACCTTGGATGTTGACCCGAGCCACTCTATCAAATCGTTCCCAGCCCACAACATTTCAGCTGCGTTGGCAGAGCCACAGTTCAAGGCCATTGTTTGCAGTAGGAGTTCAGCACCAGAAGCCAATAGCCCTGGCACCTCCCTGGGAACCGTGGAGAAGGCAGATGGTGGCAATGAATCCAGCAAGTGGGAGTAGAGGGGCTGTTGCATGGCAGGGAGCAGGAGGAGGACGAGCAGCGCTGCAGTGCCATGTCTGGTATGCAAGAGACTCTCCTGGCAAAGACAAGGCAGACACAGCCTCCCCCGGCTCTGCCCGGCCACAGCTGCCCTCCCAACTAACCTAGTGAAGAGCGGCTGCCAGGAAGCCACAGGAGGGCCTGTTCCACAGCCATGATGTGAATATCGCCCACACAGCAACTACCGCCACACGGGGCTGAGCACACCACTAATTAGCTAATGAGTTTGTTCCAAATGTCTGGCCACGGTGTGAGTGACAACAGGAACAGCACTTGAAAAGCACCAAACAATGACAAGTACATTTGTCTCTTCTCGCTGACCCCAGCCCCGCATTAACAAATAGGTCACAAACAACAGTGCTTTACAGTGATCTAATCCTCCAGCCATATGTCGGCTGACCGAAAAAATACAGGGGGAAAAAAAGCTGCACAGAGAACACCAAAAGGCCCTGCGAAATTTCTAAGGAAAACTTGATAAATATATCCCTGCAGTTTGAAATTTGATTTCCTCACTCTATTGTTCCTCATTTCCTGAGAGCTGGCTTGGTGGATCACATTTTCTGCTTCTGTCTCCAGTGCTTGTAACCAAACAAGCCTGAATCTCATTACCCTGATGCATGGCTGTAGCTGTACGCAATCCGATCTCTAAATCACAGTCATTTTTGCTCCATTACCGGTTTTCCTTCCCACTCCTAACCTATAGGTCTTCAAAGGAATCAATTCAAAAATAGAGACTAGCATCATCTAATGAAGGTGTATTTAATGTTCAGCACTTAAGTCCATATTAAGTAGCCAAGTAAGAACCTGCCTTGTGTCTCAGGAGGTTGGGCACCCTCCCCAGTGGGAGCTCTCCCTGGGAAGCCACATGCTTCCATATGGGCTAAATGGGGACTTAGGTCCTTGAGTGCCCAATTTTGGAAATCTGCTAATTACATGAGAATCTGGGCAAAGGCAATCATTATTGTCCTCAGAGCCAAAGCAGTGAGACATTTCTCAACAAGCACAGGCCCGCTTCTGAATTTTCTGAGCCATCTGCGTGTTGCTGACAGTGATACAGAATATATTCAGGTTCATACAACGTGATGTTCACCCCAGGTTATTCCCTCCTGGATTCATGAATATTTCAGTGAAATACACAAAGTCTGAATTACACTCTTGTCTGCTTTGATTAGACACATGGATCCACAGGGTCTGCAGCAGCCCTACCACACATCCAGAATTTGTCTACAAGCCAAGGAGAACCAAAATAAAAGTTTAGTTCCCATCATATTTAATTTGGTTTAAGTTATTTCTTCAAGTGTCCTTAAATAAATGTAGTTACAAGGAACAAAAATCAGAAAGATGGTGAATGGGGGAAGAGTACTGCCCAGTAATCCTGTGCCTGAGTTCAGCTGGAATTGACCCAAGTTTAATCAAAACAGAGCATGCTTACGGCCAGCGTGAGGGTTTTAGTTTCATCCATGATGCAGACAAACTTGTAAAACTGTTTTTCCAATGCAAATGCTCCTTTTGACAAGTTCAAAATTAATACACTTCTAATATGGGCTTTCAAAACAGACCTTTCCTGAACATGCCAGCAAATTCATGAAAAGAGGAGAGAGAATGCAACCCCAGCACATTCTGCATTTCTCGAAATGAATATGCACTGACCGTGCAAGAGGCAGTGACGTTTGAAATGTGCTTTGTTCTAGTAATTACCAAGTGTTGTGTTTCTTTAGAAGTTAGAGCTGTTCTCATCCGTGGGCGCCTTCCACTCATGCCTTTCTCCTTGCTGCTCTGTAGGTGCAGTTTCTCCCTGTGCCACATTGGGAAGCCAAGGCTACTGCATCGCTTACATTAAATCCCACTGAAGCCTTGGGGTGAAATTCCACAACAGTTTTAATGGACCCAAGTCAGAGTGTTGTGGTTCCTGCCCTTCCTCCACCACCCCCAGCCACCCATTCCCATTCCCTCCCTACCACCAACACCAGCTTATACCAGCTGTGGTGAAGACTAATCACTTTTTATGGGGGGAGGGTGACTTCTCAGCCAGTTTAGCTCCCTGAACCAGCTCCCCAGAAGGTCAGATGAACACTAACATCAGCAGAAAGGAGGAGACAGGACTACTGCAGGGCCTCACTGTCCAATGAAGAAGTATTTTTCTTGTTTAATAAGATAAAATCACCACATTTGATCTAAAGACCCTGGCTTTGCCCCCTGTTCCCAGGCTAGGAGCACTCACCCCTTGGGACCGTCTGCGTAGTTTTGAGTAGCAGACTTGGGTCCAGAGTATCTGTGGTGAAGATGTGCTCATATATTGTTACCATCTGGTTCCCCGAAGCAAGTTGCCAAGTCAGAGCTTGTGTTAGAGGACAAGGGTTCCCTTGCAGTTGGTACAGTTTGTACCATCCCTCTTGAGTTCCTCCTTGCCATGATGAGAGGACTTCCTGCCAGGAAGGAGCTGATGGACAACATCACCCATCACAGTTCCTCTTCATCATTCCTGCAGCTACTCAAAGAATGTCACTCAGAGTCTGGCTCTCCCTTTTGCCCCAGGCCCATCCTCAGACCAATCGAGGCTTCATAACAAGAGCAAAACCTCAAGGTGACTTGTGTTGTTGCACAAGGATCTCACACAGCCAGGAATTATCCTCGCTCCTCCCAGCTGTTTCTCACCTGAAGGGAATCCACCCTGTTGAGCTCATGATGAGGAAAGTGTCAGGAGAGCAAGAGGAGCTGTGCTCCTGGCTTTGTAGCATCGTCTGGAAACTGGCGCTTCTCTCCTCCTGGTCAGCTGGGACAGTGACTGAGGCTGGTCCTGTCTGGCTGGAGAGAGACACAAAAGATTTTGTACACTAATTGAACAGGGAGGGGAAAAGTGAAATGTACCTAAAACCAAGCAGCCAACCTGTGGTCACTGCTGTCAGAGGACATGGTACACTCAAGAACAGAGTTTCACATTTAAGCACAAAAATTCAGGGCCCACAGGAAAAGCACCACCTTTCCCAAAAATGCTAAGTGCAGTGATTCATCTACCGCTTACCTGGGGTGAATCAGGGGTACCAAGACTGTAATCAGCACTATCACACTGGTGTGGTGCTCATAGACGCAGAGACTTGGGGCATCATCTGGTCAACAGGAGCCTTCTTCAGAGCATCCAGCAGTAAGCCATGCCTGGCAGCACAGGCTGTCTGGAAAGGCACCTCTGTTTATAACCCTGGGAGCTAAACTATATGGCTACAGTGCATGGCTACAACCGTATTTGTTTAAAAAAAAATAATAAATGAAAACCATAGTATTGCTCTCAGTCACAGTAGCAAGATGGAAACCCTGAAGCAGACCAAGTACTGGAAGACACAGGCTTTTTGAGCTCCATCTCTTTTAAACCAAGGGACTGGTAGCACAGTGCTGCCATGTCCCCAGATTACAGCTGGATGCCCATCACTGATTATCACAGCTGAAAAGCTGGTAGTTTTTCCCCTTTCACAGATGAAAACTGAGGACTGTCTATTCCGTTTGTGTTTGCACAGCACCCAGCCAGTCCCTTAATTACTTGGCCCAATTTCTAGGTTTCCAATTCCCACTTCTGCAAGTGACTTCCTCCGTTCCCAGGCTCACAGATCCAATCACAACTTTCAGATCTGCATTCACAGTCACGACTCTGAGCTTATCACTGCTGCCCCATCACAAAGAGCATCTCATCCTCAACAGGGCTTCCCAGGCGTTTTCATAATGCAAAAAACCTGAACAACAGTGCTGAGCTGTAAATACACGGTCCCCTTCTAATCAACAGGCAGATTAAAAAAATTCACCAGCTGGTGAGAGATTCGTGACAAGCCATCAGGACTCCACCAAGCAAATGAACTGCACAGCACTGTAGGCAAGAACTTCTCAGGAATATGTTCAATTTTAACACTATCTGACCAAGCCACTCCATGGATCAGTCCTGCTGGACACCTGCTCTGTAAGCTTCTCAAAACCATAAGGCTTCCTTGGTTGAAGAAAAAATGGCCATCTTAAACAGCAGCTGGTTTCAGTAGCCATTTGAGCACCTTGGCTAGTCAAACAGGTTATAATTGGCTGCAATTATTACTCCTACGAGCTTCCACATTCTTGTGGACTGAATGAGATGGAGAAATACAGCATTGCTCCCTGACCTTGTGAACATGAGAGGAAGTCAAAGGGATCTGTTCCCTTCTGATCTTCAGAAATCAAACATCTCTCTGATCAGAGAAGGTAAAAGGCAAACACCAGTGCTCCTGGGAACTGGCTGTGCACAGCCCAGTTTCTTCTGGGGTACAAACCAAAACGGCCTCAGCCTCAATCAAAAATAACTGAAAAGCAAGTTGCTACGGACAATAAGTTCCCTCCGTCCCTCAAGAAGCCTCTTTTCATGCTCGCACATCACTCAGCGTGTTGGGGGGTGCAAACCGTGGTGCAGCCACAATGGATTTGAGCAATACTGAAAGCAGCCTCTGGTGAGACACATAAACTGAATAACCCAATCAGGACAGGTGAAAGCCAAATAAGCCTGAACTGCCTGATGTATTGAATCCCCCCACCCCCATCTGTCACCGGTGGGCCGGAAGAACAGTTGGTGACACCTGCACAGCGAGGCTTAAAAGTGTTTTACACTCAGCAGGGTCTTAACCACTTGGAAAGGAACGGCTGTGCGATGCAGATGATTTCCTCTGCTGAAGCCACCAATCTGACCCTCAAAAGAAAAGTGACACATGCTTCCTCGCAAACGCCCTGTGGGTCTTGCTCTATTATTCTGCTTGCAGTCCTCCATCACAGGCACGTTGCGAGGAGCAGGTCTGCATCAGCTTTTCCAGCTTGGACTTGGTTATCCAGAGGAAGAGACATGAGGGGAAACTAGTGTTTTCCCTCCAGGCATGGATGGCAAAAGCTCCCGTTTTACTCTGAGATCAGAGCCTGGGGGCAGTAAGGAAACCAGAGCAGCTGTCATTCATGGGTGTCTTTTTCCAGATACATCTTACAGACACAGCTCTGGGTCAGGAGATGCCCAAGCCCCACACTGCTGGGTCCTAGGAGAACACAAAGAAATACATGTCTGCTTACCTATTTCCAGTACTTATCCTCCTGCCTGCACTATGAACCACTACTGGTGTTGGGATTCTGGATTGAACACCTTTGGTTTTAAGCAGGATGGATAGTCTTACCTTCTGACACGCTGGCTCTCAGCTCTCCACTTCAGACCTGCGTATGTATCATCTCTCTTTGAGAGCAGAGGCCAAGTGAAACACTCATGTGCTGTTCTTCAGCTCTCCTTAAAAAGCTGTCACAGACTTCTCCAAAAACCTCCATCTCAATTTGCCTTTCCCCAGACTCTCCGTTAACTGGCATGTTTTATGCCCTCTAGGCTAAAGCCTCTCCTAAGCCTTGTAAGCAGGTGGCAGGTTTTTTAAGCCCTCAGCACCCAGGAATGCTCAGAGCGTGTCCTACACATATAGATTTAAATGTATGCTAAAATGATTTATGGAACCAGTAAGTGTCTCTGCCCTGGGGAGCCAAGAATAGTGCAGCTGCAAACCACTGGAGGCCACACTGCTGATCCCAGCCAAGGAAACAGCAAACGGATATCAGGTGGGGCTGGAGATCTTGAGTTAATCCTCTGGTTTCCAAGAGGGAGAAAATGCAGGTGCCCAGGCTGGAGAGGGGCTGTAGCCATTTCCTGAGCTGGTTTTTGGAGTCTCCCAGGAGTGACTCCAGCCCCTTGTGCCCTGTGCCCTCCATCCTGGCTGCCTCTGCAGGTTGCCCAAATTCCTCCAGCTGTCTCAAAGTGCCTTCTTTTCCTCTACAGCACTGCCAGCAAGGGGAAGAACCAGCCCCACTCTCCTGTATACTGGCCCTCTGCTCTGCCTGATCCACTCAGAGCTGGAGCTTGCCCAAGATCAAACTCTTGCCCTAACTGCTCATCTAATCTTTTAAAAGGAGTCAGGTACCCCATGGTGCCTCCAATCCCATGCTCCCAGGCAAGTCCAGAGAGGCTGAAATCCCAGTCCCTGCAGGTGGGAGGGCCAACAGAGCCATTCAGCAAGATGTACTCAAGAGCCCCCTCCCAAATGCTCCTCCAGCCCAGCAGGACAACATCACGTAACATTAATATGACAAGACAACATGCAGACATAGCACACCACTACATCTTGCTGCCACCTAATCGTTAGCTCCACAAGCTGGTGAGGTGCTCAGACATGCAAAGCCTGTAATGACCACAACTGTCAGCCAGCCACAGCTCCCCAGCAAAACCCACACCCAGTTCCTCTTTCAGCCTGAGAGAAGAGGAGAGGGAAGGAAGGAGGGAAAGAAGAAAATAAACCTGCGTTTCAGATGCTTGCTGCCTGGTCAGCTGAAAGGAATATAAAACACAGATATATAACAGAGTATTTTGATATATATATATTGCAAGTGCATCTGTATGCATGCATGTGCCCACCTACATGGGAAAGGTTTTTACTACCTGGGGTAACATTGCTGCTGTACATCACTCAACCCACAAGCCCTGCTGGAGACACGCTGCAGGGTGAGCTCAACCATGCTCTTCCTTTGCCATCAGCTTCACAGGGAGGTGGCTCAGGTCCCCATTTTCCTGGAGACCCCATGAACTCTTCCATTGAAACAAGCGCTGTGGTTTCCAGCACTGCAGGAAAGTTTCTAAAGAAAGCAGTGCCTCGACTTTCCATTTAAAATGAAGAATTGCCTTGTAGGAGTGCTGCATTTGCTAAGAGAGGCAGAAAACAAGAGCACTCATCTTGGAGCTATCCCCTGGGCAGCTTTTCTTTAAAACGATCAGGCCAACTTCTGGTCTTATTTACACAGGCAGATATCTGGAGAGACTTCAGTGAAATTACCCTGGATTTCCACAGCTGACATGTCAGAAATCACAACCCAACACAGCCCCAGGGAAGAGTCCGTCAGTTTTATTGTGGCCCCCCCAAAATCTTCGCTCACTCTTTCCTCTTGCCTTGCACAGGCAAAAGCACCACTCAGGAAAACAGCACAAGAAACTGCTGGGCCACCAAAGCAACACCAGCAACTTTATTTAGCGTGGTTTTCTGAAGAAGGGAAGCACTGTGTGGGTAGGGATGGGCAAGGCCATGCGTGTGAATTCCCTCTCATCAACTTTGAGGCTGTTTGCTCATTTCAGACTAAGGTGATGACAAGCGGGTAGATTTCTCACAGCTACTTAATTTCTAAAGATTTCCTGAAGACTCTCCTCCCCAGCTGTTAGAGGTTATACTAAGGAAGAACCACTCAACCCTACATCAGACTTCAGAGAATCCGCACAGACCTGCCACCTCAAGGCTCAGCTCTATAGGAAAATAAAGGCTGTACTGGACACTGCAGCAGCAGAAATAAATCAGAGTGAAAGCAGAGCTGGGGGCTCCGAGGGCCCATGGGGACTCCTGAGTGCATCTCCTCCTTCCCGCAGGAACGGGCAGTGCGGAGCAGCCAGAGCATCCGGGGAATCTGCAGCTGCACCTGCATCCGTCACCGGCTGGACACAGAGGGCTTCAGTGCTCCATCTTCCCTCTGCTTCCTCCCTCTTGTCCTCCCCATCTCTCCCCTGAATAGGCGGCTTCAGGAGGAGCACAGTGCCCGGATTCTCTCAGATTTCACAGCACATCCGGCGCTCCGTGCATTATCCTGGCGGGCCTGGCTCCAGCAGCCTCCCTGCCTCCTCCCTGCTGCCCGGCGCTTTGCCAGCCTGGCTGGGATGCAGCAACACGCACATCCTTACAGCCCTGGGAAGCAGCAGGCGAGGGAGCCTCCTCCCTCCAGCCACTGACCCTCCACCCCAGGCTGTCTCCATCGTTGACTCACACCATCTGCCCTGGCACTGGCCAAAAAACTGCCACGCAGGGATCCTTTTCCACATGCTCGCTCCCCTCTGAACCATGAGCTCAGCCAAAGGGAGCCAAACACGCCATGTCTGTCCCACATCACTGGTGGTCACCCACATCCCTGCCTGAGAAGTGTCTCCCTCAGGATGTGTCCCCCAGGGTGACAAGGAACCTGCCCAAATCAGCCTCCCGCACTCCTCTGACCAGCTTCAACAGGGCCAAGCTGGCCACAGGAGCAGGGTGGGTACGGTGCCGAAGGAGGAACCACAGACGCTCTTACCACACTTAGAGAGGAAGGCATGACGTGAGCTCTGGCTTAATTGGTTATTAATAACTTCTTTGTTAACCAGCCAGCCCTCAGGAGGAACCGAAATTCAGCTGCTTTTCTGGTGGAGAGCTCAACCACCCCTCCTCAAGTGATCATTCACAATTTCTCCCTATGTCCTTTTCTGTTCTCAGTAATCGCAGACCTCCCCAGTGAGTCACAGCGGTGACAGCATGGTCCCCTCACCTACGCACACGTCGCAAGGCTTCTCGGTTGCTTTTTTTTCTTTTTAAATCCTGGAAAAATAACAGATGCTGTTGTTGAGGGGGAGCTTCTCAGAATCTGTTCGAGCACCAGGCTGTGTCTATCTATGACCAAACTCACGGTTCCCCTTAAAACAAGCCCTTTTGGAGCTGCAGAGCTCCCCTGCTCGTGGGTGGTTACTTCTGCCATCTGATGCCTTCTGCTCAGGGTGAGGAACCTTCCTCCATGGCAAACGCTGACCACAAATAGCCTCCACACCCAAAGCCCATACCTCCTTGCCTGATTTCTTTGGAGCTTCCAGTTAAAGGAACCCTTCTGATTTCTCTTCTGTGCAAATTAAAGCAGTGATGTGACCCTTTCAACCTCCATGCTATGCCCACAGCATGCAGTGTCGTGGGCTTCTAGCCCCAACTGTCTGGGCATGGTTCCTGAGGACCCACAAGAGATGGCAGAGAAATCTCCACCCACCAACATGTGCTGCAGCGCCAATCTACCCAGTTAATGTTGGCACAGGGACCTCATTTTCCCTGTAACCCTTATGAGCCACCCAACACAGAGGAAGAAGATTGGATGCCAGATGCCACAACAGTTTCTGACCCCAGAAGCCTCCATCAGACACTTCCAGAGCAACACTCAGGATAAAACATTACTCATACAGCTTAAAGCAGAACTCTCTTGATTGAGATCACCCAACAGGCCCCAGAATTATCCTGAGATATGTCAGTAACCACAGGAGGGTCCAAGGACAGAGGCCAAGGACCAGCATGTCACAGCCATGGAGCACACAACAAGAACTGCTTCCAGCCAGGCACTGAGTGCATGATCCAGGTAGAACTGCACAGCTCAGTCCTCTCCAGGTCACATAGAGGGAAGAACCAACCAGCTGGAGAGAGAAAATCTTACAGACAGAGGGACAATCTACCTCCTGCTCTTGGAGCATCCCAGACTGCCAAGGGTAACAGCAGGCTTTCAGGAGCACCTCCAAGACACACCCACAGTAGCAAACACTTCTACCCTTCTTATCAGATCAAGCCCAGCTAGTGCCCTCCGTTTCCTTTTATAGGGCCCAGGGAGACGAATAGTCTTCAGCCATTGCTGGCCCAGATGATCAACTCATTAACAGTTAGCATTTCTGTAAATGATCCTCACCTGAGCATCCATCACAGCGTGTCCCTGAATCAGAATGGAGGCAGCACCTGGCCCTGGGGCCAGATACCAGCACTGCTCACATCCAACAGCCCAAACCAGAGCCCTAGGGCCCTGTGGGAAATGTTTGGTGTCAGTGTCCCTAAGGCTGCTGCTCATTGTGTCTGGGCTCTGTCTCCTCACCAAAATGGTGTTTGGCACTTTCCCAGGAGGTTAGTCCAAGCTGCACATCCCTTGAGGAAGCTGTTTGATATACCTGCCTCCTCAGTGACCCATTCCTGCAAGTTTGAGGTTGAATTCCACATCTGAGACTTCGCAAATTCTAGTTCTTTTCCAGATTCATCATCAGGCCCAAGCACTGAAAGTGAGGTCCCACCACCAGCCTCCTGCCCTCAGGCTTCCCCTGATGAGCTGTCGAGCACATCCCACCTACACTGTGGGCAAATGGGACCCACTCTGATTTACTAGCCCAGAAACCCTAATATCAGCCTCAACCACCCATGGAGACCTTGAGGAGATGTAGTTCTGTGACTGGAGGCCAGTGATGCCTCAAAGGGCATCTCCTGGTTATGCTGGACTGAGTGTGGCCAGCTGGGTCTGGGTTTGCTGGCTGCCCATTCTGCAAAAGTTTTCCTGTGGGTCCTGTGGGAAGATGAGAGGTCCAGAGGGGTCTGATCCTCCCGGTGCTGGCCATGCTCTGTACTCGGTTACACCAGGGTGTAACAGAACCACAAGCTCCTCCATGGGAGCTGGGTTTTACTGAGTAGAATTACTCACAAGGACAAGTCTGATGCTCAGGGGTTACAAACATGGTCTCTGCTACAGAGGGAAAGTGCTGAGTCTGAAATCCCCTTTACAGGCACTGACGTGGCATTTTCTAACCCAGGATGTTGCTTCCTCTCCATGTGGGGCCTCAACGGGGCACCCACTTCCTCAAGAAGCAGAAGATCCCCACCACATCCTGTGACCAGGCATGGGTCAGAACCAGTCCCCAGCTGACGTGACACCTCTGTGTGGTGCCTGCATCAGCTGTGCAGGCTGCTGGCCCACGTCCCTGGCTTTCCCACTCTGTGCTGGTACAGGGCATTTATTCTGGTCTCCAGAGGCTTGCTGGGGGGGCAGCTGGTGGCCGGTGTGATGGATCACCCGTTCTCCTCCCTTCTTCCCTGACCTTCCCTCCCTCTTCCTCCTCACCACCTCATCTTTCCAGCTCCATCCCCAGCCAAACACAGTTCCAGCAGTGCTCTTTGCTGCTGGGGACAGGCAGACCAGGAGGGGATCAGGTGGCAGAGTTTCTTCTCAGAAAAACTGCCCATGGTGTCACAACAGTCCTTTTCTCTGTGGCTGGCTCTGTGCTGTGTCATCCCATGGGTTTCCTTTTGCAGCAGTGCCGGGCTGTGCCACATTCACGACCTATGGACACAGCGTTGTGTGAAGGGGCAGCATCTGTCCCTCTGCCCGCTCACTGCCACGGGCAAAGCCCCCGGAGCCACCAGGGCCTGCGGTATGAGCCATCTCACGTTGTCCAGCCCTGCCACCATCCAGGTCCAGCCTACAGCCTTCCATGGAGGCGAAGCCAGGCTTGAGACACCCCCAGCTCTCCTGTTCTCACCAAATAGCACCATGGGCCACAGTGCAGCAAGGAGCTGTGGTGGACACTGGCTGGAGAGCCCAGGATCACCTCTTTAACAGAGCTTCCCCGGGCCCACAGAGGAAGGGGAAGAGGCTCCCCTCTCTCCTCTTCCTCCCTCTTGCATGAGGATTTTGCAGCCAGGTAAACACAGGATGTTGATGAAACGGGCGCGGGCTCAGCAGATTGGGCAACTCAGGAGGTGGCAGGAACTCCAGGCAGCTCCCAGCATCTGACACGGAGCCCAGGGGCGGCTGTAGGGAAGGGTGATTCCAGGGCTCACTTCACCCTCTTCTACCTGTTCCCAGGGTCACAAAACTCCCCTGCGTGGTGGACAAGGCAGCGTGGGCTGGTGGTCAAACCCGGGGCAGGATGGGCACCCACCCACCCACTCTTCACCCTCTAGTGAGCCACCACACATCCTTAGCCTTTCGGATCGCCTTGTCAAGCCAAGCTGATGCTCACAGCGTGCAGCACCAAGCACCTTGGTCCAGACTGCAGGCTTTGACACCCAACTGATGGCAACCACGTGGCATCTCCTGGGTCCCTCTGATGGGGACAAGCAGGGCACGGGGAGGGGGCTACAGACCCTCCAGGATCCCACCCTGCCAGGTATCATCAGCTCAGCACCCACTGCTCATGGCTGGCACTGCAGGGACAGGCTCTTTCCTGCTCCGGTACAGCATGTGCTGTACAAAATATGGGTTATTGACAAGGCACAAGAGGGAGAGTGGGGGGAAAAAGCCCAACAACTTTGTTTTGATTCTCCTTGGATGTCTCAGACCAGTGGTTAGTCAGCCCTTGGCTCCCAGACTTGCAGGGCTCTGTAGTATAGTCTCATGGCTGGCAGCTGGGCATCAAGGGGGTCCCAGGCTTCTTCCGAGGACATCCATGAGCATGGGATGGGGAGGGGCGGATTTGGGGCTGCTCGGGAGCAGGCAAAAGCACTTTCCCAGGGAATAAAGTAGGTAGAGGACAGGAAGTGACAGGCATCTCCAGTTTTGCAGTATCAGGATGGGCCCTTCGAGGGGTTCCCTGGAGGCAGCACGGTGCTGCACAGGTACCAACCACCACGCTGGGCTCTGCTTTTCCCCTGGGATCAGGGCACCCCATCCTGCTTCATGGCAGTGAGTTGGGATGGGACACCCAGAAACCAGCTGAATGCAGGAGTGTTTGGCTCCCAACCCAGAAATGGGTTTGCAAACTGCTCTGGCCTCCAGCCCAACTATCTCCTGGTGTGTAGGTGCTGCTGTCACCCCCACAGTGACCACTTACAGTTGGCCACCAGCCGGGGACAGCAAGCCACCAGTGACTGGGCCGTGGTGGAGCCACTGGTGAGCAGAAGGGATGCAGCCGCTGGGCAGGGCAGCAGGGAGGAGCCAGGCAAGGGAAGGGGGGATGAGAAGTAGGATGTGGTGTTGGAGATGGCCGGAGAGGGATGCCAAAGGGACTGCCGGCATGTGGCACTGTCCCCAGTGTCCCCCGTGTCCCCCTGGATACTGCTGCCATCTGCTGGCAGGACCCAATCCTGCTCCAGTCCTGAGTACGGCCACTGCGCCAAGGCCTGGGGACCCCGCTGGGACGCCACTGTCTTGCTCCCTGCTGCCTGGCACACAGGGCAGTGTCACCATGCTCGGCTCTGAACCAGACACCCCAAAGTGTTCCCCCCTTTTCCCTCCCCTCAAGCCTCTCTGCTGTCAGCCCAGGGGTGCTGGACCTCAAAACTGCTTATGGTGTCCATCCAAGTCATGGCAGGTTGTCACCCCACGCTAACCTGCTCCCTGGACTGCAGATTTCTCCCATGCCAACCCCTTCCCAGTGCTCAGACACCTCCGTGCCCAGCTCACCCGCCACCACCGCCTTTTTGCATGTTCTTTGCAAGCAGGACCCAACATCATCCAGTTTGTGTTGGTGGGTGCGAGAACAGGATCTGGCCCCTTGGCCAGCAGCAAGCTTAAAGCAGCAGGTTTCTCCAGGGATCATCCGGCTCCACTTTTCCAAAAGGCTGCCAAGCAGCAGAGGAAGCTCACCCCAAGATAGCCATCTTCCCGCTGCACTCCTGTCCCCTGGGTTCCACCAGGCTGCAGAGATTTGCTGAGTCCCATCCTCCTCGTGACAGGCGTGCACATTCCGAGCCTATTCCCACGGCCCCCTCTGCCCTCCCCAGCATTCCCAGCCTTTCCGCTTCCCCTGGGAGCAGCGGGTCCTGGGGCTGTGCTGGGGATAACTGTTGGGAAGTGGAACGTTGTTGGGTGTGGGGACATCCAGGGCCACCCTGCGCATCCCTCGCCTTTCTCCATGGGCACCAAGACCCTGAAAATGGCCTCAGTGGGGTGTTACATGGTGTTTGCTCTTCAGATACGCTTGGGAAGTGGGGTTAGGGTTTGGAGGTGGAGGATGACCAAGGCAGCGTCCCCCACAGTGGGCTTTTGAGCGCTCCAGCTCGTCCTTTCCTGGGGCAGATGGCAGCGGCGTCCTGCTCCTCGCTGGAAAACGCCCAAGTCCATGGGCAGGGATTGAGCTGCAGCTGTCCCTGCTTTAATTCCTCGCAGCGAAGCAAAACCAGTATCCGGCGGATTTTCTGTGTGCTCCAAGCCACGGCCCACACACGCGATGAGAAGGCTGCACGGCATTGGGGACCTTCCCATTGGGAACCATGCCCTGTGTGCAAACCCTGCAGATTTAGTGCCCCATGTCCACAAGAGCTGCAGGAACTTGTTTAGGTCTAAAAGGGTGGGTTTTTTCTCTAGCCCTGAAAAAAAAACAAAACAAAAAAGAACAACAACAACAAAAAAAAAAAAGATGGAAAAAATCAACACCCAAAGGGCTGTGACCCAAAAATTGGGTAACAGCTATGCTGAAACCTTGCTGGTAGGAGCTGGGACCTGGCAAGTGGCTTTTGATTTCCAAAGAAATCAGGTGTGTGCATCCACCCCGCCTCCCTGCGCCTCTGCCCAGCCCACCCTCCCTGTGAGTTATTTCTGCTGAAACGACCATTCCCTCCAAGCCACCTTTGAAAGGCTGTGCCAGGAGCTCAACCTTTACAAGCCATCAGAGACTGCCCCATCAGCACACCTGACCCACCAGCCACCCTCTCCAGGCACGCTTCACCCACATCCTCAACCTGTGTGTCCATGCCGTCACCACCCTGCTCCCTGCTTCCTCCCAAAACCCCATGGCGGCCTTATGTCATAGAGGTGACCACCAGCTGATGGCTCCTTGGCATCCAGACTGACTGGCACATCTCTTGCCCCACTACACCTCCCAGCACATCTGGGCAGCTGTGCCCAGCAGCAGCATCCTGCGTGGTGGTGCTCACCGTTTCGCACCGGCAGCTCGCTGACATCAGCACGGCTTCCTGCCCGCCAGCACCGCTGTGCCGTGCTCTCACCCCATACCCACACAGCCCCACAGCCGTGGGGCAGCGAGGCCCAGGCAGCCCCGTGCCCCTGGCACAGCGAGAGCCCCTGGGACCCCTGGCCACCACCATCGCCCGGTGACAGACAGCGCCATGGAGTCGGTGGCTCTATACAGCTTCCAGGCAACCGAGAAGGATGAGCTGCCCTTTCAGAAAGGGGACACCCTCAAGGTATGGGGGAGCTGGGGGGTCACCAGTTATGGGGATCACCAGCCGTGGGGATCACCAGCCATAGGGAGGTTAGGTGTTGCTGCTTTGGGGGGCAGAGTCAGCACATGGCATGGGGTGACACTGTCATTTTCATTGCCCCTGGCTTTTTTTTGCCTCTTTGGGGCTTTCTTGGGGGGGAGAAGGAGCCATCTTTGAGGTTTTTGAGGTGTGGAGCAGCATCCCCAGCAGTGATTGGATTCCACTGGTCTGTGCTACCAGCCATATCTCCAGAGAGGTCTCAGCTGTAATGAGGCACATGAGGAACGGGTCAGTGCCACCACTGTGCTCTGCAGCAGCCTCCTGGGGCTGGAACACATTTTCCCTGCCCCGCAGAGACATCGGGAACCACAGGGATGTGGCAGGAGGGAGCAATTTGTGCCCAAATTCTCACCGAGGCTCTGGCATCAGGATGGGCTCTCAGATGCCACCCTGGCGTCCCAAAAAGCTTTGGGGGGACTCAAAACTGGGGGGCTGCCACCCAGCAATGGGCACAAGGGCAACCTGCCACAGTGCCTGTCCAGTTGCCGTTCCCTGCGGGGCTGATGCTGAGATGCTGGCAACTCCTCTCAGACCCCTGGCACCCAGCAGTGTCCCCATCCCACCCAGTGGGTGCTGGCTGCTGCCCTGCGGAGGACAAGGGCATGGCCTGGCTGTAACCCAGAGCCCCAAACTCGTGGTGCCTGTCTCTGGTGTGTTTTCCCCGCGGCCCCGGTGACGTGCCCCGGGGTTTCGGATCCTGTTTGCACAGCTGTGCCGGCCCCCGGGCCCCTGCGTGGGAGGCTGGAAAATGGTGTTGCGCGGAAGCGAGTGTCAGCACCCCTGCTCGCACCGGGGCGCTTCCTCCCACAGAGAAACCCATCTGCCACCTCCCCGGAGGGACACAGAGGTCTGGCTGCCACCTTGGCTCTTCCAGAGACAGATTTTACGTGCTTCCCTGGCTGGGGGTGTGGGGCACCCCCCAGGTGACCCATGTTGAGTCAGACTGACCATGAGCTGAGGAGGGCTGGGGGGAGCAGCCAGCTCTGTTGCCCCCAAATACCCCCAAACCATGTCACCTTTGTCAGAGCCCCCTTTTCCCCAGGTTTTGGTGGGGGACAAGGGATCTGTGTGTCCCGCTCGACCCCTCTCCCAGGGGGATGGTGACCAGGCTGATGCCTCCGTGCTCCTCTCCCACTTTAGATCCTCAACATGGAAGATGACCAGAACTGGTACAAAGCTGAGTTGTTTGGCTGCGAGGGCTTCGTCCCCAAAAACTACATCAAGGTCAAGCCACACCCGTAAGTACCATCCCACCGCAGGGGGAAGAGGGTTTGAAGCCCCTCTCTTGGGGTAGCACCCACCAGCATCAGGGCGTATGCTCTCCCACCATCCAGGCAGCGATTCCAACAGTGCATCCCAGTTCCCAAAGGTCTGCCACAAGCCAGGGTAGTCCTATGCATGGGGAAACTGTGTCACAGAGTGATGGGGTCTACCTGCAGGGCCAGTCTGCCATTGCCACCTCAGCCAGATGGCACGGGAGGCAGCAGCATGCCCACATACCCCCGACACACAGAAATTCATCCCTCACACTGGGCTGCCCGCTAAATAAATGGTAATTGGGGAACAACGAGGCGTCATGGGATTACGACTGCATTAGACTCAATCCTATTACTGCGTTATTAAAGTCCAGCATAATCCATCCCTGTTTTAACCTGTGTTATATGTATCATTATCCCCTGGTAAATCACATTTAAATGCTGTAGCAAAACCTGCTCGGGGCTGTGGCTGGGGAGCAGGAACGCGTGGGCTCAGGGCAGCCCGGGGCTGATCCCGTTGCCTCTCCGGCTTCAGTTAAGCTGGGATGGGTGAGACGCGGCCTCTTCCACCTGGAGGGATGGCACTGGGAGATACTCTGTGCTAAAGTCCATGGCTGGTCATTCATGGGGCAGTTATAACAGGTGGCAGAGGGTCTCCATGGCCTGAGGATCCCAAATTTAAGGATGCAGCCTTGGCAGGGATGGGAGATGGGGACTCTGCCCCTCCACCTCATTTCGGCAATGCAGGCAGGGAGAGTTTCACCATGGCACAGAGGGTTTTCTGCTCTGCAAACACCCGCCCCCGTAGCACCTGGCAGGGCTGTTCCCATGGGGTGGCCATGGGACACGGGGGTGAGTGGAAGAGACAGGCAGCAAAGTGGAGGAGGGGGCACGTGGTGTGACGAGCCAGGTGACAGGATGCGGTCGTGGCTGTCAGCAACGCTGCACGAGCCCGGCATGGAAGAGGCAGCACGTGGGGACACCTCTGTACCCACAGCACCCTGTGGTCCCTTCCTCTGCAAAAGTGCTGTGATAAATCCGAGTGGGGGGAGAGGGGTGAGGGGGAAGGAAACAGAGTGGGGAGCCCAACGGGGACCCTGCTGCAGCTGGATACTGGGGATCTCTGTGCCTCCATCCTGCGGGGTGGGATGTGGCACTAGAGTGTCCCCTGGTCTCAAGAGGTGCCCACATGGCTGAACCTGGTGCCCCTCGCAGGTGGTATGCAGGCAGGATCTCTCGGCAGCTGGCAGAGGAGCGGCTCCGCAAGTGCAAGCACCTGGGAGCTTTCCTGATCCGTGACAGCGAGAGTTCTCCAGGGGAGTTCTCAGTCTCTGTCAAGTAAGTGGCTTAGGGACACGGAAGGACATGCAGTGGGATGGGCAGGGGTCCTACATAGCCCCCTGCTTTCGGGACCAAGAGCATCAGGCAGCCACCCTCCCCACCATGGTACAGGGCCATTGAGCTGTACTCACCATGCATCCAGGAGCAGCTTCATACCGAGCCTTCCTCCTTCCTCCCCTCTGCAGCCTCGTGCTCTGCCATGGTCCCTGCTCCTGTCAGCTCCCTGCCTGCACCACTGGGCTGCATCGCAGCTTCACCTGGGGTCCCTCACTGGGGTGCCCCTAAATACAGCCATGTAGGTTATGACAGTGCTGGGACCGAGCCACAAGCACAGCCCAGGTGAGACGGTCTGGAGGAAGAAGTTGCCCGGAGCATCCCCAGGAACAAAGAGCCGCAGCATCCTGATGCTGCCGGGCTGATGATTTTGGCACTGGCAGCCAGGACTGTATGAAGGCAGCGTGCCAACGGGCAGAACCTGCCCCAGGTCTCTCACCCCATCGCTGCCCCTTCCCTGCCCAGGGCCAGGGTAGCAGGAGCCAGCCCCAGGCCAGCCAGGCACTTTCTCACGCTGCTAATCTCTAATTAAACGTTTAAGGAGTTTCTTGCCCATAATGAAAGGGAGCCATGTTCTGCCATGCGTCACCAGCGTGGCCAGGTCCCTGCCCATGCCTGGGGACCTGGCACTGGCAGGTCCCTGCCATCCCCATGCCAGCCCCACGGTGCAGACACCTCAGTACAAACCAAGAGGGTGACAGCATGAGGGGCTGGCGAGGAAAACCCCAGCCTGCCATGTCCTCCCATGGCTTGGAGGTCCCTGGAGGCACAGGGGATTTGGGAAACCAAATCCAGCTTATGTAGTCTCCTCCTGGTATGTGCTGAGCTGAGCCAGCGAGGCCAGGAGTGACCCCAGTGCTACCATCTTTCCTGCCCATGGCAGGATGCTTGTACTGGGACCCAGCGAGAAATCCATGATGCCAGGAGGGGATCTGGGTGCTGCCAGCACCCTAGGGCCAGGGTAATGTCTGTCCGTCTCCTGCAGCTATGGGCAGCATGTCCAGCACTTCAAGGTGCTCAGGGAGAGGAATGGCAAATATTTCCTCTGGGAAGAAAAGTTCAACTCCCTCAACGAGCTGGTGGATTTCTACAGGACGACCACCATCGCCAAAAAGCAACAGATCTTCCTCCGGGATGAGGACCAGACCCAAGAGGTACCGTCAGGGGATGGGGACATGGGGACATGCAGGGCTGGGGTCTGGAGTGACAGCATGGCCAGCAGTGGGGACACGTTGGGAGCTGTGTCAAACCCCCTTTGCCGTCCCCCATCACTCCTCTGGTGCCAGGGTTGCCATCCCCCTGGCTATGGTCTGTGGGGAAACTGAGTCACAGGGTGGGCCCGTGGTCTCACTTCACCCCAGGCTGTGTTCATGAGGAGGTGTCCTGGAGGACGGGGATTTTCTCCTGCCTGAACTTCTCCTGCTCCTCCTTTGCTGCTGTGAGACACTAGCAATGGCCAAAAAAGAGCAGAGAGGGACAAAACCAAGGAAAACAAACAGCCCAGCTCCGAGCTGAGGTCCAGACCCCCCTGGCACAGGTTCCCCCACGACCCTCAGCCAAAGCATCCAGGGGGGCTGGTCCTTGAACCCTGTTGTCAGTCCCTTCGAGGCTCAGCTCCCCCCTAGCTGCTGCATCCCTGCAGAGGAGGACAGGGACATTCTGAGGACCTTGTGCCCAGGCTTGACTTGAGGTGGTATCAAGCAGGAGAGGGTGCAACAAACAGCCTGAGACAGGCAGCTCTGCGAGGAAACCATCATGGGGAAAAGCTACCTGTGCAGCCCTGCAGGACAGGGCATGGCAGCTCGCCCCAGGCCCGTAGCACCATCCCTTGGACCAGGGTTGATGCTCGGGGCAGGGGGCAGAGCCCAAGCAGCTTGGGACAGGGCACAGCGAGCTCCGGGTGAGCTCCAGCAAAGCCAAGCCCTGGGGTGGTGGTTGTGGAGGTGGCAAAACTGGTCCCTGTGAGCTGAGCTGTGGGCGGCTCCGGCATCCAGAGGGATCTGGGAAGGAGAGGGGTGCCAGCTGCCTCCGAGGTGTAGGTGTCTCCTCTGCACCCGTCTCAGCTCTCCCAGGCAGCAGGAACAGGGAGCTCTGTGCCCTGGGGTGCTCCTCCGTACACCAGACTCTCCCCTGCATTCTAGGGTGCTCCCTGCACCCCAGGCTCTGGCTGCACCCCAGGATGGTCCCCTGCTTCCCAGGTTCTGCCATGCACCCAGGGCTGCCCCTAGCGCTCCAGCTCTTCCCATAGCAGGATTTCCCTAGGTCCCATCTCATCCTCAAAGTGGACACTCCAGGTGTCCCCGTACCCTCTATGCTCTGGACCCCCAGGCTGGATCTCACCATGTGATGGCATGGCATCCCTGTCATGCTGGGGAATCAAGCAGTGTGACCCAGTGGAGAGGGGCTGGCAGACAGGGGCACCTCTTCCCCCTGCCAACCCCTTCCCTTTGACTTTCCTCCAGGTAAAAAGACCCAGATTTGTGCAAGCTCAGTTTGACTTCTCAGGCCATGAGGGCTCTCAGCTGCCCTTCCTCCGCGGGGACATCATTGAAGTCCTGGACTGTCCCGACCCCAACTGGTGGCAGGGGAAGATCTATGGCCGTGTTGGCCTCTTCCCCCGCAACTATGTCCACCCCATCCGCAAGTGAGCTGCAGGCAAGGAGGGAGGACAGTGGCCCCCGCTGCCCCCTACTCACCGGAGCTGCTTTGTGCCTGCTTCGTCCCCACGGATGGTGCCTGTCCCCATGCAAGGTCCTGGTACCACATGTGCTGTGGTGAAGGTAGAGGCCAGGTTGGTGGTGATCCGCATCCAGAGGCTGCCCTGCTCTGGCACCCTGAAACATCTGCCATGGCTTTCCCTGCTCCTCAGACCAAGGAGACCTCCATCACTCCCAGCCCGGACATCGCCTCTCACTGCAGGCTGGCAGCAGTGATCCCTGGGGAGCACCATGGCCATAAAAACTTTTCCAGAGCCACAGCCCGGTGGGTTGACAGCAACCGGGGGAAAGAGCACATGTGCCCCAAACCTTCACCCCTCTCCAGACCCTGTAAGCAAAGCCCCGGCTCCAAGGAAGGCTGGGATGCAACCAGGTGATGGCATGGAGGGGTGCCAGGGCTCGGGGTACTGGGAAAGGTTGGTCTGGGGAAATTCAGTCTCGTAGGTGCTGTTTATAGCTGCAAAGTGTGGCTTTTTGTGGGTTTTTTTAATTATTTTTTTATTTAGAGATAGTAAAGTGTGTTTGGGTGACACCCTCGAGTATGGACGCGTCTTTTCCAGCACTGCCACTGTGGTCCCATGGCCAAATTTGTGTGCCTGCTGTCTCACTGCCCCTGCAGCCCCCACTCACCCACCCCAATCCCTCTCCCCAGAGGTTTGCTGCCCCCACAATTAGCCCAGCACCTCACAGCCCCCAGGATCCACAGTGCTGAGAACACCCATCTCATTATACCAGTGGATTTAAACATCCCATGTCCCAAATATGACAAATAAAATCTATCACTCAAATCCCAATTTCTGCCTGTCCCCCAGCCCCCATTCCCCCTGCCTGGGGGCCGGCAGGCCACTAAGCAAAATAAGCATAGCAGAAAATATTGATGCACATCAGGACAATGGCGTTGATGGTGCAGACACGGGCCCAGAAGGGGGGCTCCGTGGCATCCTTGAGGACAGTGGATGGGGATCCCTCAGTCTTTGCTGGCTGCTGAGTGCCCGGGATGTCTGAGCAGGAACCTGGCACAAAAAGATGGTGAGGATGGGGGCCAGGGTGCTGTGGGGAATGGCCACCTCCTGGTGGGTGGCATGACCCCAGGGAAACTGAGGCACGGGGCATCCATGCTGTCCGCTGCCCATTATGGGCAAGGAGCAGGGCGCACTGAAGATGCCTCCTCTGCCAGACACTCCCAAGGATACACTCACCATCAAGGTGTCCCTGGGATGAGGGGTCCACGGAGGGATGAGGGAGCTCCTGCGAGAGGGTCCACCAGGTGAGATCCTTTAGCTGGAAATCAGGGTGAGATTCGGTGAGCAAACACCCCCGGGGCAGACTCCCCCCATGGGGATCCCCCTGGCCGAGCTCAGGGTGCACCTGGGTGACACCAACATCTCTGGCCAAGGAGGTCCAGTGGGTGGCTGCAGCCATGGGGGCTGGGGTTGAGGGTTCTCAGGTGCCCTGCTCACCCGTGCTGGAGGCGGTGGGGGGGTCAGCAGGCTGCCCCCCACCACGACAGCCCCTGTGGCAGCACAGAGCAGCACGGCGAAGTGCAGGTAGTGGATGTCAGCGAGCATCCAGGGCCGCCGGTCAGGGACCCCACAGCGCGGCTCGGGGTACGCCAGCTCCAGCCCCATTCTGGCCAGCCCCAGTGCCAATCCCACCATCAGGCCCCAAAAAGCTCCCTGCAAAGCAAAGGTCCACAGGGGGTGGCCAGACAGGGATACTCCTAGAGTCCAGCCAGCCCTGGAAGAGGATCAAGCACCCTCTACCTGTTGGGACACCACCTCTCACCCCAACCAGCCCAGCCCTGGCCCAAACCTACACCCCCTGCCAACCCCATTGCCCATGCCATACTTGGTTGCTGCATATGGTGGCATCTGCCTCCTCCTCCTCCTTTTCACACCAACCACCCACCATCTCCCGAGAAACACCAGCTGGGCTCAGGTCCTCCCCCCAGCCCCTCCAGCATCACCTCCCCCTTTCTTCCTCCTTACCCCCCAAGCCGTGCTGAGTCCCCAGGGAGGTGTTGGCACAGCCTCATGTCCCCAAGCCACCCCCAGGCATGTACCTGCTCATTAGCTCGAGGCCAGAAGACAGCCAGGACAAAGACAGCAGTGACGGGTGGAGCCAGGTAGCTGGTGACAGCCTGGATGTAGACATAGAGCTGGCCACCGCTGGAGCTCTGCAGGATGGGGATCCACACCACGCTGAGGGCCACCAGCACCACCGTGACCACCCTGCGAGCAGCAGCGATGTGGTGTGGGGTGATGCTCCTGCCCTACCCACACCTCCTTGCACTGGTGGCATCAGTGGGGTGTCCCCAGGGTCACAGTGCTGGTGCAGGAGAGCTGGCTGGGGGATGCTGGAGGATTGGTGGGAGGATGCTCATCTCCAGGTGACACCTCCAGGGCCACAGGGGATGCTAATTATGCCAGTGCTGGCTCTGTCCTGGGCTAGTGAGCACTCCCCAGGCCACTGCCCAGCTCCAGGGGCTGCTAAGTTGGACATCCCCATGGGGAAACACTGGGTAATGGGTGCTTTTGCTATGAAAAAACCCCAGCTGTGGAGGCTGAGTGCTCCAGCCAGTTGTGGGTGATGCTCTCGGCAACCTGCATCCATCCAGAGCCAGCGACATGGGCTGAGCTGCCCCGTGCTCGGCTCCCCCTGGCCAGGCTGCAACAGAGGGGTGTATCTGTCACCCAGCACCACTCTATCCTCACGTCCCAAAAGGCACCTCATTTATAGCTCAGCCCAGCTTTACAAAATTGCCCACATCTGCCTCTGCTCATCTTGAAAAGCAGAAGTAGAAAAAAATAGAAGAAAACAAGCAATGAAAGCACCTTCTGATGGACTCTCCCCCGCTTGCCTGGCGCGCTGGAAAGAGGAAGCAGCCCCAAGCACAAAACACAGACCCTGACCCACAAGGTAGGAAGAAAATCCCCACATTTGGCACATCTTTAAGCCACAGATGATGCTAAAAGTTCACGGGGAAAAACAGAGGAGGGTCTGAATGCGGTAGCGAGCTGGAGGGAACCAGGCGACTGTGGCCCCCTCCACAGATTGGGATCCAGGTGGAGGGAAGGAGTGAGTGTTCTCGTCACCGTGGTATCACCTCAGCGCACGGCACACAGCAAACACCAGTGGGGGTTTCCAGCCAGGCACCACGACTATGGCAAGAACCAGGAGCTCTCTCTGGTCCCACAAGCAAATCCCTTCCCACCCTGTGCTGAGCCAGATGTGGAATCCAGGGGGTGGCTGGGACCTCCCCAGTGGCTGCTCAGAAGCAACCCTGAGCCTCATGTGCAGGCAGGTAGGAAAACCTCAAACTTGCAGCTCAAAGAACTTGGTGGTTTGGTTTTTTTCTCTCCAAAACGTTTATTATTTGCTATAACCCCGTGGGGCTGTAAGGCGGTGGTGATTTGCAGCGCCCTGTTCCCACTAATTGCCCGATGCACTAACGAATTGCCTGGGATCGACTGCAGCAGCGACTCCAGCCCCAGGCGGGCAAAGCCCTTTGCAAATACTCATTAACCATTCTGGGGAAAGCTCTCCGGCGTTATTACACCCCTTGTCACCAAAGCCAGCGTCAGGGAGGGGCGAGACAGTCCCAAGACCAACACCCCAGTTCCTATGGGGGAGCTGTGTGGTACCGCGGTTCCCTGGGATCATACCCGTCCCCTTTCCACTCTCTGGAGATGGAAGATGCCAAGGAACAGCTGCTCCTGGAGCCACCAGACCAGCCAACCATCCCTGCAGCCACAGAGCAGCCCAACCAGAGCCCTGACCCAGATTCGCTCCTTGTTATTGTCTGCCCCGTGCCCAGGACACTCCCTCACACCCCGGCACCGCACCGGGACATTCCCCAGCGTTGACTCTGCTGCCCTGAGCATGGCACCTCGGGCAGGTTCCCGGGCTCCCTGCTGTCCCCCGCCATCCCCCCAGGGCAGCTGGGGCATGTCCTCCCCTTTGCCACCTGGAGAAGGTCCCTCACGCGCTTTGCTGGGGACCTTGGTGGGGAGAAGCCACCAGCTTTTCCAGGGAATGGGCTGGGGGCAGCGAGGGAGCGTCTCGTCTGCCTTCCCAGTGCTTTCATACATAAAATAATGCAAGGGCTTGTTTTCCTTTCATAAACCAGGCTCTAGGCAGGCACTTTACTGGCTTCCAAGCTCTAAAGGCAGATCACAGAGGGCCAGACCAGCCCCACCGGTCTCCCCGAAACCCATGGTCCCTACCTGCCCACCATAAGCAGCTCTCGCTCACCAGCCCCTGGCCTCAGCTTCCTCCAGATGTCCATGGTGAAGAGGGTGCTGCTGCTGTTGAAGATGGAGGTCAGGGATGACATGAGTGCGGCCATCATCACCGCGATCATCAGACCCCGCAGCCCTGGGGGAGAGAGAGACCACCAGGAAGCAGCTGAACTTGGGGGGGGATGGGATGGGATGGGAGAGCCCCAGTGCTTCTCCCAGGGGTAGTGCCTCCCCCTCTGCAAGCACATGCTGATATCTCCCCTGGGGCAAGGACAGGGTTTGCAGACACCCAGCTGCACCCCAGGATATTTGGACCATGTGCTGCCCCAAGGTTACTCATATCCCCCGACCTCACTTCTGGAGTCACCCTTGGAGGAGCTGCGTGGGCCATCCCCCACAGGAACCCACCCAGACCATCCAGGGGGTCTCCTCCAATATCGAAGCCATGACAGGCTGCACAGACAGCCCCAGGATGCTTCAAAGCTCGGTGGAGATGAAGGTGCCCCCTCCCACCCACCTACCACTGGGCATCAGCTCGACCACCAGCTTGGGGTAGGCGATGTTGGAGCAGCCCACGGCGGCCCCACACACACGGGTGCACTCCTCGGGGTCCACACAGGCCACGGCATCTGGGGGACAGAGAAGGTGATGTGCCAGGACCCCTCATGGAACAGAGCCCAGCCCAGAACCTCTTTTCTTCCCCAGCATCCCCTCTCACCTGACTGGATACTGGCCCTTTGCTATGGCCTCGGTGCCCAGACCTTGGCAGAGACCCAGGTGGAGAAGCAGGGAGCACAACCCATGTGGAGATCCACCTCTGCCTCCCTCCAGCCTTGCTCCCCATCATAGAATCAGAATGGTTAGAGTTGGAAGGGACCTTAAAGATCATCAAGTTCCAACCCATTGCCGTGGGCAGGGACACCTCCCACCAGACCAGGTTGCTCAAAGCCCCATCCAGCCTGGCCTTGAACCCCTCCAGGGACGGGGCAGCCACAGCCTTCCTGGGCAACCTCTTCCAGTGCCTCACCACCCTCACAGGAAAGAATTTCTTCCTAATATCTAATCTAAATTTCAGCTCTTCCAATTTAAAACCATTACTCCTTGTCCTATCACTCCACTTCCTGACAAAGAGTCCCTCTCCAGCTCTCCTGGAGCTCCCTTCAGACACTGGAAGGCTGCTCTAAGGTCTTCCCGGAGCCTTCTCTTCTCCAGGCTGAACAGACCCAGCTCCCTCAGCCTGTCCTCACAGGAGAGGTGCTCCATCCCTCTAATCATCTTTGTGGCCCTCCGCTGGACCTGTTCCAGCAGTTCCATGTCCTTTCTATGTTGAGGACTCCAGAGCTGGACACGGTACTCCAGGTGGGGCACAGCCTCACCTCAGCCTCAATGCAGGCAGGATCTGGCCCAGCAGCATCATCCTCGCCTCCCGCTGCCCTGCACCCAGCCCAGCTCCAAGTGGAGGTGCCCCCACTGAGCCCTCCCCATATTAAAGACAACAACAACCACCCTGAGGGGGGACCTCCAGGGCTGCAACAAGCTCCTCCAGGACCTGGGACTCTAGCTGGAGGCAGCAGAGCCCGGGGGGCAGGCGCTGCCCGTCGCTGTGCACGGGGCCAGGCGGGTTCGTGCACCGTTGCGGCAATTACCTCCTCATGGGCAGCACCCAGCAGCTCCCCGGGACACGCGTGGCAGCTGGCCAGGACCGTCAACACCCAATTACTGCTCTGTCTCAACAAGCACTCAACCCAGTCTTTCTTTTTTTTTTTTTTGTCAGGCTCATAAAATATTGAAATAGATGGAAATTGATGTCAGGCATAAATATGGATGGGCTGGCTCGCTCGCCGCTCTGCATCCTCCTGCCAAGGAGCACCAGGAAGAGGACGGGTGATCCCCACACAGGACCGGGAGCATTACCCTGGTCCTCCTCCATGATGACCCCCTCTGAAGCCCCCCAGCAGCAGCGGCTGGGGAAGGGAAACAAGCTGGTAACACCTCGAGGCTTCCAGTAGAGGAATGTGGGGTGCGATGTGGGCTGCGATGGGGATGTGCAACACGGGGTGCTGGCAGTAAACCACAGGCAACGCTCAGTACATCCCAAGGTCGCTGAAAAAGCCCAGCCTGGGCCAGTTTTCCCCAGGGTTAGAGTCAGCACCAGGGCCCCAGTGACTGTCCTCCAGCAGCTGTGAGCAAAGCTGCTGTCACCGCTCCGTGCCTCAGTTTCCCCTTCTCTAGAACACCACATTGTGTGCAGCTCCATGCAAATGGCTGGCAGCCGGCGGGTGAAAGATGTTCCAGAGGGCAAAGCAGCGTCTGGGTGTTACAGCCCAGCCAAAACACCAGTCTCGGGGCTCAGCTTTGCTGCCGAACCCCTCGGTGGGACCCAGGAACATGCAGGAAGTGGGAGCTGAGCCCAGCAGGACAGCCAGAGCCCCCAAACTGGGAGCAGAGCCCAGCAACGTACCCCACCTTCCTCACTTTATCATTAGGCCCTCTGCTAGAGATGGGAAATTAATTAGGAGCTTGTAATTAATGCTTCCATCTGCAGCCGGGAGGAGCCGGTGCCTGTGCTGGGTGCTGCCTGTTTAGCTGGGTCAGCCAGGGGCGGCCAAATGGGGACACCTGTGATGGTGGGGACCAACCTGCTGGGCCACGGTGACCTGTCCCTACAAGTAGGCAGGGGATTACAAGGAAGCTGCAATTTGGGTGCTGGTTTCACCATATGGGGTGAAGACACCCAGGTCCCCCATCTCCAAGATTGGGGACTCAGGCGTCTTCGCCCAACGTGGGGGATCTGTAGATGCTCCAGGTGTGGGGTTCTGTGATCCTGACTCCCCTCCACCTCCAACACGGCCACAGGAGCCAGCGCATCGCACCACCGATGGGATGCTGTGTTTACACCGCTGTGCAATAAATCATAAGCACACACACACCCCACTAAAGAGACCATAAATCTCCTTGCACAATGAAACCAGAGCTGGGGCAGCAGGCGGTGGCTGAGGTGGGTACAACCACAGCACGCTCCAGCCACGCCGCACACGCCCCGCACTTGATGCACCGACCCTGATGTGGGGCATCTCCCAACCTGCCTGGGCTGGGCACCCCACAGGGTAAAATGGCCAAGGATGAGGTCTCAGAGCTCCTCCATGTTTGCAGTCCCGGGTTCAACTCCATCAGCCAAGAGGCTACCACTGCTTGCTCAGCGGTGCTGGGATTACACCCAAAATGCCAAGTTTTGCCTCTGGCATCCTCAGCCTCTGCTGTACACCTCACTGACCATGTCAAGGCATGGAGGTGATGTCCCACCACCGGGAAATCACCACAGGGTCAAGTGCTTGCCTTTCCATAAAGTCATCAGCTCCATCTGAAACACCTCCTAAGCCGATATTTGGTGGGAGCCAAATGCTTCCTTCCTCCTCGAGCCCTGATCCCAACACACAGCTGTTGTATCCCTGCATCCCCATGTCCCCGTCCCTCTTGCCACCTCCTGCACACAGCAGACCAGAGCTGAGCACAACCCAGCCGCAAGAAAGCCCCACTGTGGTTTCTTCCCTTTCTGCATGTTTCCAACTCATTTTTTTCCTCCCGAATTCTCCCTGAGCTTGGCGTTTTGCCACACGGCAAACCCTGGTCGGGGACAGGACAGCCAGGATGTGGCATGGCCAGTGTGGCTGTAGAGAGGAGCGCTTTGATGGCCGAGCACTCAAGCAGACGGGTGGCTTTGCCTCGGGAGCCTGACTCAAGCGGGGCTCTCATTTACACGGCTGCAGATCCAGATGAGCTGCTCCAACGTGAGGGAGCGAGACGCAGCCCCTGGCACTTTCCTTTTTCTTTTCTTTTCTTTTTTTTTTTTTTTTGCACTGGGACAAGAATCTGACCCCGATTGTTGAAATTTACCTTTTATGCAAGTTTCCAAGTAGAAAGCTCCACTTTTCTGGCTTGTTAGCACCGAGTGATGAACTCAGGGTGGAGTCTTTTGCCCATCTGCTGGTTATTAATGCAACCTGCCAGAGCGAGGTCAAGTGCCGTGACCATGTCCCTGCTGCAAACCTTGTGCAGAGAAGAGTTCAGGATAGGATAGGATAGGATAGGATATTTCAGTTGGAAGGGTCCTACAACAATCATCTAGTCCCACTGCCTGACCACCTCAGGATTGAGCAAAAGTTAAAGCGTGTTGTTAAGGGCATTGTTCGAATGTCTCTTAAACACTGACAGGCAGAGGGCACTGACCACCTCTCCAGGATGCATATTCAGGGTTTAACCACCCTTTCTATAAAGAAATGCTTCCTAATGTCCGGTCTAATCGCCCTAATGCAGCTTTGAACCGTTACAGTCCTGCCTCCAAGTTCCCACCAGCCAGGGGTCCCTGCACTCAGCGCGGGAGGAGTTAACCACGAGCCAGAGCTGCTTTCCTGGAAAATATTGACTTTCCAGCTGGGAAAAGGGGAAGATTTCAGGGGAGAGCAGAATGGGGGTTTTTGTTTGTTTGTTTAAGGTAAACACCCAAACCGCTCCCTGGCCACCCACCGACCTCCCGCACCCCATGGTCCTGGGGGGCTGCGGGGCCGGGCAGAGGTGTGAGGATGGCATCAGCCGAAAGAGTTAAGCGCAGGTAGGGCTGGGAATGTGTGATGGCAGCATGTGACTGCAGGTGGGGCAGGGCGGAGCAATGAATCACTCTTTTGCTTTTCCTCTTTTCACTTCTTGCTGTTACCTGTCCGGTCTCGGCACTGCTTGCTGGCAGGAGCCCGAAATAATCGACCTGCCAGCCAGGGCGATGCGCCGGAGCCTGACGGAGACGTTCGCTGCCGCAAAACCCACCGGCTGACCCAGTTCTCCAGAAACGATAACCAGCAACGGCGTCTGGGGGGGCTGAGAAATCCTGCTTCTCTCTGCCTTTTTTTGTTTCTTTTAACGCTGCTTTTTTTTTTTTTTTTTCATTCATTCGTTTCCCACTTTTTCTTTTGAAAGAGTGAAGGATGAGAAGAGTGTGGACCCGGAGGTAGAGGACCTTCCTGGTGGTACACGTGTGTCCGGGGCTGCCTCTGCCCCGTCGCAGAGCCCCGGCCGTGGGAAGCTCCGGGTTTTCCTTGCCTGGAGCCTTCTCTCCACGCAGAGCCAGGAGCAAAGAAGAAATCGAATCCTCCTCCCTGGCAGAGAAGAGCTCCGACCTGGCAGGAGCCGGCAGAGAAGGGAGCGGCCTATTTCCCCAGCTGCGCATTGAGCTGGGGAAGGCAAAGCAAAGCAAATTGTGTATTTAGACTGTATTGAGACTGGGGAATAGTTAATTCCATATTTATTGTCGACATCCGGCACTCACTGGGGGCAAAGATCTCCCTTCGGAGAGGGTAGCGGTGTGCCTGGTCACCATGGCTTTCTCCCAGGTGCAGTGCCTGGACGACAGCCACGTCAACTGGAGGTCCAGTGAGTCCAAGCCAGAGTTCTTCTACAGTGAGGAGCAACGCCTGGCCCTGGAGGCACTGGCCTCCCGCGGTCCTGATGCCTTCTACGAGGTCCTAAAGAAGGAGAACATCAGGGATTTCCTTTCCGAGCTGGAGCTAAAGAAGATCCTGGACACGTTGGAGACATATGACCCTGGCTCCGAGTACATCCCACGCCATGGCAGCAGCACGGGGGAGAGCGAAGGTGACCACAACAGCCAAGGGGATGAGCAGGATGTGGCCCCATCCCTGGAGTACTGGCCCCAGAGGTCTGACCGCTCCATTCCCCAGCTGGACCTCGGCTGGCCTGAGACCATCGCCTACCGCGGGGTCACCCGCGCCACCGTCTACATGCAGCCACCCATCGAGGGGCAAGCACACATCAAGGAGGTGGTGCGGAAGATGATCAGCCAGGCTCAGAAGGTAAGGTTGCGCCGCGGGGCCGGGACAGGATTTGCCCCGGGCTGTTATGCCGAGGGTAGATCGGGTAGATCCCGAGCCAGGTAATCCCCGTCCCACGGGGAACTCTGCCAAAGCAAAGGCATTAGGGTCAAGCGTTGGGGTTTTTCCATGTCCATTCAGTGTAACCAGTATTCAGGGATCTGATTTTGCTGCTAATGCTATTAGCCAGGTCCAGCACTCCCTGGGAGCAACATGAGTCTTCCCATGATCCGAATGGCAGCATCATTAATCCCAGAGTCCCTTCAGGGCTGTGGGGAAAAACACCATGGAGAAAAATGGGTTCAGCTGCTTCCCAACTGTGAGCCCACAGTCTCAGGTATCCCACGATCATTATTCCCAGAGCCCTGTGTGACTACATGTGGCAACACGCAGGAACCGGAGGAGCCAAACGCAGCCCTGGGGCAAAGCAGCCAAAGCCACTGGTCTGGCTCTGACGGAACACAAAGGTCAAGCTTGGCCTGAGCTTGCCACAGTGCTCCAACTTGGCCTCCTCCCAGCTTTAAGAGGAAAATGATGAACTGATGTGCAGGACAAGGCTGGGGAGATGCCAAGGGGAAGCACAGACAACAGCAGCCCACTCTCATTAGGGCTGGGTTTGGGGTTGAGACTTGTCCTCCCTATGGCATCAAACCAAGGAGCTGGAGCAGATGAGCGTTGGAGTCAGGCTGGTGTCATAAGCAGGAGGACAGGGAAGGAGGGAGATGATGGCATATGTTGAAGGCCATTGGTGGTGGGCAGAGGCTGCTGGCATTTCCCAGTCACACAATTCCAGCTGGGAAGCACAGGAGGGGTTGGTACCTGTCGTTTTTGTGGTGCTGGTGGTTGAAGTCCTTTCAGCTCCGTGTCCACTCCCTTGGGAAATCCAGCTCCGAGGGAGGAGCATCCCAGTCCCTGGGATACTCCAGCAGGAAATCGCAGACTCTGCCCAGGTGGCTGTGGAGATAGGCTGGGATGTGTGGCGTCCACCCGGCTCTGGAAACCCCTGTGCTGGGACTAGGGATGGTGCTGAGGTTTACAGACCCCGGCAGGAGAGAAGGAAGCCTGGTGGCACGCAGCTGTCGGAGCCTCTCCAGGACCAGAGGGATGGGGGAGCACAACAAGCCCCATCTCAGGAAGGGAAACTGATCTCCCAGTGCATCCGAGCTGGCTCACAGGGATGGCTGATGCTGGGAATTGGGGCTGCCTGCTGCGCACAGAAACCATCACCGGCCACTGTCAAAAGCCAAGGTGATCTGTCCTTACCTGTGGTATTTTCCCTGCTGAAAGGCTTTGCGATGAGGGCAAAGGGAAGGGAAGGCTGAAGTCCCATGGGACACAGGATGGAGGAACTCCCCCACTTACAGATGTCTCATCTTTGGGTCTTTCTGGCTGTGTCTCACCCAGACTTGCAGCTCCTGCCTGACTTTGCCTACTCACCACTTCTCGACTGCCCTCCCCCTCCCCAAACAACATCTCCTGAGTCATCCTGCCACCCCCCTCCAGCTCAGCAGAGCCGGGCGGTTGAGTCAGGCAGCTACAAGGCCTTTCTGCCTGCACCATCCCCACCTCTCCTTGGAGCTTCTCCAAATCACAGGGATGTGGCTGCGGTTGATGCTGCCACACTTGTCACTCGTCCCTTGATGTCCCATGAGTAGGGCTGGGCTGTGCCTCCGGGTCAAAGTGGTCCCTGCCGGTGGGATGAAATGTGGTGACACTGCTGGTGACATGGAGGAACCTGCTTGGAGCTTATGGCGCACCAGGAAACGTAGAGATGGGCACATGCTTCAAACATGGAGTCTGCAGGGTCTCGGGATGGCAGGAGTTAGAGGATCTGACAAGTGGGGTTCCTCCAGAGGTCTCCCACTCCATACATGGGGACCACAGTCACTGCAGCTGAACCTGTTATCATGCAGCTGAGCCAAGGTGACCACTGATGTGGGTGCTCCTAAGCACAGAGATGCTGTGCTAAGACCACCCTCTTCTGCATCCAGAGATTTCAGTCCAGACTTAAGGTCTTCATAGCAATTTGGAGGGGAAAGAGTTTGGCTGAAGAAGCTGAGAGTGAACAGACAGATGGTCCAGCTGCCACTCCATCAGATGTCATATAGGTTAGCCACATGCCTGTCCTTCCTGCAGTGTCCCTTGGACCACCCTGTGGAAATCCTGGCCAGATTGTCTCATCCTGCCATGCAGCCGCAGTGCTCTTTATCTACCTGTGAAGAAACATGGGCTTGGGAGAGCTTCGGTAGTGAATCCCAGAGGATGACCCTTGCTCCCTCCACTGTCAGAGATACGTGCTCCAAGATGTCAAGCACCAAACACCTCCACGTGGCTTGCTGTCTTATGGCCAGAAGAGCAAAGTTCACCCAAGAAACAGTCTGTCTGAAGAAATTTCAGAGCTCACGTAAGCACTGCTGACGCAGGGTAGGCTCATGGCGGCTCAGAGATGGGATGAGGAAGCCAAGAGCTGAAAATGTGAGGCCCCTTTGATGGGGCAGATGAATGTACTTGCTTGCAGGAACAAGGCCAAATACTGCTGAGTTCAGAGCTTCTGCTTTGCTCTGCAGAGAAGGAAACACAGGTGAGCTGGAGCAAGGGATGCAAATGATTCCCTACTCTTTCTGGCAATAAATGGGAGAGAAGAGAGGCAGGATCCTGCAGCCATGTCCCTGCCCTTCCAGAATATCCCCATCTTTGTGACCAATAAACAAAGGTGATCAGGGCTGTGGTGCACCACCAGGCTTCACCATGGAGACCTTCACCAGGTTTGGCCATGACGTGATAGACTTTCCCTTGATACAGACCACCTCTGTCTGCAAAGCTCACAGGATGGGTAGGGAGGAAGACGTTCCTCTTCTCTAGATTTTGGCTCTATCTGACCAGAAACCAGAGCAGGCCGAAAACATTGACCTTGGCCAAAAGCCACTGGAGACAGCAGTGAGTCTGACCTCCTCTCTGCACTTGAGGTTCCACATTGGGATTGTGGTGATATAATTACTCTAAGCAACTTCCAGCAAAGGTTGGGAGGCCCTATTAATTACTGTTTACAAAACCTTCTGCCATTCCTGGATGAAAGGGTCAGCAGGGGAGAGCAATTATTAATGTTACTTGTCCCACCTCTCCCTCATCCCAACACGCTTCCTCTAATTGTGCCTTGGTGCCTGCCTAATTTATTAAATGCCCACGTGGTGTGCCCCAAAAGTCATTATCTGATGATTCAGAGTGAGCTAATAAAGAGCTGTAATTTCCTCTATAAAAGATGATCCTGCAGTTTATGTACCCATCAAAGCCCTTCAGAAGGATCCTAACACCATTTGCCCAGTGTCTGAGGGGACGCGATGGTCACTGCTCCAAGAGGAGTCAGGATCAGAGACCTGCACATCTGCTGGATCCAAGGAATCTTGGCAGCTTCTGGGACCCCGGGAAGAAAAGCATCACCTGCTCAGACGCTAGGAGCATCTGGCTCTAGATTTGGGGTTGGTCTTCTCTGCACCCTCTGGATGAATGGCTAAAGGATGATGAAGCTTCCTGGGATGTCACAGTGGAAAGTGGCTATGGAAAGAGGTACCCTCCCTGGCAGCGAGCACCAAGTGCTATCCTGGTAGAGGTGACAGGGACAAGGATGCCAATTTCGCTTGCCGAAGCAGGGCAACATGGTTTGGTCCAGACCATCCCATTCCCCAGGCTGGGAAGTAAATAACTCACAGGATTTCACTTCTCCAAAGCAGACAGACCTCCATTCTTTGCAGACTGAACCCTGCACCTGCGTCTGAGACGGACCCAACAGGTCCCAGCTGAAGTTCGAGCATAGGCAGCCCAGCAGCAGATTTCACCCCTGCCATCCCTTGGCAGTCACTGCATCAGGGTGCTGCCAGCACCATCCTCGCTCTCCCAACCCATTTTGTGCCAGGGCAGCGTGTTGGCACACTGGCATGAGATCCTGGTGACAAACTGAGGCCAAGCCTGTCCTGCAGGCAAAATGCGGTGGAAGGGAAGCAGAAGTGCTGAGCGATGACAGGATGCACCAGCCGAGCAGGAGGAATCGGGTTGAAAATGTGGGCAAGCGGGTGAGAGCCGGGCTGCCTCCCCGGGCAACTGCCTGCAGTATGCTGCTTGCTTGCCAACCCTGCCTGAGCAGTGCTGTGGATGGGGGACATCACTGTGCCCTGCCCGTGTCCCTGGAAAACCCCTTCCCATCTTCAGAGCCATAGCAGCAAGCCAACACACCTTGGGAATGCCTGGGACCACAGTGGGAAAATGCTGTTTTCCACCCCAAAACGAAGGCCAATACTATTGTCTCCATTTCGTAAGTCCTCAACCTTCCCTGGAGAAAACGACGTGCAGGCAAAGTGACATGACCAAGGCTAAATGGATCATCGGTGTCAGAGATGGGAACAAAGCATCTGCCACCAAACCCACCTCCTCCAGCTAGGGAGACGCCGTCCTGGCTTAGGTGTCCCTCACCCAGGACTCACGGCAGACAGCACAGCTCCTCCTCAATTACTTGCTGTAAATGGAAAAGCCAAGCCCTGAGCTTTAAGGGCAGCTTTGAACTTGTCCCACTTTACATTGTCGGCGCGACAAGCACAGCCCTCGCTGGGCAGCCCATGCAAAGTGGACACCTGGTTTTCTGCCTCAATTTCCCCACCGGCACGACAAGGATGTGCGAAATACATGAGTGGGTGGCACAAGGAAACAAGGATTTGTCCTGTTGGTGGCCTCTCAGGTGAGGACAAATGGGAATTCAGTTAAAATCAAGTGGCAGAGCCATAATGTCCCCTCACGCCCAGCTCACTGGCACGTCCCAAAACACTCGTGCAAAGTCGGGGCTGGGGAGGTTGGGGCAGCATCAGAGACAGCACAAACTGGGGCTCCCCATGCAGCCTTGCTCCTCGCCCCATTGCCTGCAGAAAGGGAAGGGAAGGGAAGTGTCATAATGCACGATCCTGCTCTTAATTAGAGCCCTCCATCTCCTGTAGCACAAAACTAATTAAAAGGCAGCTTGATGCTTTGAGAGCCCAAGACTGGACGTGCCCTGAGTGTGCAAGCATCCAGCACCATCCCAACCCCTCCCCTCCAGAGGGAGGAGCATCCCGGGGTCTCCCTGTGTCACTCATGGCATGCTGGTGTGTGTCCCCCAGCTCCCCAAAGAGCCATGGCTAGCAGAACCCTCCTGGAAGGGCTAAGAGCTTGGAGTTGCAGGGGCTGGGAGCAAACACCCATCTCCCCCCAACCCAGGGAACCTTCCACGAACAGCCGCAGGGATGGGGGGCACCGATGGCTTTCCAAGCCCCAATGACAAGCCCCTGGGGGTTGCACTGAGATGCCCAGCTGGGCGGCAGGCAGCTGCCTCCAGCCCCTCTGCCTGCACGTCTCAGGCTGCGCCGTTGCTGCTCACCGTTGTGTCACAGGTGATGCTTATCTCCAAGAAGGCAAAATCCATGGGTGTGGGGTGAGCTTTGGTGCTTAGGCAGCCGTCCCAGCAAAATCCCAGCGTGGTTGGACGCAGCATCTTCCTGCCACACGCGGGACTCGCCCCAGCAGCGAACGCCCTGGGTACAAAGGCAGCTCTGGCTCTCAATGAAGAATGACGCTGCAGTGTGCTAATCCCTATTGTCACTGCATGGAGCGCTGGCACCGTCCTCCCAGCTCTGCTCTGCTTTCACACGGCCTAGGAGGAAGGAGGGATGCTTGGGCAGCAAGACCAAGGTAGGCATCAGCAGAACTGATGCCAGAAACACTGCCTGGCTCTGGTGGAGAGCTCAGGAGCTGGGATCCACAAACTCCTGGCTGATTTCAAGCAATTCCACCATCTCACAGCCAGGCCTGGTTTTTAAAAGGTATTAAAAGTCCTATCAACTTCTAAATATGCCTCAGGAGTGTCCAGATACTTTCCACCAAGCTTAAAGCCACTTTTAGCGATGTTTAGTTCTGTTTCTCTCAATACAAGCATGCATGATAACCGTGAAGACGGCAACCACCTTATGCAGTGTCAGTGTGCCCTCAGACAGACACAACATTGTGGGGCAGGTTTCCCTCCCGGTGCTCCCCACACGGGTGCCACAGGCAGTGCTGATAGCAAAGAGAAAGCAAACTTCTCAGCCTGAAACTGGACTTTGAAATCTGTGTTGTTTGTTAAAAGCAAGAGAGTTAAATTCGCCCTCAGAATTTCTCCTAAGAGTATTATGCTACAGGCCACCACCAGAGACCAAGCCTCTGTGACAGCAAAGGAATGGGATGGGGGGCTCCCACTTTTCACCCTCAGACTGGCTGGACCAGGGGGAACCTGGACTCCCCCACACTAAATCCCAGCCTCCTAGAGAGAGCACATTGTTTCAGCTCTCACCCAAAGACCAGCTACATCTCAGTGTTGTCACCCTGCCATGCTACCCTGACTCATCTCTTTTCTCCCCTCTCCAGGTCATTGCGGTGGTCATGGACATGTTCACTGATGTAGACATCTTCAAGGACCTCCTGGATGCAGGTTTCAAGAGGAAAGTGGGAGTCTACATCATTTTAGATGAGACCAATGTGAAGCACTTCCTTCAGATGTGTGAGCGAGCCCAGATGCACGCTGGACACTTGAAGGTAAGGATGAGCTGAAGGGTCTGGGGTTGGGTGACCTCTTCCAGCACAGGGAGGTAATCAGAGCTGTCAGCACTGCTCTCTCCTGTCTTCGGGGAGCCACAACCCCCAAACTTTTGGCACCGCTGGATATGTTTAGTCCATTTTTCCTGAAGCTGATGTCCAAATTCAGGAGCAGCAGGATGGAGGGGTACTGGTGAGACATGGGGATGTGGATCTCCCCCCAGCAAACTGAATGCAGAAAGCCCGGCGGAGCTGCTGGTGGGCCATCAGACCTGGCTTTGGGGCAGAGGGGTGCTCAGGAAGCTGCGGTCCCACAGGAATGGACACAACTGAAGCAAAACCCAGGGCAAACCTACGTGCTCTGCTGCTGGTGAATAAGCTGGTGAGAAGGAAGGTGTGAGAGGCAGGACGCTCTGCCAGGGCCAGATCCATGCTGTCACCAGCCCCACGCCTGCTCCTGCCCCAGAGGCAGGACAGGCAGGAGCAACCACCAGCCAGTTCCCTTGCTTTCGGGCTTTCCCACAAGTCAGAGGCTGGAATTAAAAAAAAAATTATAACCAATTTTCCTCTTTTCCGGAGCCTCCGCCCCAGCACAGGGCTGGGAGTGGAGGAGGGAGGCACCAACGCTGCCCGGGGCTCCAGCAGCTGCCAAGGATGCCCTCACCGCTCTCACCCAAATTGGGGGGCCGTGACACTGGCCCCAGCTGGCAATGTACCTGTGGGACTACTCTGCCCACACATGCTGCTTTCACCCAGCTCCAGAGATGCTGGTGGTTGTGGGTGACGCTGCCCCGGTACACAAGTCCTGCCTGAAATGAGGGAAAATACAGCGGCACAGGGGATGCCTGGCAGAGCGGGGGTTTGGTTTCCAGCCCAAAGTGCCCCAAATCCCTTATACATCCCTGTACGGATTGGGGGGGCAGCGAAAACCCACCTTTCACAGTGTTCACACAAAGGTGAAGGCAGATGAAGAGTCAGAGAAGAGGACAGGGAGTCTGTCAGCCTCAGGAGCAGCAGCAGGGACCCTTGCTCCAGCCATGGAACAGAGTCCCAGGCTCTCCCCTGGGCACAACACCTTCTGCGCCAGCATTGGATGCAAAGGCATTGGAAGCAGCCCCACAATTTCACTTCAGGGCTTGCAGACACCCCTCTCCGGGCTGTACTTCGAGCTGTGAGTCGCTCAGCCTCGCCTGTTGCTTGGCAGAAAAGTGATGTTTCTGCGCCTGACGTCACCCGGCCGCGCGCGCTCCGGTTGCCAAATGGCTGGCGGGGAGGCCCGTGCCCGGGCAGGCTCGCCACGTTTGCTTACGGTGACGGCAAACCCCGGGCTGAACAGGAACACGTAGGAGCCACGACACCCTCACACCAGGCTGGAGCAGGGCCAGGATGCAGGGTGGGGGCTCAGGAACCCCATCCCAGGTAGCCAAAAGCACTGGCCAGCCAAGGATCCTTCCTCCTCCAGCCGCCGATCCCGCCAGCCCTACTTAATTGCTGCTCAAGATAATTAAAGCAGACTTAGCTAAGCTTTTACCCGCGTCCAAACTTCCCAGAGTCTGGTATCCTGCAGATTGTTGCTGCTCCAAGACCAGAAAAGCCAGAGCTGACACACACCGGTGTCTTAATGCATTAGCAGCCCGGCGGCAGGACTGGAAAAGCAGGAGAACATCTGCAGAGCTCGGCAAATGTCTAGAAGTTGGGATTTGCCACATATTGCAGCCGATTCGCTGGCACGGGGTGCAGCAGGGCAGGAGGCTGGTGAGGAAAGTAGGGCAGTGTCTGGGAGCTGCTTCATAAGGCAGGAGGAGATGCTAACGAAACATACGTCGTTATCTCGGTGCCTTCCACGCTTCGCAATTAGTTTGGGCAAGGCAGTCACTTCGTTGAGCAACGGCGAGTGTTTGGGGAGTGATTCACCCTGTCCCGGGCTGGGCAGCCGGCCACGGCGCTGGCTGCTCACTTGCTGCTCGCTCATCTTGGGAGAGATTAAATAAACAGATCTTACTTAACAGCAGCGATACGCCGGGAGCGAGGAGGAAGGGAAAGGCAACCGGCACCCTGCTTCTGGGGAGCTTCGCTCCCTGTGGGTGTTACCCGAGAAAAACCCACAGCTGCTTTGTGATTTTCTACAAAACTTCAGCTCTGAGAGGGAGAGATCGATGCCCTGGGAAAGCTGTGAGCTGGGGAAACCTGGACACTGGGGACAGAGGGCTCAGCCTTGGAGACAAGCGTTACCCCGGTGTGTACCCTGGGCAGTCCTGCTCTCTGCAGCCCCTTATGTAGGGACAACATGGCACAGGGATGGGAATTGCCATCCCCACCTCCTTGCCAGCCAGCACCCCCAGTACTGCCCACTGCCAGATACTGGGGTGCTCAGCACCAGTCTCTCCCCAGCCATACAGCACAAAAAGGCAAACATACACACAAAAAATTACATGCNAAACAAAAATAAAAACCAGAAAGAAAGAAAGCAAACAAAACCCCAAACTTCTCTTCTCAATGTGTAAAACTTCCCTGGGCAGGAAACTGTTTGTTTTTGCCTCATGCTAAAACTAGCACCAAATCAGCATCCCTCCTGCCAGGTGTGCAGGAGCATTGACCAGGGGTCCCCAAGCTCAGCTTGTGCTCAGGTTTAGGGCTGTACCAGGACTAAAGAGAGAGAAGAGACCCCAGAGAAGTGGATGATGAAGGCTGGAAGTGGGGAAGACAAATACTTTCTGTCCTTTTCTTCTTTTTTGTTTTTAAAGGAAAAAACCCAACCATGGAGGGCATGACCTAGTGATGACACTGTGCCTTTAGCAATGGCATTACCTTCCATCCCAGCAGGAACAGGAGGAATGCAGACGCTTTCATAAGAAAATATTTTCTCCCCACCCAAAGGAGACCATTTGCAGTGAAAGATGCTATCTGCTCACTGCAAAAATGTGTTTTGTGCCCTCCAAGGAGAGACACAGAGGCATAAGCCAGACTGAAGATAAAAATCATTTTCTCAGAGCTAGGGCTGCCACTGCATGCCCAGCCTCAAGTGGGGAGGACCACCCCATCCCCTGGCCACCTCCACAGGACCTGTTCCAGGACTTTCGGCCCAAGTCCCCAGGCTTTCTTTCTTTGGGTTGAAAAGATGTTGCCCCATTGCTTTTTTTCTCCCTCACTCTCCCCTAAAAACAGGGTTAGATGCTCAGATTTAGGAGTGCAGCGAGGAGGGAGCCTGGTGGAAGACAAGCCCGTTGCCATCGGGTCCATGTGTGCTGTCCTGGGGTCAGCACCTCCTCCTATATCTCCTGGTACATCTCCCGCTGTGGAGGAGGTGAAAGATCACCTCTCCCATAGTGGCATTTGCATAGATCACTGGAGATGGAAAGTGTTTGGCAGCAGCAGCACACGAAGCTCACCCACGGACACAGGCAGCGCTGAGTTCAAGAGGTAGAAAATGCTGCCTAACACATGTGCAAAGCAGGAAATTCTTGAAGGCAAGTCTGTGGCTTGCTGCACTACCTCGGGCAAGTTATTTTATCTTCCCATCCCTGTGGTCTCCTCTGAACTGGCCATGAAGAGTATTTCCCAGTCCTCAGAGGGGCTGTGGAATATCCACTGGGGCATTGATGGAGGGGTGAACAATGCTCTGAAGACCTGTCCTTTGCTGCTGCTCATGCCTCTGCCTTTGCTTTGCAGAACCTGCGAGTCCGGAGCACAGGGGGGACAGAGTTTTTCACACGCTCAGCCACCAAGTTCAAAGGGGCTTTGGCACAGAAGTTCATGTTTGTGGACGGGGACCGGGCCGTGTGCGGATCCTACAGGTAATCAGTGGTGTCTCCTCTTGCCCACCCCACGGAGGTGTTGGTCAAAGGACCAACAGACCCACATGGTCAAAGTCCTGGTCCCTACCAGCATGGTGCCAGGACACAGACTTGCTCCCCTCCTAAACTGGGAGATGATTTTGCAGCATCAGCCTGAGATTTGGAGTGAGACACAAGGGGTCCCCATCACCCCAGAGCCAGGTCTAGGACACTCCTCTTCCTTGGAGGTAGTGGGACACATCAAGTGCTTCTGCCAATGGATGCAATGAGCACAAGGAAAGACAAAAGTACCAAACCACAGCCAGTCCTAGCTCCTACGATGACCTCAGCTTTCCCAGCTAAACATTTCTTACACAAAGTATTTTCCAATTTGGCCAAAAGAAAACTTACTTTGGTAGAAATAGATCAGTCTCAGTAAGCTTTTCAACTCTAAAAGACAAGTTTCATAACCATGGAACTGAAATATTTTTCTAGCCACAACAAACAATACATCTATTTATGAGTTACTTTTCCTGAGCAATCGAAATTGAGAAAGGAAAAGTGACCAAAACTAAAGTGAAAAACTCACTAGCCCACAACAAATACTTTTTATTTTTCCTTCAAGTTCCAGTGTGCTCAAGACTTCAACCCTTCATTCTAATTTGGGGCGAGAGCTATTTCTTCATTCTCATTATTAATGTTTACAGTGAGATCATGTCACTGCCAGCACCATCAATCCCCCAGGGAAAACCACGGTTAGGAGAGGCGTGTTATTTACCAGTAAATGCTCAGAGAGTTTCCAATGTGTTTCTGTTCCAGCTTCACTTGGTCCGCAGCAAGGACAGACCGAAACGTCATCACAGTCCTCTCAGGTCAAGTGGTGGAGGCATTTGACAAGCAGTTCCAGGAGCTCTACCTCATGTCCAAGGGGGTGAGCCTCAAGTCTATCTCCATGGGTGAAGAGCCCGAACCTGAGCCTGTAACACTGCCCTCTGTCGTGCCGGTGACCCCTGCCAATGCCGTGGTGAAGAAGCTGATAAACCCTAAATATGCCCTGGTGAAGGCCAAGAGTGCCGACCAGATAAGCAAGACTTCATCTGAGAACCAGGACAAAAACCAGAAGACAGACAATAAAGGCAAAGCCTTGCCAGAGGGCCCAGCAGGTGACAGGCATGGGGACGTGACAGACCTCTCCTCACTCATCCACCCTGGCCTTCTGAATCTGGAGAAAGCCAACATGTTTGACTATCTGCCCACCTGGGTCGAGCCCGACCCTGAGCCTGGGAGCGAAGTCTTGGGTTACATCAACATTATTGACCCCAAGATAAAGAATGTGAAGCTCTCGCAGATGAATCGCATCAAAGTCTGTGATGTCTCCCAGGCCAGTGCCCAGCACCGGCAAATGCTGAAGAACAGGGAGATGGAGATGAAGAAAAACTCAGACCAAGATCCACCTCTGCTATCCCCCTGCCAAAGACAGACCCCACAAACTCCCATGGAAGCTCCTGCAGCCCCCACTACCAACCCTATTGAAGGTGTCAACTGGACAACAAAGCAAGTGGGAACGTTTGCCTCTTCACCGCTGGGCCACTGCTTGAAACCACCAGAGGAGACACTAGAGGACTTTAGGCCTCCAGCTCCAAAGCCAAGGACCATCCCCGTTGGCGTCCTTGTGACCAAAGTCATTACACCCTGTGACAGTGGCACGACACTGGAGGGTGACACACAACCACTGCTGGCTGACCATGTGGGTGTAAAGCAGGAGCCGGAGCAGAACCCCAATGGATCTTCAACGGACACCTGCTATCTCCAGCCAGACCGGCCCATGGCAGGGCCACAGGAAGATAAAGGGCCTCCCTGTGCCCACAATGGCCTGGGAGAGGAGGAAGAAGAGGAGGAAGAGGAGTACATCACCCTTAGTGACCAGGAGAGCTACTCCAGCAGCTCTGCTGACCACAGCTACCGCCGCTCCAACGCCTCTTCCATCTCAGATGAGTATTTTGAGGTGAGGGATCGCTACGGGCCACTCCGGCGAACCAACTCAGATGTCACCCACAACGGGGAGATTATTCCCATACAGAGGAAGCTCAGTGACCCTCACATCAGCCGTGGCACCTTCATCAGCCCCCTGGGTAGCCTCCCGTCCCTGAAACATGTCCGCATGGAGGATGTGCCAAAGAGGAGGAGCAACGCTGTGGAGATTAGATGTGTGCTGCCCCACACCATCCTGGATGGCAACAGCTCCTACCCCAGCAGTGCCGCACAGGTAGGACTTTTTGCTATAACCATCCCTGTGTTTCTCCACCCTACAAAGGTTGCAAACCTGGAGGTGACCCAGCCACCTCAGCCAAGGCGTGGTGTCATCCCTGGCTTTTTGGTGGCACGTCCTAGATGCTGAGATCAGGCATCCCATATGGGAGAATAAAGCCCTACACACAGCGGTGGTTGGAGTCACCCAAGAGGTGCTCTTGGTCAGGAAGGTGGTAGCCTTGCCCCAGCTCTCAGAGTCTGGGAACGGCTGGTAAAGGGGAGGTTTTCAGGAATTAAAGATTATTCTGTGGTATCAGGCTGTCCCACAGCCACCAACAGTGACGGCATGCCCAGCCAGGGACAGATTGTGCGTGCAGGCGTGTCCTTCTCGGGCTTGTTTTCTAGCTCCTTGCAAAGATGATTAGCACCAAAGTAAAAGCACTTGGACACATAATTAGGCAGAGCAAGACAGCGGAGGAACAGGGACGGCAACCTCTGTGGGCAAACGCTGCAGTCAGCAGCTTCATGGCTGATCCACAGGTGACGCCAGACCTTGTCACCTCACGGGGTGCACGCCGGCATCCCCGCTGCTGGAGCATGAGGTGGACACCAGCATCCCTGCCACAGCAGGAGCATCACCCCATCCAGGCAAGGGGTTTGCAGCTCAGTTCCACCCAAGCACTGCAGCCTCTCATACCCCTACCAAGCTTGAGGAACCCTACTTGGTTTCTCAAGGCTCCCCACCTACTGTTTTGGGGACATTCAAACCCTCCCAGGGCTAAACCAGTAGCTAAAAATCACTGAAGCTACCTGAGGTTACCTCAGCTGAGCATCTAATCTGCATTCACAGGGAATTAAATTTACTAGTCCAGAGACCACTTGCTTCTCCCTTCCCAGTCAGTGACACGGAGCTCAAAGCAGGGCTTTTCTCCTCTCACATCAAATATCCCCTCACAGCCTGTGGGGCTGTGCAGAACAAGCACTGAGCCCTTTGATGCTCTGTGACCCAGGTTCTGGGTCCTACCTTGCTCAGGGTGGCCAGCTACACTGGAGTTCCTGCAACAACTTGTTTTGGCTCTTTGATGAAAGGCAGATAATTAACAAGCCATGAGGGTTAGGAAAACCAATGCTCAGCTGATGGAAATGTGCAGAGAATCATTTCTCCCATGCATAAAAATAATAAATCAAAGCAAACCTTGATTAACTCTCTAAGAAACCTCAAACCTGACAGGAACCACCGTCAGCCCCCACCAAATATTTTTATTCTGGGTCCATATTTTTTATGTGCTCGTCCATAGCTCAGCGTAGCCCAAAACGCAGGTGGAGGCTCACACAGGGCAAACATGTTTTCCATCACATGGAGAACACAGCACTCAGGTTGTCCCTGGAGCACTGCCTTGCCTAAATGCCTGTTCACACCCAGCCGCACAGTGAAGAGGACAGCAGCACTGGCTGATGCACAGCAGGCACAAGGAGAGCACCAGGGACACTCAGGTTCTCTCCTATCCCTCTCCTTTCTGCAAAGCCCCCAGGTCTGTGTAGAGCAGAGGTTCCCAGACACACCCCACTCCCGTGCATCGCTTAGTGACAGGCAAAATCCCCACCCTGCCAACTCCACATCCACTCTTACCTGGGTACAGGACCCTGCTGATCATCCCTGGCATGATGATAACGAAGAGGGGCAGCATCTTCAGGTAGCTGGCCAAGATGGAGCCAGCCTTGGCGTGACTCAGGTTCTTGGCAGAGAGAGACCGCTGGACAATGACCTGTTGGAGAGCCAGGCTGGATGGCTGAGCAACACCTCCTAGTCCACATCAGCCTCCTCCTTGCCAGACTGCATCCCAAGCATCCCCAAACACTGGAACCATTGGACACCAGACCCAAATGGAGTGTAGATGTGTACCCAACCCACAGGCTGGGTTTCCCTCCAGACCAGCAATGGATTGGTGTTATGCTGTAGCACCACAAAAGCCCAGTGCAACCACAACAGCACATTCTCCTGCCAGTAGCAACCATTCCCCACCACCACCACCCCCCTCTCCCCTCTTACCCCTTCTATTCAATCTCCTCCCCAAATAATGCCCACAATAAAAGGGACACTGAGTCCAGCTTCCTCCTGCCACAACTCCACCACCCACTCTGCTCAAACCATCATACCTCAAAGCTCTGGCCAAGCCATGGCCATCCATGATATGGCCAGCCCTTGGGCTTTGAGGCAACCTCTCTTCAATAGGCAAAATCCATAAGAAACACTGACTTTAAAAGAACCCAGACTCTCCCCAAGGGCTTACAAAGAAGAACTCAGCATCCAGGATTCAACCACTCCTGAGTAAGCACTAGCTTATGCCATGGTGGACAGGAGGGACCGGGTGCCAGTTCCTGGGGTGGGATACTCAGGGAAGCTGTGGTTTAACTTCTGCCCAAGAGTCAGAGCATGTCGTAGAGCCCACCACCCAGACCAGTCACCATGTGTGCCACATCAGGCACACAATGGCCTTGAAGGCAAAGGAGCTAAATCACCCTTAGTCCTCCCCACCTGGAGAAGTCTCACACCTTAAAATCAGTGCTAAATCAATCTAGCATTACCTAAGCTAAAGTGCTGCAGTGCAGCCCTCCTGGTCAAAGCAGGAGGTGTCTGCTTGAGGACCAGAGTCCATTGGGATATTCAGACTAAATGACTGAACACTGAGGTGATACCAACAGCTTGGTGGAGACACAGTGCTGGCAGCACAGCGGGGGTCGCCACAGAGGCAGGGCTGGGCAGGTTGGTGCAGCCAGCTCTGCAGCCTCCCAGCCCCAGCTCATCCTGCCATCAGCACCTGCCCTCGCTAGATTCAATCTCACCCAGGTAAGTCTGCATGGGGTGCAATCACACCTCCAGATTGCGGTGCAGACACACCTAAAGAAGAAGATAAATATCTGGTGACCACAGCCGTGTGCTAAGGCCTTACCCAGTCCAGAAATAAGATTAATAGTGCTCAGACCCAATCCAAACGTGTCTCTCAACCCAGCTAATCAGAGCCACTCCCACAGTGGTGTTTGCAGCTCACTGTTGCCTCCTGATCCCACCTCCTCTCCCAACCCTCCATCCTTTCATCTAATCTTGGTAGCCACCTAATCCCACAGGTTGAGCCTGGGTGACTGAATGCTCTTTGGACCTGAAATTAGCCCTTAGATTATTGATATGGGTGTTCAGGCTGCAGCAGGAGAGAAGACTTTGAGTCGCTGCAGGAGTCCTTGGTCCTGGATCTCCAGGCAGCCATGATTTAGGTCAGGACAGCCCCTGGACTGCCAGGACCCCACAGGAAGCATCTGCTGAGATGCTGCAATGTGCAGGACAGTGCATTGCAAGAGCAAGGAACCAGAGGAGCAGCAGTGGTTAAGACTTAAGGCAGTTTTGAGCTGTCTCAGAAGAATTTGGGCAAGGGACCCACTGAGCAGCAAAGAGATTTGTCTGTGAGGACCAAGTCCGTGGCTCAAATGCATGGATGGGTGTCCATGCAGGGGAACAGTGTCCTCATAGTAGCTCATCCTCATCTCTTTTTGTCCTCTTTAACAAACAGGGAACACACATCTACCGCTACCGACCCAGGAACCTCGCAGGAAGAGAACAAAGCAAGGAGGTCTCCCACTCCCCAACACACGAGAAAGCCCCTGGGGCCACCAAATACAGAGGGGATGGAGCCGAACCCAAAAAGACCATTGCAGGCAGCCAGCCCTACTGGCAGAGCAAAGCTTTCAGCTCCAGCAAGACCTCACAGCCCGGCCACCTCTCACCAGGCAACCCCAGATCATCAAGCAAACGATTAACCTCCCTGCCAGAAAGCCAGAAGACAACCGAGGAGATGAGGACACCCCTCGGCATCCCGCTCTCCAAACTGTCCCAGTCCAAGCACCTCAAGAACAGGGTTGCGGGAGCCCCAGGTGCTTCTATTGACTCCAAAAAGAAGCCCCCTGAGACCACCAGCCAGAAGGACCACTAGGCCTGGTGCAGGTGGACTTCCAGGGCAAGAGTGGTAGCAGAGCGTGCCTGAACCCCAGGCAACGCCACATTACATGGGGCAGGGGAATCTTGTTTACATTTACCTGGTCGGTGCACCAGTACCACGTGGCCATGATAGACAGCCCAAAAGTCATCCCGGTCCAGGGCAGATCTCCAGAGACTGGGTCTCGGAAGAGGTGCATTGCATCCGCTCTGGGCAGGTGGCAGGTAGTGTTGGGAACAATCTTGGACGGCACAGCTTTTAAATAGGCCTCTTCCAGGTTGGGGTAACCTCCGATCTCATTAAAAGCTGGAAAGCATCATTGGGGGAGGCTGGTTAGAGTCAAGCAAAAGCTGGTGGCCTCTGAGATCAGCTAGCAAAACGCTTGCCAACTTGGTTAGCTCAGAAGCACTGCCCGGAGAGGGAGGGCTTTTTCGTGTTCATATTTTCTTCTAGTTATTTAAGAGACTCTTCGATTAAAGTTTTGCACAGCAGGTCCCATTACAGTCTACCCTCCCTTTGGAGGGTGACGTGTTCTGGGACAAAGGCTCCTCAAGGGACCCGCCTCTTTTGACCTCGTACTGTAAAAGCAACCTGTTTGTTAAAGCTCCCCAGTCGCGGAGCAGGGGAAACTCACCTAGGACTATTAAAATGCAAGATTAGCTAGCCTTTGACTTGATAGTTCAAGGTGCCTTAACACAAGTCTCCGGCCAAATGTTTTCTAACCCCTCTGAGCGTTTCCCCAGCAACACCCACAGCTCCATCCCCAAACCTCCAGCAACCGGTAGGAGGGGAAAAAAACACAAACCAAAACAAAAAAACAAACAAACCCCTCCCGACTGTATATTTTCCCAGGAAATGGGCTCCTTAGCCTCAGCCCTGCTGAGGAGTACGTGCCATCAACAAGCCCTAACAGGCGAACCCCCAAGCCCTTGGCAACCACCTTGGCCCTTCTCCCGTCCATGCTGCAGCCACCAGCCCCCAACAGCAGCTGCCAACCAGCCCTGGGCTCTGCCCTGGCCCCCCCACTGCCTCCCCGCTCCTGAGGGGCATGCACAGACTGAACACTCCTTGCAGCTCCCCCAGTACCTCCAGCAGGAGAATTTTGGAGCCAGAGGCATCGCATTTTGGAGGAATGAGGGATGGGAGGCACCTACCCTGCTCTCCCCACATGCCACGGCCACCCATGCAGCAGCTGTGGAGGAGATAAGCGAGGAGGTGTATTGGCACCTCCATGCCCACACCAGCCACTGATGCTCAGGAGAGGAGGTTCTGGGATCCCCACCAGGATCATAGAGAGAAGACTCAAAAACCCATGAGCATCCCTTGGTGGATTCCTTCCCCCAAGCCTGGTCCAGAACTCACATCCCAGCATCCCTTCAGTCCCCACCCATGGGCTGCACTCAGACCCTTAGCTCAGCCCCCTCCAAATCATCAGCGTGGGATGGGAATGTTCTCCTGAGAAGTCACCTTCCTGCAGGACCATGCCCACAAGCACTGCTATCTTTAGTCAGAGAGCAAACCCCTCAGGCATCAGGCGCTGAACACTGGGATCATCATCAAGAGCCAGCTCAAGCAAATCCCAGTCTCCAAGACGCCCACCCTGCTCCATCATCCCCTCCTGCCCGAGGTCAGCCCTTTCCATGCAGCCCTGCCATTTCCAATGCCAACCCACAGCCCTGTCCCCATCCCAGGGCATCACCCTGACCTGAGGCTTTTGGGGAGTTCGCAAAGGGGCATCATCCACCGTGTCCCACCACCACCCCTTCACAAACCAGCCCCCCCGTATTTCATGGGGTGTCAGCATTTGTGAACCCTTCCTGCTCCTGTGCAAGAAGCCCTGGCCACCTTCCAGCGCTTGGTTTACCCAGGCAGCGGCTACTCCCAAGCTTTGCATGGGCGTTGAGCACCAACAAAGGCTCTCCAGAGGCAGAGGCTGAAAGCAGAGGTTCGTGCCTGGGGGTTGCGGGGCTGCTCCCTTCCCAAAGGTGTTCTCTGGCAAGTCGTGACACCTACTCTTGTTGGGACGGAAGAGCAGGGCAAAAAACCTCAGGGCAACGGGAGCTCAGCCTGAAGACGCTGTGCTGCAGCCCCTGGGCTCCGACGGGATTAATGTCCCCGCTGTGAACACTGGGTGGGGTGCAGGGTGGCATGGTCTCTCTTATCCGTGATGCTGGAGCTGAGCAGAGCCACCGCCAGCACTGCCATCAGCTGAAGCAGCCATCCAGACCTCTGTTAATTGAAGTGGTTTGTTTACAGCCCCTCAGTCTACACCTGCTTGTTGTCTAATTCAAGAGTGCTCTGCCCAGCATCACAGCGGGGAGAATTTGCACAACCTTCCTGCTCTCCCTTGGGAGATGCAACCTCGGAGACAAGTAATAAACTTTGTCATCCCTTCAACAGCAGCCTGGGAGGCAATGGTCTGGGCAGAGTGGACCCAGAGTGGTCACAGCTTCACAGATGAGGGTTAGCATCATGGCTGCACCTATCATGGTCTGAACATATGAACAAGGTAAAACATGGAAAGTATCCTTTATTAGAGCCTGACAAGAGCTGGAGAAAACCCTCGAGGCATCCCAACCTCCATACCAGCCTTGAGGTCCCCAGGTCTCCCAAGAACCAAGGAAAAAACTGTGTGACCAGCAGCTTGTCTTTTGGCTCCCTGGGATCACTCCCTATCCCAGACACCCTCATCTCACCAGGATTTGCAGGTTGGCAAAGCCAAAAAAAAATCTGGGATCTGCGATTGCTGGAGGGGATTTTCCAAGCCTTGTCTGCTTGTCCTCCTAGTCTGGCTCTGTGGTGCTGCACCCAGCCAAGCTCTCCAGGCACAAGCCTGAGAGTGCCCCATGGCCAACTTCAGCTTCAAACAACCATCAGCAGCATCCAAGCATTTTGTCTAACTCAAAGGCTGCAGCCACCGCTCAGATCTGCTTGGACAGGAAACACGCTCCCCTTCCCGGTGCAGCTCCGTGTTCCTGCTGGGGTATTTGGTGTTGCTGTTGCTTCTCTGGGAAACATCTGTCCTTTCATTTGGCTTTTGTAAACACACTATTCTGCATACAGGACTGCCTCATGAGCAAGCTCTGCTTTTATACAGGGGAGCAGCCACGGGACTGGGCTGGCTGCAGGGCTGGAGCTGCTCCCACCTCCACAGCAGAGCTCTTGCGCAACATTGGGTCAAAGCCTTTCCTAGCCCCTCAGCCTAAGCAGATTTCTTCAGGAGATGGCAGAAACCATCTCAGGAGTGCCTCCAGAAATCGTCCTCTGTAGTTAAATACCTGCCTTTGAAGCTGGGACCTGACATTTTGCCTCCTACTCCTCAGGGCCAAGAGCCCCGGTGGCAGAACAAGGCTGATGAAAGCTCCCAGCCTCACAAGGGTGCTCTGTGGCAAAACGTATGGAGACACAACAGTGCTGAGTGTTCAAGAAAGGGCTGGTGATGAACCATGCTCACTCCAACCAGGGGGACAGCACGGCACCATGCCCCACATCTCCAGGCGATGCCCTGCGGTGGTGACTCAACTCAGCACCACCCTCTGCCGTGCACATCNTCTGAAAACCACACTTCAACGCCACCACAAGTTTCCCGGAGCAAAATTGGGAATGCTGCTTTGGTGTCAAACGCTTGATCAGTCTCTTGGAATGCATGGACTAGAAGCAAACATGCGGAGCAGTGACCACCACAGGAAGGCCACCAGTACTGGGGACAACCCTGTGTGGAGGATGGGAATGCTTCATGGCATCTTCACCCAGAGGAATAGCACGTAGGGGAAGAACAGTAGCAGAGGTGACACAGGGGGACCACAGATCTGCTGGGCATCTTGGCCATTGGATTGACCAGATTAGTCTTTTTACTTATTTCCAATGCTGCCCAAGAGGGGAGTGATCTGTGCTGTCCCAGCTCTCACCTTTCACTGCCAGCATGATGGCTCCGAGGACCATGATGAGTGTCTGCAGCGCGTCGGTGTAGATGACAGCCGCCAGCCCCCCTGCATAAGAGCAAAGCACAGTGTCGGGAGTGCCACCAGTTTCAGACTCATTATGAAATCCCAATAAAGCTGCTCACACTCATGGGGATGTGCCTGTCACTGACCTCGTCCTGCTGACACTGACTGTCCTGCCCTTGCAGGAGCGTGAAGAGGGAGCAGCTCCTTGGTGGGATCCTTGCAGATGGGGTGGGGAGAGCAGCCGACAGCCGTGGGGGCTGCGATCCCATCTGGGGCAGGGAAGGGGAGCCAAGGGATGGTGGGATCAGGGAGCTGTGGCCCTCTCCCTCTGTACATCCCTCAGCTCTCCTCCAAACCCAATAGTATTACTTTTCCAGCACGTGACACGAAGTGAGGTCCCCCTTGGCCAGCTAGCAGCATTTCTCCCTTTCCATCCCAAGCTCTCTCTCCAGACCTGTTGCCAACTCAGGACCTGCTTCCCTAGCCAGAAAGCAATTACTCAGCAGATGAACAAAAGCATTAAAAAGTAGAGGAGCTAGAGAAAAATGGGTCAAAAACTGAACCAGTTTCAACCCCAGTCACTGACTCACATCCTGAGAATTCAGGGCTGTACCCTCCCTGGGATATGGAAGGATGTTCTCAGGGGGAGGGTGACGCAGCGATCACACCCTCTGCCTGAGCTCACGCTGAAGTGCCTTACTTCACAACAAGCCTTGTGGGCAGGAAAAAAAAAAAAGCCCTGAGATGGGATTTGCTTAAAACCAAAGTCTTGCAAAATCCACCATGTTTCAGATAGACTTAAACTGTTGCTCGTTTTGATGGCTGGGACGAGATAGCAAGGGGGAATTTACTGCTGGGTGTCTCCACTGGCACTACACCAGGGGATGGGAACATCCCAGCCAAAATAATAACCAAAAGAGCTGGCAGGGGCACATGGTCCCATGATCCAAGAGTGGGGCTGCAAGCCAGGAACCCCCAGTTTCCAACTCCAGCTCCAAATCCTCATTGTCTCCATATCACAAAAGAACTGTATGGATTGAGCCTGCACAAAAATAGCTGGTCCCACGACGGGGACAAGAAATATTCCTGAATGCTTTCCAGAGGAAGGGCAGCAAGTTCCATTGTGGGCAGCACAAGTGGTAGGGAAATGAGCTGGATAAAGGGCTCTCAGATTGGAAATGCCATAGTAATAACCCTGTAATAGGAGAAGCCCTGATTATTGCTGTTACAAATAGGTACACACACAAGAAAGCATTTAACTACACGACGGAAGAGGAGTTCTTACTGATGAAAAGCTCTAATGACAAAGGAGAGGTCATGCACTGAGTCATTGCCTGAGCTGACACTCAAGAAGAACGCTCAGATACTGGTTGGATAGGGCAGGGAATATGAACCCCATTAGCATAAATTCCCAGGAGAAAAAAAAGAAAAATTAAAAAAATAAATAAAAGCAGAGTGTAAGTGGTGTGGTTCAACCAAAGAAGAAAGATTGAGGCCAGGAGGCGCTGAGGAACCTACCTGCAATGGTGTAGAGCCCCGTAACCACCAGCATCAGGACAGTGGAGAGATAAAGGTCCCAGCCCAGGCAGACTTGCACGAAGAGGGCCCCCGAGTACAGGTCCGTCTGTGCACAGAAGAAACGCAGGGGCTGGGACAAGTGACATCCATGTGGCTAAACATCATCCCAAGGGCTATTGCAAGAGTGGCATGGCAGGGAAATGGTAAACACCATGGGTACAGCAAGGACATTGCACTGCCCACGCCAGGAGTACACCTCCCAAAGCCAAAGCTGGGGCCCAGGTTCACGCACAGGTGGCAATGTCACCACTGCAGATGGGTGTCACAGGCCACCTTGCCCCAACCCCCAAAGAGCAAAGCAGGCATCTCCAGCCCTCATTTGCAACTGGATTCGACTGGATGCAGACAGTGGGATGTAAGGGCCAGAGATGGGATGCCTTGGGGCATCAGTGCTGCCACCACCTTTGAGACCAGAGCAAGGAACTAGAGACACCCAGCCCTTTACAGAATCAAATCCTGAACAGGCCTTCATGCCACCCTAAGTACCTCTAGTTCCCTTTGCCAATGGTAATGCCCTGCTCTCCAGGTGGCATCTCACCACGCTTTCTGCAGAGCCCTGGAGATGGGGCACCTGATACTAACCGAGGAGCTGCACTCCTCCAAAACACCAGCACCCATGGGTGCTCCTCAGAGGCAGCCCAAGCCGACCTCCCCAGCCCAGCACGCCCCACAGGGCTGATGCACAGGGGCAGCGGTAGCTGGTATTTCACGTTCTGCTTGGCAGGATTCACCCTCCTGGCACCCACGCTGCCACCAAGGAGGCTTCCAAGGTCCCACTCCCTGCTCCCCAGCTGCAACTCAATGGTCCAGGCCATTAGACCACTCAGGAGGGCAGCAACGAGATTGAAAAAGCTGCTGGGGACAGGAGGGGATCTCCTCCCACATGTAGGAACTTTTCAAGGTGTTTGCTGGTATCTGCAATGCCTTTAGTGGTGGATGGGGTCATTCTGCACCACATCACTCAAGCCCATTAGTGGTGCTCATGTGGGTGCTGGTGGGTCAGAACAAGGTGCTGTCCTGCTTCCTGGGGGCCACAGCCGCATTTCAACCTCGACAGCCACTCCACAGTGAGGAGCACACATGGACAGTCCCAGCATGGAGTGCAAGACCCCCGGAGCTGCCATTCCTAAGCCTTGCCCCAACACCAAGCCACTTCTTTGTGGAGCATCTCTGGGAAAATACCTCTTCCTGCTTTTACAAAGGTAGGGAAGCCATGGCATGGGCAAGTGGCAGAAGTTGCATTTGGCCCCAGACAAGCAGCAGCATCCCAGGGGTCCTGCATCCCAGCACAGACCAAGACAAGTGCATCCTCCAGGACATCCCCTGACCTTCACAGGCCCCCTTGCAAAGCCCCTGGCAGATGCTCATGGTTTCTGCTTGGCCACCGAAGGACAGATTGACTCTGTGTCCAGCATACTGCGCCTCCACCACCTCCAGTGTCTCCTGCGCCTGTGTCACATCCCACACGGACACCAGGAGTGTGCTTCTACCCAGAGGAATGTGCCCAGGTCTGGAGGTCACTCAGCTGCCAGACTCCCTCAAGGTTATTGACACCCCAAAAGTGACCACTGTTTCCCACCTGTGGGAAGGCTGGACCCACACAGGGAGGTCTGGTCATGGTGTCGTGGAAATAAGACATAAAGCAGAGACTCAGATGGGCCTGACGCATCCTTCTCCAACAAAGCAGCAATGCCGTGGGAGGAAAGGATCAGGCACAGCAGGCAGTGTCCGTGCCACCACCACCACCACATCTCCACCCACAGCTGAGATCCAGCCATCGCAAAAACCTTGTATCTTCACAAAAACCTTGTTTGGAGAAGGAAACAAGGCCAGAAGGGGCAGGAAGAGGCAAGACGAGCTGACTCCACACCCTTGCCTGGAGCTGCGATGGCTTCCCACAGCCAAGACATGAGCTCTGGTTTGACATCTGTCTTCACACACCTCCCAGAAACCATCCCCCAAACAACAGCGCTATCTTGCCCGGTCATGCGGGAGCAGTCACTTGGGATTAGTAACACAGAGGACTGGTGTTATTTCCCATATCGTACCTCCTTCCTCAGGCTCTGCCCTTTCTCCTCCCAGCACTGCTCCAGCAAGCTTTCTGTGCAGGAGCTGAGGACCATCATTGTGTGACATAGAGGGGCTATGCAGGATCACACAGTGGAAAAACCAAAGCACATGCCACCCAGTAGGGCTCCGTCAGCCATGAAATCCAGTAGGTGAGCACACAGCCAGCTCCAGCACAACATGAAAGCCTCTTCCCTAGCAGATGAGCCCACACTCAAATCCCAGATCAAACCCACCAGAAGACCACTTACACCATGATCTTGAGGATCCCAATTCAAGGAGTGTCCCATGACACCTGGACCAGGCTTCACAACACAGTCATGCCTGGCATTCCCAAGGAAGATACTACCTGACCTCAGCTGCACTTGGGCTTGGACATATCTCCAGGAGAGCTCTTGCCAGTAATTCAATCCTGGAATGTCCTGCTGAAGAGAAACCAGCTCACAGACAGCTATGCCAAAACCTCTACTAGTGGCTTACTCTGATGACTTTCCACCACAAATGCGACCTAATCACAGCCTGATACCAGAGACACCATCAAGTAGCCCTACAAAAGGGTAGCTAAGCCATTCAAACACTGCAAGCTTCAACCACAAGGCAGAAAAGCCCCAACCAAAGGGCCTCCAGCACCTCTTCCCACTGAAACCTGAAGTGGGAACCCAAAATATTTTGAGCCTCCCCAGCACAGCACCAGCCAAGCATCTTCGGTGTCTTCTGGAGCTCCCAGCGTCCCTTGGAGGGATCCATCTCTAGTCACATCAGCACCTGCCAGAGAGTCACTCCCTTCCCTGATCTGCCTGCTTCTCCAGCAGCCCTTCTAAAGAGCCCAGCTACAAAGGCTTAGACCTGGAAAAGGTATTTCATAACTGCTTCTCCTGACTTTCTCAATGCTTAATCATTTTTGCAGTCGTCTGCAAATGAGTCTAAGCCTTTGCTATGAGGAAACAGAGGTATCTCCACCTCCCTTCCTGGTAATTCTGCTGGGGTGGGAAAAAAAAAAGCGCATGTGACTTGGTCATTAATAAGACATCCCAAATACAAAAACAAGCTAATTAAAACCAAGCATGACCTATTCATAAAACATGTCCTTTCAACTGTAAAAGGAGAGGAGAAACCTTTGAAGTCAGGCCTCATAATCCAGCAAGATCCCTGCCTCCGCTGGTGACCTCACTTGGAAACTCGTTCTTACCCAACATCGTTAATGCCTTCCCAATGAAAGCTGGCTTTAGAGACAGCTTGGATTTAACAACTGGTGAATCTAAAGCCTCAGTAGAACAAGTTACCCAGGATACAGAAGAGTCTTCAGGGGCTTTTCACCAAGGCTAGGATGCCTGGGCAACTTTCCATGAGTTCCTAGACAGGGAGGACGACATCTCTCAGCAGGACTTTGGGTTGTCCTGCTGCACCTTGCCATGAAACGTGCAGGGTTGGGGTTCACCAAAGGGTAAATTCCAGGCAAGGAAGGAGACTGTCAACCCCCCTGTCCTGAAAGAAGTGCCAAGGGAGCAACAGTGACACCATGTCTCAGCCCAGGAGAACATGGAGCGGAGATCCACACGTAAATCCAACGTCTGTGGGGAAAGGAGGCAGGAAAATCTCAGATAGTCCCAGGCTTTGAGGCAGCCCCCAGTGAGGACCAAAAGAAACCCTCACCAGGCGACAGCGCTGCCTAATTGCCCTGAGTTTCACATCCTCCTCCCACACTCCTGGCTCTGGACACCACCAAGGATGGGACATTGGGCCAGTTTGGCAACGCCCCGCCTGTCTGCAGACATTCATCCCAACCCGCTGCTGGAAACAACTATTGTCTGTGAGATTTACTATGAATGGAGCCAGATGCCAAGATAATCCCCTTATTAGGCTGATTCCTCTTCTGTTACATCCTGCCTGACTCCAGAGATCACAGAAGACTCAGCAGACCAAAGAAACTATAGCCCTGGCTGAGCAAAGGCACAGGAAGAGGCATTTGGGAGTGTCCACCAAGCTTCAAACACAAGGTTGTGCTGAGATGGGCCAGGAGAACCGCAGAGGTTCCCATCGCAGAGGTCATCTACAGGTTCATCTAGTGTTAGGCAAGGTTTCCTAAGCTAAGAATGAACTTGTAGGACATCCATCCCTTCTGGGCAAAGCCAAGGAGAGACTGGAAACCAAAGGGACCAAGCACATCCCGGCATGGTAAGACAGTGTTTTGTAAGAGAAGAGGGGACATCTGTGATAGTCTGGAAAGAGACCCCAAAACAACCAGCCCTCAGACTACTGGTGATTTATTTCTTCGAATTCAGACCAGCAAGGACAATCTACCCCACCAGAAATCCTACCCCAGCATCCAACATTTCCTTTTAAATATCAGAAGAGACTCACACAGATCCCAGGGACCAGCAACACAGACACAGATGCTCCAGCATCTCCCTCCTCCCCAGGTCTTCACCAGGAGCAGGGGAGAGATGGCTCCTGAGCAGCACACAAGACCATAACAACAGTTTGCAGGACATCAGGAGGCAAAGTGTTACTGCCCAAACTTGCAAAGTGAACTGGTGCGTCAGGAGCCACCAGGCTGATTTCAGGAGAAATGCCATAGGATTTTCAATGCCATAAATGAGAAGAGTATAAAGAATATCAGTTTTATGGGAAGAATGCCCTCCAGTACAAGAGGACATGGTTTTGTGGGGGGGAAATGGAGGTGCCAGCTGCACTGGTGGAGTCACCAGTGCCACCTCTGCCACTTTGAAATCCCTGCGACAGCAAGAACACAGGGAAGATCTGCCACCTCCTGCAATCTGCCTTTGAAACCCAAATCATAGCGCCTTGCCCAGGGTCACGGAGCAGCTCACGGGAAGGAGACAGGTTCTCCTGGAGCTGGGGACATCATGTCACACAGCGCTGGGGGTCTGAGGCAGAGGCAGCCTTTCCCTTCGCATTAAGCACCGATGGATGTCGGCGGTGACAGCTATTTGCAGGCTTCTCTGTCCTCCACATCCCTCAGAGGGAGACCCAGAGGATCCCCCCACAGCTCAGCCTGAGGCCTGGGGCTGTGAAGCCTCCAGGGAGGAGGCAGAAACTCCACACAAGGAGCGATGGTGCCCTCAGCCAAGCTGGGGTTTGCCAAGCAGGGAGCTGGCGAGCGCAGGGGCAGGCACTGAGCGCCTCGCCGTGGGGAAATGCTCCGGCATCGTCCCTCCTCCCGTGCAAACAGCCACTCCTTGTAGCCAGCCACAGGCAAAAGTGGATTTCTTTTAGCCAGCAAAATGCAGAAGTCTCAGCAGACCCCGGGTCGGATCCGCCTGCTCCGTCGGAGCCGTGTAGGATTGCTCCCTCCGGTGCATTTTCTGCTCCAGATCGTTTCTGAGCTGTTTGCTCTTGATCTCTGTCTCGCTGTCTCCAGCCCCCCAGGGCTGTCTGTGCCCGACTCTCTCCTACTTGCCTGGTGTCACAGGCTCTTTAGCTGCTTTACCTCGGATAAACTCTTCCCACAGCTACAAAGCGGGCAGTGGGAGCAGGGGCTGCACACAGGGAATGAGGCCAAAATGGGAATAAAACATCCCTGTGGAAAAGTCCCTGAGAAATCAGGCACTTTCTGTACAAGCTTGGGCATCTTATAGGTGCAGCAAGACTTCTTTTCCTCAGCAAACCTGTATGCCCTACAGCAAGGAATGCATTCCCAATTCAGTTCCTGACTCTACCGGGTCCCCCAGGGGGTGCTGGAAAGAATCACTGCCAGGGCATGGAGGAAAAACCCAGACAATGCCACCCAGCCTCCACGCACGTCTCATCCTCAACCTCTGCTACAAGCCAAGCACACCATGAATTTGGGATTCCTGACACCCAGCCATGTATCCATCAGGGCCACCCAGACATGAAGATCGCTGCTGGATTTACCTACAAATGCATGGGTATGTGGCAGGTGGCACCTACCCGCAAATTCCCACCGCCTGTCCTGCTCCCTGCTGGAGCATCCTGGAGCAGCTGTTCTAAGGTTTGAACCTCAAAATAACCCTTCACTGGCTGGAAATCAGTCGTGGAGTCGAGCAGAAGCTACTCACAGAGATTTTGGTGAAGATGGAGAGCAGAAGCGACAAGCCGGAGAGGTACATCCGGATCCTCTCCCCTCCAAACCTTCTCTGGAGATACTCGGGCATCGTGACAATCTGTCAGAGCAAAAAAGAGCAATCACTGCCCTGCGCAGGTCCCCTCCTCTGGGAGCAGTCCCAGGAAAGGCAAGGGGAGAGCTCAATTCCCAGAGCAGGGCTTGGGAGTCTCAAAGGACAGTGGCAACAGCTCTCTGGGGAACAGAGGACCTGGCCAGGGCACGCTCAGGGCAGCTCTACATACCCTAGATGAGATGTAGACCGGCACAAACACCCAGGCCAGTGCCAGAAGAGCGTAAGTTGCCTGTTGGAAAGGAGGAACATGGCACAGATGGAAAAAAACTCTGATCCTGCTGCAGCTCGACATCAATTGCGATGCTGGACCTCATCTACTGCTCCTGACCTGGCCCTGGCCCACCCCCAACTGCAGTTACATCCCCAAACAGCTTCAGACAACACACATGGGTGCACAAGGTCTTGGTGGTGATCCCATCAGCAGGAGCCCACTCTCTCTCAGCTCCTGAACGGACATTTCCCACTAACTCCTTGAGCTCCAAGGAAGCCAAACACCATACTGTTGCTGCAGACCCCAAGGACTTTGAAAGGGATAGGTGGGGAAGCAGGGAATGGTGACCTATTCAGCTGGATGAGAAAGCTCTGCACTGAAATGTCCTTCTTCCTGAGCACGTGGACCTGAGTTGACTCCAAACTCACTGTTCGTGCACTAGACATGAGCTGGAAAAGCTGATTTAGCAGGGTTGCCTTAATTACCCCCTGCACAACTCCTCCCAAGCCTTTCGAGACGTGGGGTGAAGCTGCTGTGAAATGGGTCACCTGCTGCCACACGGCTCAAGAAACTCATTTTTCTCAATAAATTGATGCTTTTCTTACGTTCCACTCGAAGCCAGTGACAGCGATTCCCCCAGCAGCGCCAGTCCCGGCCAGCCCGATGAAGAGCCCCGAGCCCTCGCTGCTGGCGAAGAGAGAGGCACCGATCTGTGGAGGAGCAGAGGAGATGCTGAGGGTGCCCGGCCACCAGCTCCCCACACGACAGTCACGCCAGCTTTGGTGTTTCCCCAGACCCAAACAGGTAAGTCAGTGAGAGGAGGCAGCAAAAATAACATCTGAACAGGAGCAGCAGAGCACAGACCTCCCCAGCACTTCGTGGCCAAAGATAGACCGTGTGGGATGAGGGACAGGGACATATTTTGCAACAAAAACCCTTAACAGACTCCAATCGTGAGCCCCAGCAACCAGTGCTCCCATGAACTGAGCTCTTCTGAGCATTCCTGATGGGCTTTCTTGTCTTCAGGAGGATGAGAAGGGCCACATGTTGCTGCATTTGCCACAGCGGCCATAGATCTCGCCCAGAGGTGGCCTTGTGTCCATGGGAAGGACCTACAATCAGTTTGTCAAGATCATACTGAAATAAAAGGAGGAGAAAAAGAAAGATGGGACTCCCATGTCTTGTTGGAGCCACCAGGAGCACACAGAGCTGGTGGAGATAGATGTTTGACTCCAAAAAACGCTCTCTAAGTTCAGAGCAGCCTATGAGTAGACCCAACAAGCCAGGTGGGCTCCAGGATCCTTCATGCAATGAGAACGAAATGGACATGAGGACACAAATCCCAGCAGAAAGAGGTGTACAGGATTGGTGGAAAGTGTGGGCAGGTGGTGGAGGAAGCAGGGACTCAGAAGAGGGAATTCAATGGGAGGGACAGTGGTGCTGGATGTCCCTGCTGCCCACGGTGTCACATGAGGGACAGAGGTCTCTACTTACTGGCCACCACGCCATGTCTCTGCCAGCAAGGAAATAGCCACTGACGGTGTTCCTGTTCACCCTGCATGAAGACTGGGAGGAGAAAAGATCAGCACAAAGCACCCTTTCCCCACAGACCCAGACAAGACACCAAGAACCAAGTCTCCCAGACAAGAAGCCAAGAGACAAGCCACTCTGGATAATTAATGGGAGCTCTGCAACTCGAGCTTAATTACACGAAACGGTGGCTGCACCCCGAGTACCTGGAGCCATGAATAGCAAAGGAGGAGAAGGGAAAGCATGGAGGATGCACCCATCCCAAGCAGACAGGTTGGCTAATAAGGCCCAGCTTTGGCTAGGATTTTTCTGGAAGGCAGATGAAATGGCTTTGTCGGAAAACCGCGGGGTGGCCAAGGGTTCCTGCTGCTTAAGCAGGACATTTGTCTCAACACCCTTTAATAGACAAAGCAGTGGAGCTGCTCACGCCCAGCAGAGTGAGGACCAAGGGGAAGGTTTGTGCCGTGGTTTAATTCCACCTCCTTCTCGGGATGTGGGTGTCTTTCCACGGCAGGGGTGAATGGAAGGGGAGGGTTTGTAGAGCACAGCACACGAAATACAAAACGAGCTCGAGCTACAAGAGGAAAGTAATAGAGGCTTTCAAAATATTCCAGGCAGAAAAGCCAGCCCTGGAAAAAAACAAAACAAAACAAAACAGGTCTATTCAAAGCAGAAAGGGAAGAAGAAAGACTCTTACCCATATTCCCACCGCAACGTTTAAGGCAAAATAAACCACTACAACAACGAGATCAGCGACGCTGAGCTGCTGCGCGGGGAAGAAGGATCCCGCAGTGGAGTTGCCCTCCATCACCCCTCTGCCTCCTTCCTCATCCTCGGCCAAAGCCTCACACAGCCCAGCCCTGAATCAGTAACTCGTTACCGGGTTGAGGGCATTGATTATTAAACAAGCCGGCAGTAGGAGCTTGGCTTCCAAAGGCCTTTGGGTGTGGGGCTGGGCCACCCCAGCCTCCCACCCCTCCCAGTTTCCCCACAGAGGGACACAGGGATCCAGGACAGCACCTTGGATTTTGGTGTCACTAAGGAGCAGCTGCTTAATCCCCATTTCCTCAGGGTTTCCTGCTTCTTCTGCACTGATCTGGAAGAAGGTGCAGGCTCCAGTCCCAGCTGCTCCCAAAATTAATGCATTTCTGCAGCACAGACTCTCCGGAACCAGGATCCAGCAGCCTCTTGTGGAGACACCTCAGATCTAGATATTTCTGGACAAGAAACTGCCATGGCTTTTGTCTTCCAGAAGCTGGACCCCGAACCCCAGGATTTTTCTTGCAGATCCTACAAGTCTGGGAAGAATTTGCATGATGTTCTGCCTAGTTAATTACTGCAGAAATTGCGGAATAAAGCAAGGTTTTTGAAGTGTTCTTCACATGTGAAGGATCCCAGAGAAACAACTCCAAGAATAGTTGGCATTTCTGGGGATCTGATATTTTTGCTTGAGAAAAGCATGGAGAGATCAGGCAGCTCTGCTGTAAGGGGGCACAACAACTGCCCGAGTGAAGCTGCATGTTCTTTGCTCCCTTTCAACCACCACTATGAAAAGCCAAAGGACCAACAATCCAGGCTCACGACCATAACTGCTCCCACGTTCTCAAGTCCTAATCAATTCATTAATTGCACCGCACAAAATTAAGCAAAGTCAGGAGTTTTCCACACACTGAAGCAATAATCAAACACAGGAGTTATGTGGACATAGAGGGATGGAGCACCTCTCCTATGAGGACAGGCTGAGAGAGCTGGGACTCTTCAGCCTGCAGAAGACTCCAGGGAGACCTGATAGCAGCCTTCCAGGATCTGAAGGGAGCTACAGGAGAGCTGGGGAGGGACTATTTGTCAGGAAGCCTAGTGACAGGACAAGGGGTAATGGTTTTAAATTGGAAGAGGGGAGATTTAGATGAGATATTAGGAGGAAGTTCTTTGCTGTGAGGGTGGTGAGGCACTGGAACAGGTTGCCCAGGGAAGTTGTTGATGCCCCATCCCTGGAAGTGTTTAAGGCCAGGCTGGATGGGGCTTGGAGCAACCTGCTCTAGGGAGAGGAGTCCCTGCCCATGGCAGGGGGGTTGGAACTTGATGATCTCTAAGGTCCCTTCCAACTCTGACCATTCTATGATTCTATGATCCGAGGTGGACCCTTGGCACATCAGTGAGGGTCAACCAGGAGAAATTCTCATGAAGAGGTGAGATTATTCCTCTAGAAGCCAACACCAAACAAGCAGCAGGAAACAGCCTTCGAATTTAATGGGTTTGGGTGTTCAATCACACCGTTTGCTGCCCTGCTCGGCTGGCTGGTTTTCACGTGGCCACACGCTCTCCAGGCAGCTATCACAAGGTCTCATTAATAAAATAAATGCACCGCAACTAATATGCCCATCACCAAAACAGGTCAGCGTTTTCCTTCTCTCTCTGAACCGGCCGCTGACGCAGGCGGGAGCAGGTCTGCACGCCTGGGAGAGGAATCCAAGTTCTCCCTCAGCGCTCCGCTGGAATTTAACCTGCATTAACACATTCCAAGTACATACAAGTGTTAATACGTCAGCTTGGTGTAGCCATTAACAGGGCTGAACTGTTTTAATAAACCTGCTGTCATTAAAGTACAACCAGGTACAGTCTTGCACTGTGTCATCTCACAGAAACAGAACGTACCTCTCTGGACAGGACTGCAAAAATCAAACTGAATACTCTATGAAAAACAAGCTCAGAGAATAGAGGACAACATTGTTTGAACAGAAAAGTGCAGTTGCTTAAACAAAATCACCATCTGACTTGCTGAGTGCACCAACAAGATGAAGTGCTGCAGATCCTTCAGCAATATTTGGGTCTTCCAGCCACAGCCCAGTTGTGCCCACCGCTGTGCCAAGACAGACAAGGGAAGAAAAAAAGGATCTAGTTTTAACCTTAAAAGCAAACCACAGAATCACAGAATGGTTCAGGTTGGAAGATCATCTCCTTCCAACCCCCTGCCACTGGCAGGGACACCTCCCACCAGAGCAGGTTGCTCCAAGCCCCATCCGGCCTGGGCTTGAACCCTTCCAGGGATGGGGCAGCCAAAACTTCTCTGGGCAACCTGTTCCAGTGTCTCACCATCCTCACAGGAAAGAATTTCTTTTGAATATGTAGTCTAAATCCCTCCTCTTTTAGTTTATAACCACTATCCCTAATTATATTCCCAAATTCTCCTAAGTCTCTGTTGTTCCCTGATGTCCAACTGCAGATTGATCCCCTCCCACGCTCCCCGAAGCAAAGCAGCACACTGGAAGCGTGCCCTAACTCCCGAATTACAACCCACTTGAAAACCTTTGTGATAGCACCTGCAAGAGGATGGTGAAAGGTTTGATTTCACCTTTCACAAGGCTGCTCAGCAGCAGACAGGCTGAAAAAAGGGAGTATCAGCACCGGGGAAAAGCAGCCTCTCCTCCTGGGCTGCAGATGTTTCACTCTAACAAGTAAAACCCACGTTTCCCTCCTTACTGCCACCAAGCCCCAAAGTGACACATTTTCATAAAAGAATCAATTCCCCTCTTGATTTCTTTCAGTAACATCATACCTGCAAATCATTTTTAAGGGGATGAGGTTTAGAAGCCAAGCCACTGGCACATGCACATTTTTAGAAAGCTCACACAAAACAAAGTCTTTATTTTTTGTCGCAGAAAATAAATACAGGTGCATATTTCATATGCTTTTCTATAAAAGCACTCCTACAAAATCACTGAACTGCGTACAACAGTACAATCTTTTTGGCTTTTAAAATGCAAATATTAGACAGTAACTTAATTTTCTTATCTTTTAAAGCACTTGCAGCAAGCAGCTTTGGAAAAGGAATGCTCAATTTAGAAGCCAAATTCTTGCCTCAAGTGTTTTGTGGGTTTTTTTTTTCCATCACGTATAATGTGCAACTAACCTAAAAGCAACTAGAACCGTTTTTTTGGAAAATGTTTCTTTCCCACCCACCCCACACCCCCCCCAAAAAAAAAACAAACCAAACCTGCAAAGGAAAAAAGCTCTTAAAAAACGTTCTACCTTAAACCAAGAGAAAACAAAAAGAGGCTCAATAGAAATATTAAGGTAAGCACGATGCTTCACAGCTCGTTATCTGTTCGCTTCCAGTTTGGCCCGGGTGTTTCTTTAAAATAAAAAGCATCAATCATCCAGTCCTATATTCCTGAAGAGGTACGACATGGACTCGCCGTTATGGATCCTGCGAATGGCTTCTGAGAGGATCATGCTGATATCCACGGTCTTGATTTTAGGGCACTGGAGTTTTTGTATTTCGTGTGGAATTGTGTTCGTAACAACCACCTACAGAAAGATAAAAAAAGTGATCAGACAGACGTAGCTCCGTTATGTTTTCCACCTCCTCTATTAGGACCATGACAGGGAATGTCCACCCACCAGATCTGATGAAGCCCCCCTTGTTGATAAAAGAACAAGTTTTTACATCACTGTCGGGGTCAAAACCTTAGGAAGAGCCATGGATTGCTATAGGATTGCACACATCCACAGATACTAATGGCAACATCCTTCTTCCCTTTCATTCTGCCACAGGGTCAAAGAAGGTATGAAAATATTCCCCATACTGAAGGGAAACATCTGCTGATAGCAGCAGTCCGTCATCTCACTCCTTCCCTAGTTCCCCCACTGCCATAGTTTAGGGACACGTAGATGCTCCTATTCCAGCAGGCAATTCCACGGTAAGAAAGCCCGAACCCAGAAACCTCTCAGCTAAATTCTTAATGCCAGTATATTTTAACAATCAAGTCAGGTGAAAATTCCTTGCTCAAGAACTTATTTGATCAGAAATTCAGAATCCCTGCTTACTTCATCGATGGCAGATTCCTCTATCAGCCTGGGAGCATCCGATGACAACAGGCCATGCGTGGCCATCACAAAGATTTTGTAAGCCCCCCTCTCCTTGAGGGTCTCGGCTGCAGCAAGAAAGCTGTCAACGTCGTCTATAATGTCATCCTGTCAAAGTTAAGATCAAGTCAGTGAAGATTCACCGTGTCCTCAGAGGGATCAACACAGCACACCCAGACTGACACTGCACCTTCTTTAAGAGCAGCAGCTTAAAGCTAACACAAAATGGACATTTTTATTGATGCTGTTGTTCAGACACCTGAGCCTGATGGTAAGTGTGAAAGACCAGAAAGGCAGAGTATAAAAAACTACTGCAATATCTTCCCCTCCATGAGGGGAAGAGGAAAAAGCAAAGACAGCTGACATTCATCCAAACCCAAAACTAGCAGAAAGTTGCCTTTTTCCATGACAAGCCCAGAGATTACTCTGCTTAGAGAAATCCTAAGACTGCATCATGTCTACTTCACTGCCATTTCTTAATTCACAGAATAGAAACACAGTGATTTTCCCCTCATCTGAGGTATAAGCACCTCCCGAAACTCATCTTCAGAGTGAAGAACTTACACAGAATTTTATTTGGCCTATTCATGCAAACAAGGTCCAAATGCTGCTTTTCAGCACAGATCACTTCAGAGCTCACAGAGTCAGCTTCAGTCAGTGCGCTGAACATGCCTCATGGTATAAAAAGTGCAGTACTGAAAGACCACCATCCCCCAAAGTTTAACTACTGATACAGCAGAACATCTACTTGATTTCCACAACTTTAATATATTTGATGTAACTTATCAGAAACTATTGCATCTTACTTACCACGATGATAGCTATTCTTCCTCCTACATCTCCAACAACTGTGATGGGTGGTTTTTCCTTGGGAATCAGCACTGGTTAACGGCAATTTTTTTAAGAGGGGTAGAAAGGAGAAAGAAAACTCAATTTATACAATTTTACTTTTATACAGTTTATGCTATTTACTTCAAATATGGAAAAGTCTGCTTTTGCAGTCACCACTGTTATAGAGACAAGTGAAGCAACAACCATTTCAACCATGACAACATTACTGAGAAAAAACAGAAGTATTTTAATACATAAATGATTTTGTTAAGCTTAGCCAAAGCATTAACTACAGTCATTTACACCCAAATTCTTAACCAATTCAATTCATTCTTTCTTTTAGTCCAGAGAACAGTGACTTGCAGACACGACCAGTTCAGTCACCCTACTGAGATCTAAGCTAGCTTTTTGCAATGAAGTTTTGCTGATGCAGTTACAGGTCCCATCCATGCTCAGCAGGGCTACTCTGTCAAGGTCTGTGACGCAGAGCTGTGCTCAAACTCAGTGTCAGCTCAGCTTGGTAGCACTGTCCCCCAAAAAAATTCTAACAGAAGAAGTAAATCACAAAAAAAGTGGGGCCTCTCTGCCAGGGGCTCTTCTCACTACCTCCCTCCTACACAGGGAACAGACCTCATGTACAACCTGGAACTAAAACCATGGACAAAAAGCATCAGGAAGGAATCTCTCCCTCCCTCTACTGTTCATATAAGAACCACTCCTTTTTGATGGTCCTTCACTGCCAGTTCTGTCCCCCAAACCCCCAAAAAATGACAGGTTAACACTTCACCCACAAACTTACTTACTGGGTATCTCCAAACTGGGATGAATAGCAGCTACATTTTTGGCTGTAGGTGGTGAGTGTCGACCATCCACCATGTCAGACTCAGCATCCTGAGCTTCCCCATGAATCACAGCAATTCCCAACCGTAAGCGCTCAGCAAAGGACTGTGCTCTGTAGGGAAAGGGTTTAAACAAACAGACAGAGATACATTAAATTTTAAATAATTCAAATACAAAATAGCTTTGTATGATTCCATTTTATTTCTAAAGTTTCAGAGGAGAAATAGAATGATCCTAAAATTTTAGAAGAACACATGGAAGAAACCACTTGTCCCTCAGTATCTTTTCACCAGGCTTGTGAGTGTCAAAATAAATTTGAAAGTACCCACTCTGGCCTGGAAGCAACAGCATAAATGCTGCAAGTCATGTAACTCTGATAATTCCCTTCTGTTTTGACCAACAGTCAAAAAAAACCATTTCTTGGCCTTCAGAATTCTTGAGATTTTATGCTTTAAGCAGGTCTCATCTAACAGCAACCAAGAACAAACTAAATGTCTGGATTGTCTATGTTTAAAAGGAAAAAAAATACTCACATAAATACAGAAAACAAGTGTTCATCTATTTATTTTTAGCAAGACATGCTCTAAATAAGATGATATCCCTGACCTTTGATATTGTACAGAAAAGAAAATCCAGACAATTGTCTTCCCTGATAAACCACACTTCAAAGTTAAAGAGCCTGGATTCTTAGAAGCTCACCAAAAGTTCCTTCACGATGGAAATGTAAAGCAAGCTGGGGGAGTGGGGAAAGCAGAGAGCCAGGATAATGGGAATTTCAGACAGTGCTTGTATCCCAGGTACTGGAAGTAGCAAGTGAAAATTAGCAGATTGATCCCAGCTTAACTTGCACACCCAAGAGTGTGGTATCTAGCCTAAACCAGCCATCTAGTTTCCTGGTCAAACTGAGCCTGGCATGTCCAGAGTGAGTCACTTTGTTCTAACATAAGCATCTAAGACCTGGGGCCTGAATCACCTCCTTCACACTTAAGCCTTATTTCACCATCCAAACAACTCAGAGTCCAGAGAATAATTTTCCCATCGTGATGCTCAGTTAATTAAAAATGACGAATCTTCTGCCCTGTGGTTATCATAGTTCGGATATTTTTTTTTTCAGGTAGTTAACGACAGATAAATTATGATCCCAAACATTAAGAGTTATGACTTAGAAGCCATAATCCTATCAATGAAACAATAACAATTATTTTAAAATGCAATATTAAACTGAATGAAGTTCAAAGTGACAGTAAAATGATTCATTCATTTTCCAGCGAGCTCAGAAACCACAAAAACATTCTGAACTTTGTCAAGCAGAGGTTCTCTTCCCTCTTCTTCCCTTCTTCTCTTTGCTTAGGCTGAAGCATTCAGTCACACTTTTCCAAATCCAATGCACCTCCTCAAAGACTGGTCTTAAACATTCCCAAGTACACGTGAAGAAGCCAAATAATACGGCTCTGGGATCCTCTCTTACACAAACCAGTGACACGTACAACTTATCTGCCTGATCAGTTCAAGGTGTGTATGACTATTTGCTGGCGTGTGCAATTACTTGATGAGCATGAAAATGCTTCAACAAAGACCTGTCTACTCCCAAGAGGCAATACTGACACCAAGTAAAAGAAACAAAGACAAGCAAATGTAACATAACTGGCCAAGACAAAAGAAATCATATAAAAAGTGCTGCTGGAATAACCAAAGTTGTGTCCCTCACTATACTTGTACAAGTTAAAGCATTTCTGACTTGCTATATAAAATAACAGAAACCTTTCTTACAAAGTATATCACAAATCCTTAGCATGCAAGTCTAGATAACTTTTCAACAATTAGTTTGTCACCACAGTAAATACAGTATCTCTTAAGCCATGACCAACACAATTATCACCTGCAGAGAGCAGTGTAATTCCAAAGAGTTTAGGAATAGTCAACCAAAAAGATTCATGGATTAAGGACAGTCGTTCACCCAACAAGGTCTTCACAATGAAAATAACCTCAGACATCAAATCCTGTTTCACCATGCTAGATGGTAAGCCATCTGTATTTAGGATCTGATCAACCATGTTCTAAGTTATGCCCATGTTAATCAATTACTTTGGATTAATGACGCTACAGTTCCAGCCATTTTTCTTCATTTACAGCAGGAAATTTATAGCATAAATGCAAACAAATATAATATGATTAAGCACCTTCTTTATCCTAAGCACTGTACTGATTTACCTCATGCTTTTGTTTGTTTAGTTTTTCCTCCTATTAGATTCATTATGATTACAGAGATGATGAAAAACTACACATCTGACATGTAGAATTGGGAGGGATTTGAAGGCTGCACCTTCTAATTATTGGATATCTGTCCTTCACTTAATACTAAGAACAAAATCACGATAGAGATTTCCTGCTCTAACACAAGAGAGCAGATCTTACCCACCTCTTAGCAGACGCAGGTGATTTGGCCACAATTACAGCATTCCTGTAGTCTGGTATCTGTAGTAAATAACAGATAGCAATGTCTACTTCATATCTTTAGACAAATTTAAACTCAGTAAGAATCAGAGAACTTTATTTTGCCAGAATTTTAAGCATTGAACATTTTACCTAACGTAAAAAAGCACCCTCAAGAATCCATGGTACATGATCAGAGTTCACAGCTTGGTAAAAACAGGTATTTAGAAAATTCAGATTTTAACTTAAAACTGTACCTTTCACAAACACCATGTAATATTCACAGATTACACAAAAGTAACTGCTTTAGAAGAGTATCAGGGTTACACACACAAGTGTTAGAAGAAACAGGAAACCATACAAATTAAAGTTTCCTGCTCAACTTGTCTTGTGCATGCACAGGGCAGTCTTTATTCCCCTGAACACACAGCATTTCATCTATTTCCTAGCTCTCAGGTCGTTTTTCAGAGTACAGAAAAAAGTACCACCATCACTCAATCACCTCATACTGACTCTTTATATGGATCACCAAAAGTGATAGAAATCCCACATTCACTGCACTGATCCCACAGTCACAGTCTGATATTGCTGCAAACTGCCTTCTATGCAGACCAGCACAAAAAGATGCTGCTGCAAACACCAACAGCAGCAAAGTGGTGAGGCCAAGTCTGGGTTTCATTTCAAAGTCTGATGGGTACATCAGAGTATTCACAGGCTCAGTCTACTCCAAAGTTTGCTGCCCCTGCCCCATTCTCATGCTGGCTTTCCACCCCAGACTCCTTCTCTTCATTTAGCCAGTCCCCATCTCTCGTAAGTTTCTATTCCCAGTTTCCATCTTCCCTGCAAACAGTGACTCCACATCAGACACATCTTTCCATGTCCATATCTTCTCAAGTGTTCCAGCATTCACACTTCCAGGCCTCCTTTCCAACAGCAATCTGGGTTCCCTCTAAGACGTCATTGTACCCCCTTTCTTGCAAACTCAGCATTCTCCTTCACTGTGCTGCCCTGGGACAGTCTGTCTGCAGCACACGGAGACTCTGTCTGTCCTTCTATCTGTTCCTGTAACAACAGTCCACAGCCGCTCTCAGCTGCAACAGCAAGAGCCGATCCAATCCTCAGAATCCCAGTGTTAACGGATGGAAGATTATTTATAAAATACCTGGAAATCGATCTGTTATAGCTGTAATTTCAGAAATTTGGGGAGATGATACCCTGACATGCAGCTCATCACCTTGCTGTCAGGTGTCAAATAGCAGTTCCAGAGCATAGAAATACTTGTGGGTTTTTTCAAACACAAGCAGGGTATGCTCTTCCACAATCTTATCCTCAAACACACAAACCACGCTGGCTGAATATTTGCAAAAGCACTCCACCTGGAATTGGCAAGGGAATTCACAAATTAAGCTCTAAATTTGGGCATGGGCCTAACCAACTGAAAAAAAAGAGCTTTTCTGAGGACCTGTCAGGCAACATTAATAACCCACAATGCTACTAACTCCACCTATACACTGGGAATTCAGCATGTTCTGTCCTTTACAAACACTTCAGTTATACAACAGGCTACGAAGATTAACATGATGGAAGGTATGGACAAGGCAGGGCCTGTCACTTGACATAATAAAGTCTTTGATCTTGTTCAGACATCACTGCCTCATTCTTCTCCTGCCAAATTATCAAATTTGTTCTCAGCTTTATAAAAATGAAGTCAGAGAGCCAGAAATGTCATCCAAAAGATAGTAAGACATCAACAGCTCCTTATAACAAAGAGCTACGTCACTACAAGATTAACACATACACACAGGATAGAGAGAAGACACTAAGTATTGAACATTTGCTAAGCATGAAAAGGAAAATCACCGAGTTACTTTTATACCATGTTAATTACACTGATTAGACTACCTTCATCCCAGAACAGCAAATAATTCTCTTCACACCTATGCACAAATGCCCCACAGGGAGCCACTACAAGCTCTTATCCTCTTAACTTTCAGCTAAATGCTTTTTCAGTGACCTCTATTCTTATCAAGCTGGACTGTATTTCAATGTTACTTGATATACCCCATCACAACTCCCATTTGAAACATTTTTCATGCTTTGGTATTCACAACACAGGATATACAGCAAGCTGCTGCCACCTCGAACTTGAGATGAATACTAAATTCTTCCTGAGTAGCACTGGATGAAACTTTTAAGAAAAGATGCTATAAATGACCTGGTCATCCCATGTGATCAGATACATTCAATCAACTCTAGTTTTCAATTCATCTCATGGATAAGCAGAGGAATGAAGACATGAAAAAACTGAAAGTATCTTTTAATATCTCTCTACACACACTTCACCAGAACTCCGCAAATGTTCTTTTGTTAGATCACACAGCAACACCAGACTTAAAGCTGCAACAATTCTTTATAGACTGCTAATAACTCACACTTCAATATGTGCTTCAATGTTCAAGCATTTTCTTTTTTAACTTATGAAGCGTTTACAATGTGCAATACTTCTATCCTGGTGTACAAGATGAATGACTGAGGCAAAGCCAGAGTCTGGAGTTTTGTTCTATCATCCTCTTTGATTCTGTTACCAAATGGAATGATAATGATAGATTCAAATGGAAACTGATTCTCCAAACACATTTTAACAATGTCATAACAAAATATGTTGGTTTGGTTTGGGGTATTTTTTGTTGGGTTTGTTTCATTTGTTCACATGCGTTGCGTTTGGGTTTTTTAATTGAGGAATTCCTAGCTCTATAAAAAAAAGTATCTTGGATTCAAAAGTCAGAGTGAGCTAAACCTTCTCCTCTCACGAGGAAGAAAGCATTTGCTTTATTCCAAATTATCATTAGTCAGAGGCATAATAAGCATCTTATACCTACAATTATCATTTGCACAATTTGTATATACGAATGTAACACTACCACTTCTCAAAACACTTATAAAAATAAGATGAAGAAATGAACATCCAGAACAGCAGAAGTTAAGCTCCTCAAGTCAAGACATGCTGAACAAACAGCACGTGAAGATTTCCACACAAGAAGTCATCTGTTCTTATTTTCAGAGTATAATCAATAGGCTCTGTTTACAACTTATCTTCCAAAGTGTTTCCATTATGTGATATAAATTACACCTACACAAGCAGTCCATCCTATAAATGTCAAGGAAACTAGAAACAGGAAAGGAGGAGGATAACAAGGGAAACAAAAGCCTCTTTTATTTAAAAAAAAATAATAATTAGTTAGGGGAATATATCTATGAAGACAGAACAGCATCACTGCATGGATAAGAAAATGCCAGTTCTTCATGAAAGGAAACCTTAAGCCTGTAGGGGAGAAAATAACCAACTGTCCCAACATGACCTTCCCCCCTTTAAAATTATGTTTGAAGAATTACGTCTTTTCAAAGGAAGTTGTTTCAGAAGCCATGAGATGTGACAAAAAGTAAGTTAAAAGAGGAATTATAATAGCAGGCCTTCCTCACCTCTTCTTGGATGTACTGTAGTAAAAATGGAGATGCTCTCAAGTTATCAACTGGAATATTGAAGAAACCCTGTATTTCCTTCTGATGTAAATCCATGGTAATAAGATGAGTTAGTCCTTTAAAACAAGAGAAGTACATCAAGAAAAGTAAGAGAACAGACACACTCCTTAACTTGCTAGTAAATTAAACTGAAGTTCGTCCAGAACAAAATCCCTGAGCTAAATTAGGACAAGAATACTGTACTTAGTGAAAGTACACACCATATTAACTATTTCCCTCTTAAGTACACCAGCATTTTCATGTTTCATTATTTCTACAGCCTCCTTTTAAGAAGAACCTCGGAACACTCCACATAATTGACTCAGTAGTGCCACACTGAGGCAGGTAAGGTCTTTCTCCATTCAACACGTGACAAAATGGAAGCACTAATAAGATAAACTGCTCACATATGTCACATAGCAAGACCCTGGCACAGCCAACATCAGGGTTCTGAACTCCTGAAAAATGGGCCCAAATTCTAATCATCAAAATGGTTCTCTCAAAGTAAGAAACCAGATCACACTGTTCTTTGTAACTGCTCATTTTGCCCAGGGACAGGGGCAAAAGCAAAGGAGCAGAAAAGAAAATGTACTGAAAACTGTGAAAATTGATAATTGCATTCTCCAACATGATCTCAACTGTAAAGGGTAGCTAAAAAGAGCATTTATTCAACAGGAAAAAAACAGGCCAGAAATGACAAAGCACAACAGTTTGAAAGCGCTGGAAAGGCAACAAACAGCACTATGAGGGATACCATGGCCAAAGCAGCAGAGTCCAACAGACTTCATTTTGTCAGCTCAGTAGGACACGATGTAAAATGGCTGTTACAAGTTTGGGGGTTTTATGAACTCACCATTTGGAAACATTTCTAATTAAATTCTCCTTTCTATGTGGGTTTTAAACTCACAAAAAACTCAGCAGTTATTTTTAAACAAAGTCCCAACTTCTGCACAGACCTCTAAACCTGGAAGCTGACAGCAGGAGCCCCCGTTGCCCTGATTATTTCATAATAGCCTGCATTCTTACCAGCTTTGCACATCATTGAAGCCAGTAATTTAGAGACAATGGACCCTCTTTTCCTCATCTTGCACTGTTTGCTATATGGGAAGTAAGGAATCACTCCAATGATGCTTTTGGCACAGGAGGTTTTACAAGCGTACACCATGATCAGGAGTTCCATGATTGTAGTATTCACGTCCCTGGAACGAGAAGCATCTATTTCTGTATCTCGTGCATAAAAACCCTGAATTCAACATAGAATTTATACCCATTCCACAAGCTTCACTCCAGGGTAGCAGAGCCTATGGTGACTGAGAGATCTTCACTAAGAATCCAGCTGTGTGCCTCATGATGGCAAGTACCCTGCATCCAGCATTTTAATTATTCACTAAAATTCCACTTCATTATTTTTTTCACTTGGCTCTTTGGGCAATTCAGCAGGTTTTGTTATATCATATTACTGTAACAAAGTAGTCCATAATCTACCTCCAACATTTATTTCTACTGTGCACAAAACAATTTTCAATATAGACCAGCTCTTCAAGAAAACAAAATGTTTCAGACTTTACAGCATATTCTTCTATTGTTCAAGCCAACAGCAGGCTAAATACTTAACAGTTATTACCATTTTTCTGTCCTAAATTAAAAGATTCAGAGAGTATCTTTTTAGATGAGTGGTCATCAACTAAGACATCCACTAAAGTCTTAGCATTTACAAAGTTCTTGTCACATAAAAAATAAATAAATCTGTTTTCTGAAGCATGGGACATATTGTCTAGGAAATGCTCCTCCTACATTTAGAACTTTGCAGTGGTGCTGGAGACTAGTAGCTGAAAAGAGAAGAATTTAAAGAGAATGACATAAGCAAAAGGATGCAGAGATCCAGGGGAAAGTTCCACTGACATATTCCCTGAAAATGAAATTAACTATGGTTAACTATACTAAAGTCTTCTTTGTGTATACATCAAAAAAAAATCACCAAACCACCCAAAAAACCCCAGAGACCTCCATCCAGTCAATCTAAGCTTATAATGTATCATATACACAAAATGTGACGAAAAAATAAGACAGAAGCTTTCCTATAGACAGTCCATGTCAAAATGGTAGCAGTGTCTTTAAACAGTTACTCACTTTGAAACTGTTTGGATGATAAATACATCCTTTCCTCTCACAGACTCCTGAATCTGCACTCTTGTTTCTGCCAAGAAGAGAAACATGTTGTATTTGCAACAGCAAAACTGAATAGAGTCGAAGAAAAAGGTAGCCAATACATGCACATGGGAGTTAGGTACATTTCCAGTTTGACCAATTAAATGCTCACCTCTGTTTGGTTCTTGATAAACCTGAACCTTCCCCATCTCAACTCCTAAGCGCCTGCAGGAGCAGAAAAAAGAAAAAAAAAAAGGAAAAATAGAAGTCAATACGGGAAAACGAAGGGCAAAACAAATGCACAGCCCATACAACGCAACTGTTACTGAAAAGGCTGCATTTTACAGAAGAAAACCAAGAGAAGAAAACCCCAAACCTTAAAAACAGTAATTATAGCAGAAATTTCTTAACAAACCATCTACAATTTCCAGAAGCTGCACTGCAGGCTAAGCTGAACTCATTCTGAAGTCAGGCTCAGAAGAATGAGCAATGGAAAAGAATAATGGTTGATTGCTAAAGAAAGTAACAATTTCTAATTTTTAATAATTTGATATGTGTTTCTATATACATTATATATGTTGCCATATGTATCTACGCATGGCAACATATGAGCACAATGCTTAAAAGACCACTTTAAAATCATTGTTCTCTACAGGAAAAAATGTCGGCATAGAGTGAGCAGAATAAATTAGGGAGCTCTATTTGATGACTAATGGACGACTAATGTCTGTTTATTTCACATCAGTGAAAACCCCCATCAATAAAAAAGGGAGACAACTAAGTACTCTATGCATTTAATGCTGAGCCCTTACAATGCATAATTTCAGTTCCTTTGAACTCTCCTTTCTGCTCTTACCTCTAACTGCAGCTTCATGAACTTCAGCAAGAAACCCACCACGTGTAATACTCCTGGCAACACTACACATCCCGATACTGTTCTAGCAGCACAGTGAAAATTTCCTGAAGTCATAAAAGTTCTGCTGAAGCTACTCATGCATGTAAAGCTAAACGAACACCCCCATCTAAAATATACAGTGAACAGCAGCTTTGCCTTCTGAGAAAACTCTGCAACAAGGAGAACGAGAAAAGGATGAAAACTTCTGTCATGATTATTTAACACTATCCAAACATCATTTTTCCCCATGTTCTCTACACCATACTGCAGTCAATCACAACCTGCCACCAAACAGTTCAAACACAAGACATTTTCCTTGTTATTGATGTGCTGAAATAAGCTACACAATACAGCACAACAGACATGCTTGCAAACCGTGGCCGTTTTCCCAGGTAACTTTCCTTAAGCAGAGAAAACAGTCTTTAGGAAAGTACATCTCATCATAATAACACCAAGATCCAAAGCTGCCCTGCAGGATTTTAACTTACTCAGCAATCCTCTTCGATAGTTCCATGCATGATGAATTGGAATTAGCTGAAAACAGCACCAGTCCACCCTTGGTTATATTCATTATGGCCCCAATTTCAGTCGATGGCACACAAAACATCAAACCTAAGTTGTTTTTCCGCTTCTAAAAGACTGCAAGAGATCAAAGGTCTGTTAAAGCCACAACATTACAAACAAAAAAGAAACAAATTTTCTGTTTAGAAAGTAAAGAGTTTCTTATAAATCTGTATTTTCCAGCATCCTTAATATCTGTTGTCACCACTTTAATAGTGCCACAAATACATCCTTACAGAACGTCATGACCCACAAGCCATACTGTCCACTGACCTGGCTCAGTATAAGGAGATGCCACAAAGAAAGGGACTTGAGCCTGCCTTGCCTTCCTTCTCCTGCCCTCCAGCAGAACACTGCCCTGGAGACCTCCGAAGATCCCCACAGACAACCTCCTAACTTTAACAGGTTTTTTTCTTGTTTGAAATGTTTTCCTCAGGCTATCATCCAGCAACACAGATTCTCTTTTCCATCAGCTTGTCCAGTTCATTTTCCAGAACTGAGCAACATTTATTGACTTTTTCAACATCACAAAGCGAGACAGAGGTAAAATTGAGCTAAACAGAACTCCTGGGTCCTGGCTCTGCTACATTGCCTAGAAGAGTCTATTTCCCTAGCTGTGTATCTTTTTTCATCACTTTGCAATACATTATAAACTTACAAATGAGGACGAAATGTAAGGAAGAGTTCAATAAAGCTGGCAGCTGTAAATAATGACCTCTTGCACAATGTATCCACTGGGTGAAGCAGTTGTTGGCATTCTTTGATACTAATATTTCTCCTGCGAAAACAGGAGAAAAATATCAAAAGGAAATCTACGCAATATTTTTTTCCAAATAAAGGCACAAATCACTAATCCACCAAGGACTTCATGAGGTTCCACCTTGACACTTTTTATTCTGCTGTGTAACATCATATTTTCATGACTTCTTTTAGCATAACTTTTTGTTCAGATTAAAAAAATAAAAATAATAATAATAAAAAAATCACATTGACCAGCAGCCACTGATAAACAAAAGTAGCACTCAACTCAAAAAGTGTTGGGCTACAGCACTTCACTTCTGCTGTATACATAGTCCAATCCTCCATCATCCACGTTAGCATTATGTAGAGGACTGAAAATATCAAATACAAGTGGCATAATTCAGAACAAAGTAAATAGAAATTTGGATAAATTAGTAACTTCTTTCCTGACAAACTTCTCCCCACTGAGAAACATAATTTTCTAAGAGTCACACGTAATTTTACAAGAAAATGATGGCAAATCAACTACCAAGTACTCCAAAATAGTATCTAAAAGAAAACCAACAGCTTTCATACTTACAGGAACAGCTGTGTAGCCCTATAAAGAAACTCATTCAGCCCAACTTTGCAACTAGACCTACTCTTGGTCAGTTTCACCTCATCATAGAAACTGTACTTGATTCACTCTCAATTAATAGAGTCTGGCCAGGAGCTTCCTAACAACATCTTCCTGAAGTGTCTGTGCTACACTCAATTGCTCTGACAGAAAACCTGCCTGTCATCAAAACTTCCACACTGTGCAGGAAGAAAGTACAAATTTCAGCAACAGAATTTGAGCACCTAGATGTTTTGACTCTGCTAGAACCTGATGCACCCCCCTATACAAAAGCAAGATCCCACCCTTTTCAGCCTTTGCCTACAGCTTATTTTTTAAAAAAATCCCAGAAGGCAGTATGGTCACACACTCCCAGTCTAAAACTCAACTACATCCCTCCCAAACTAAGTGCTCAACAATGTAAGGAGAACTAAAAACTGTTTCTTAGCTGGTGCTGCTTCCTTTGTTCTGCTGTAAACTTACTCCCAGGTTTTAACTAATAGCCATCATCTGTCAAATACTCCTAACAGTGTTAAAGGTACATCTTAAATCCAACAAAGCAAGCATGACTAAAAATGCTCTTGGGTGTCTAACACCACCTGAAAAAAACTCCGCCTGTGTGATTAGATGGGAACAATGCAGAGACAATTTTCAGTGTTACTAAAAACATTCATGTAGTGTTTTGAAGACATGGGCTTCCCCCCCCCCCCCCCCCCCCCCAAATTGTGTTACCCTCTTGGCCCCATGGACTAGGAAATGAGGAGAGTTAAGAAACTGGCTGAAAGTTAAGAGCTGTTGGTTGCTGAGTAGTGTTCAGGGTGCATTTTACACCACAGTAAAATACTGACAGTCACAAGCAACACTGTACAGCTCTCCACATAACTACAGGTCAAGGACTTCCTTGCAGATGTGCTTTCACAGCAACAACTTGGTCTAGAGAGTGTGTGTCAGGGGAGAAGTTGCATTTGCAGAGTAGTATTGATGTCTCAGCCTTGAACCAGGTGTTGGGATGACAAGCTCACAAATCTTTATTAGATGTGTAAAGATAGGACTCCACAAAGGTACAAGGGACCATAATCCTCTGGCTTGAGGTGGACAAATCTTCCAAGACCATACAAGATTTGGGTGAACACATGCACCACAGAGTAGGATGCAGCCCACAAACTCCTATTTGGAGCCGCACACAATTACACAGACACATGATGAACACAACAATTACTGGGTTGGGTACACATGATGCCCTGCTCCCACTGGCTTTACATCTCCATGAACTGAGCACATCCACACAGAAAGCAACAGAGGCAAGAATAATTGTATGGGATAACCATCCTGTTAAAGAATTGATCCTCCTGGGCTGGAGGGAAACTGAACCCTCTCATCCATCTCCCCACAAGGAATTTCCCCTGCCCTGAAGGGCCCCTCCACATTAACCTGGACTAAACCACAGAGGGTCAACCATTCCACCCCACGCCTCCCTAACAAGCCCTTCAGCTGCTCCAGGCGGGTTACACAGGTCCTGGGAGGGGGAAGCCCGCCCAGGCACTTCAAGGTACCCCAGGATTCCTTCCCTCCTCTCGGGGGAGAGGCCTGGGCACGCCGCAGCCCTCAGCGTGGCAGCGGGCACGCCGCCCTCCTTCACCTGTCGAGCTGGCGGATGGCGAGGAGCCCCCGGCAGCCCAGGGAAGGGGCCGCCTAGGAGAGGGTCCCCCCGCTGCCACAGAACCCCTGAGGGGAGGGCAACGAAGCCCCTTCCTCAGGCGGCGGCACCCTGAGTGGGGAAGGGGAGAGGGGGGCGGGATGTCCTGCCCTCACACAGCCGGGCTTGGAAGTAGGGGCTGAGCGGGCGGGACTGCCCCTTTTCTGAAGGCCTTACCTGCCGGCTCCGGCCCCCCGGCCCCGGGAGAAAGCAGCCCGGCCGGAGGGGAGGGGGAGAGGCAGGGGCAGCGGCGCAGCTCAGCCCCTCCAGTTCTCCGCTGGCAAGATGGCGGCGCCAGTCGAGGGAGGGGAGGGAGGGAGGAAGGGTGCGCGAGAGGCGGGCGTGAGGCAACGCCCTCCTCCCGCCTCCTCCCTTCCCGCCCAGGCCTCGCGGCGCGGCTGAGGGGAGCCGCCGCCGGCGCCATCTTTGACCCGGTGCTGAGGGGACCGGGGGGGAGGCGGAATATTGTCAGTACTAACAGTGTATTTCAGCATTCCTTCCCCCCCC